>ML685763.1:8030231-8138479 GCA_007922175.1 Pelusios castaneus | reverse complement strand
GAAAGAAAGAAAGAAAGAAAGAAAGAAAGAAAGAAAGAAAGAAAGAAAGAAAGAAAGAAAGAAAGAAAGAAAGAAAGAACTTTTCAATTAATCATCAAAGAAAGCTCAAAGTAAGTAAGTAAATAAATAAATAAATAAATAGAGTGAAACATGGGAAACCAGACTCAGAAGGTAAGAAATAGAATACAGTTCAGGAATTTTCACCTACAGAACAGCGGTTTAAAGCCTAATTAGGGTAATAATAGCAACAATCACCTCTTTGTCGTTGACACTGGCCTATACAAAATAAGTGGGCAGTCTCAGTCTAATGGTAGATAGCTGTGCACATCTCTAAAACCTACCACTGCAGACTGTACCCTTTGTTGGAGGCTTAAGCAAGGAGTCCAGACAGAAAGGTAGTGATACTTAGCAAATCTGGATTAAGATGTGCGTTCATGTATGTTTTTTAAAGGGAGAGAGTGTGCAGGCACAAATGGGAAATGTCACCGTTAGCGCATCGTAACTATCATTGCGTCTGGTAAAAACACATGCAGTTTGGATACACATGAAATTCAGGTTAAGAGACAGAGGTGAAATGAAACATTTTAACATTTCAAATGTTATACAAAATGAAATTCTGCCTCCTCGCCACCTAGCCAGAGTGGTGGTAAATGATCATGTTTAGAAACTTCTGCGCTGGAGAGAACACCATAGCGATGCTATCTCTGCTGTGGATATAAGGAAGACTGTTCCGACTGCGGTCAGTCTTTTCCTTTTTTCACGAAGACTAGATTCTCACAATACCACCTCCCTAATCTGATTTTATTCTAGCCAACTTACTTGTGCAAAGAGGACTACAAGGGCTGCGTTGTCAGGGTACTCTATGTGCTTTGAATAAAAGTGATGAAGAGCAGCAATGTCATTCTGAATCAGCTCTCTCTTTTCATTGTCTAGTTTATCAAGGTCTGTGGATAAAGAAGACATCCTGTTTCAATACAAGGAACACTATTCTGGTTAACTGCAGCCCTATCTAGGTTAGAACAGGTCACAACTTGGATGGGAGACCCCCAAGCACCAGCTGTATGGAGCAATGGCAAGAAGCGGCTGTGATTTAATAGGTGATGTTTCTATTTCCAAGGCCACATATATACACTTGGAAACGCACGAGATTAGAGAATGCTGGCTGACACTTTTTTATTAACATGAGATTAAACACAATTAGCCCTTCCTGAGGACAAGGACAGTAGGGTTTAAAACACATTAGTTTCACCCAAAGGAATACGTTAGCTGATGGTTAACCTAACCCTAGGGTATACCACTGCTAGTGAATATGTTTTATTAACTATTTGGCTCTGTCCACAAAAGGTGCTAAGTCGCATTTAATACCATGCTAATGAAATGTTTCCTAACATGACACACTTCTCCATGTAGACATGTCCTGCTCAGTACTGAAAGTGTCCCAACAGAAAAACAGAAAAGACTGTATCCAAAAGCCAGGATCTCCAATAGCAAAAATGTGTTGACAACTTGCGGCTGCTGAAGGTCTCTACTCTTTGCAAGGCTTGGGTCATTAGCAGTGGTGTCCTGGCATTTTATATCCAGTCCTACCTATGGTTCTAGCCAGAACCCTGGCCAGCTAAGCTGTCTGACATTTTGAGGGTGCTGTGTACTGATCGTTTTCCCAGTTCTTTCTCTGCCTAAGGCACTTTTTCTCTGACTCTAACTGAAGCAGAATGGAGCGTCTAGCTGTTACCACAACACTCCACTTTCCTCTACACAGCAGCAGGAGCACCAAGCCACATCTGCTCCTGCAAAGCAAAGCTGCACAGCAACTCCCCTCACCACCCCCAAAAATGACAGCAGTGAGAAGAGAGAGATTACAGGGGAAAGAGCAGG
The DNA here is from genome assembly GCA_007922175.1 of Pelusios castaneus. Classification (NCBI taxonomy): domain Eukaryota; kingdom Metazoa; phylum Chordata; order Testudines; family Pelomedusidae; genus Pelusios; species Pelusios castaneus. The sequence goes on along the minus strand of ML685763.1, from coordinate 8,136,604 downwards.
AAACAAGGGGAAAAAATTAGAGAGAGAGACATAAGAGAGGGAACAAATGACGGGAGGCAGGATAGTGGGAATACTGAAATGGGACAATTTCACAATGAAAATGGGGAGGAACTCAGGTCTAAGAAAGAAAGATGGAGCCTTCCAATTGGAATCCTATGCCATTTCTTCAGAGTGGGGGTTGGAGGCAACTGCTGAAGATGTCAAAGGGTTGGGTAAAGAGCTGGGAGAGGGGGCATCTCGGCAAGATAGCCAGAGAGAGGAAGGGAACCTGTTGGGGGAGAAGGGTGGAATTGTGGTGGCAGAGTATCTCAGGGCTTTAGAAGGGCCCTGCCACAGTTTGTATAAGCATCCACTGACCCAAACCCCAAATCTTTGGCGCTTCCAAATGAGTCAGGTATTTAAATTAAACCAGGCTAAAATTCAGCAGAAGACACAGAAAACCCTTCAAGCACACTCACTCCTGCTCCCATCTGCTTATCTGACAACTGACCTTGGCATTCATCTCAGATGTGGGCTGCTCTGGCTTGGACAAATGCCAGTATTACCTATTCCATTTCCCCTTGCAGTTTCAGTTGAGGCGGTAATCTCGTTCACCTCCTGCCGTAAAGCTGTTGTGTACTCTTCCTGGGCTTGTTTAAATAACTGCCACTTCTCACTCTAACAAGGACTGCATTTGTCAAGCCCTTCCTCAAGGGTTTGGGAATCCTTTAGAATGAACGGTATGTAAGCCTACAGGACTACTGCTCCTTCATCTCAAAGGAGTGTTCACATGCCAGCTTCTTCTTGTTACTGTCAATACCAAGAAAGAGCAACACTACAGCGCCACACAGACTATTCCAGGCTGGTTAGTCTTAACAGTTGCTCAGTTTCTAACTGCCTCAAGGGTGTGGGGGTGGTAACAGTAACCTTCCAGACAAAAGCTAGCCATTTCCTTCTCTCCTTTCTCAGATCACTTTGGAGCATACAGGACATGGAATTTCAGCACAACCAGAGAGCATGTCAAATTTGACTGACAATGACAGACATAGAACTGCAGTCCGGGAGGTTCTGCAATTAGCCCCACAGTCATTGTCACTATCAAGCAACAGTGTGGTCTCTGATTTTATGTCTCCTGGTAACAATACCAGCTATTTTAATTCTGCAACATTACAATTCAAAAAAGTCACCAGAGTACCAGCAAAGCATCATCATAGGGATGGATGCTACATAATTTTCACCCTCACTTCCCCAAAGCTACCAAGAGAAGAAGAGATTAAGCATTATAAAAACTCAGGTAAATGTGGTTCTCTCTTTCACTCCCTCCTCCAATAAGAGAGATGCTTGGAGAAGATTAGATGAAGAGTAATGCAGTAATTCCTAAATGCACTGCAGAAAACAGCTTCTGTTACCTGAGAGTCTTCTCTACTTACGTGATTCAAACTCTTTCACAGCGAGCAATTTCTCTGATGGTGTCCTTTCAGGGTGGGTTTTCTAGCAATAGAAAAAGATTGCAATGACAAGAAAATTTAAAATTGGCCTAAATTCCATCAATCATCACTTAAATTGAGAGTTTTTACCCACAAAACAAAAAGACCCTCAGTGTATTCTGGCTTTATTAAGATCAATGAACAGTCATCTGGTCAAACTTACTAACCTTACCAGCCATAAAAAAAAAAATTCTCTCCATGCCACATAAAGTAGGCAAAAATGAACTCTATCAAACATACATACATAACTAGTACAGTAGTTTAAAATATGTCATTTGCTTTGTTCTAAATACCAAGAAAACTACTAACAATGCCAAAGCAGGCAAGAGACGGGGCTTCACTTTGAGGAAAGTGAATAAACTCACTGTTGACAGAATTCAAATGCAGTGCTCTATTGTTGGCCTGAGGCCACTTCTTTGTAATCTTGTCCATTAAATGTGTCTTTGCAGGTGGCCGGTTAGCTGAGGTTCAGGGACTCTGGTTTGCATATTTAGCTTTTATATGGAGGTATGTAGGTTTCCCCCTCCCTCTCCCACCTGCAAGCACAAACTTATTTCAATGACTTTTTATCATTATACATCTAATTTTGTTTGTGGATCTCCACTAGACTGCTTTAATTTAAAAAAACAAAACAGAACAAGAAAAAAAACCAAACAAACTATCCCCCACCGGCACAGAGGGAGTAGGCAGGTTACCTTCCCACCCGGCCATCAAAATCCTTTCTATACACAGTATCTGGGTTGCCCTTGTCACATTTGCAGACCTCCATCATACAAATGTGTTTCAAAGAGGATTTGTTTTTGCAGAGGGAATTTAGAGCTTTGCAAAAATACCTTGTAATAACCTTGAACTTACAGGCACCATCTCTTCCCCGCAAACACTGCTACTCTCCCCTTCCTGACATCACGAATTCTGCTTTTCAAGGAACATTACAGGTGGAGTTAACAATGCAGTGTCAGAACAAGCACACTAGCACAGCACCTTCCTATAAATAAATCTTCTCTCTCTATGGACGAAGGGATTGATTTCCCTCCCCTCCGACTCTGGCTTTACTTCAGGGTAACTCCGTTAATTGTAATTGAAACTGAATCACTCAACTGCCTGTTCTGCTCATTCCCTCTAAAGCACCTAGCACTGGCTGCTGTCAGAGACTATAATGGGCTATATGGACCATTGGTCTTGACCAAGTATGGCTATTCTTATGTAAAGATTTGCATCTGTCTGAGAAAAAAAAGCAGGCCCCATAGGGTGCCTGCCTTACACTACAGAACAGCTGCTGCCACAACTACATGATGCCATTCTGTAAACTCTGAAGGAAGTTCTGTTTTTACACAACTCTAACAAAAGTGCTGCCATTAAAAAGCCAGTGTTTGCCAACAGACACTGCATGAAGCATCTATCAATTTAACCGCAAACAGAGTCTAATGCTTCCCTCTCAATTATAACGAGAATCCTGTGGCACCTTAAAAACTAACAAATTTCTTCAGGAATAAACTTTCATGGGTTCCAACCCATTTCGTCAGATCTGTGGGTCGGAGCCCACAGAAGCTTATGCCCAAAGAAATTTGTTAGTCTTTAAGGTGCCACAGGACTCTCATTGTTTTTGCTGTACACAGATTAACACGGCTACCCTCTGGAAATTCTCTCACTTATGCTACTTTTATCTTGATGCTATGCCACACCACGGACTTCAGTGCTCAGATTTACACTGATACACATGAGTAACAACAACACATGAGCAAAAATCGAGCCCATGATATTTAGAGAACCAATTAGTAAATGTCTCCAATTTATTGTCTTTAGTGCACACTGAACTGGTTCCACTAAGACATGAGCTTAACACCTCTCAGAGCCTCCAGCAGGACTTTACGCCACCAGTTTTTTCAGCTGCTCACACTCAGCACTGCAGCCAATCTGTATACAGGAAGCCAACATAAAGCACACTTTGCCAGGACAGTTACTGTAGGTCATATTTTCAATTTCCTGCTCTTCCTGCTCCTCACCCCCACACTGCTTTGAAAACAGTCTTGCGTTCTGCTCACCTGTTTGGCAAGAATCCTTGCAGTCAGTCTCACAGTCTCTGAGGGATTCCAGTTCTGCCCAAAAACGCACATGGCAGAACATTCCAGCTTGTGCATAGGCCAATCTTCTTTCTGGAGGGTTAAAAAAAAAATGCACTGTAGATAAAGAGATGAAACAGAGGATGTAGTGAGTCCCACCAGAAACTGGAGGTCAAGTGAAATATGTTTCCTTTAGAAAAATAAAATGACACTTATTAAATCTGAACAAAAGCTTGAGTAATTTTTAAGGGACAGAGCTGTCTTTTTCCTTTTGAAAACACTTGCAAAGGATGAGTCAAGGTCATAGTATCTTCATTTATTTGGTGAAAATAAAACAAACACTGAAGAAACAAACATGCAACACTGTTACTAAATCATCAATCCGTATTGTTCAAAGCAAGCGTGAGAGGGAAGGCTAGATTCTCGCTTACTGGTCAGAGACTGGGTTCAATTTCCATTTAATATGATGACCTTAATTCAGATATAACCGTGGTAAATCAGAAATAAGTTTTCTGAAGTCAATGAATTTACATCATTATAAGGCAGTGCATGCAAGATCTATTGAATAGATTCTTCAGCTTTAGTTTGTTAGTTAGCAAAGTGTAATGATCAAATTAGCCTGGAGCTCTCCAATGCAATAGTAACAAGATTAGCATTCTGAAAAAGACAAACATTGTTTAATTAAAGTTTAACAATGCATACTTCTCTTGGATGTAAAATGCAGTAAACCAGTGGTTCTCAACCTTTCCAGATTACTGTACCCCTTTCAGGAGGCCGATTGGTCTTGCATATCCTCACTTTAAAAAGTTCTAGCTTGCAAAATTAGACATAAAAATACAAAAGTGTCACAGCACACAATTACTGAAAAATTGCTTCCTTTCTCTTTTTTTTTTTTACACAATATATTGATAAAAATAAATCATGACCCCACCAAGCAGAAACACGGATAAAGTATATAGAGAAGTATAAAGAAATAATTGTATGGAATTTTAGTTTGTACTGATTTCACTAGTGCTCTTCATGTATCCTGTTATAAACTAGGCAAATATATAGATGAGTTGGCGTACCCCTCAGAATACCTTTGCTATCCCCAGGTATACACATACCCCTGGTTAAGAACCACTGCACTAAAACATTTTATGCAACCATTTTTTGCCATCACTCAGCATTATGAACAGCTTTTCTCAGGTGTCTGTAACTTATCTGACCACTCTATAGATAAAATGGATCTAGACTATTAAAGCCTGCACAAAGAGAACCGCCCTAACAGGTATGATACACAGCATCTGGTTCAGGCACCTCCTGAATTAGAGTGTACTTCATCTTATTTGTACATTCTTTTAGGACATTGAACATTGATTTATTTTATATGACATTTCTAACATTCACACCCACTGCACATATAAATAGGTAAAACCAACACACACAGAAAATGGATTACATTTGTCCCATAACACTTAAGGGACAATCCATCCCTATTCTCAAATAAAACACCTGAGCCAGAGGAAGGTGCAGTGCTGGATTTAGGCATAAACCAAGTAGGCCATGGCTTAGGGCCTCACATTATGAGGGGCCTCTAAATATATTAGAGATAACTAAGAAGATTTATCATAAGGTACCTGATAATGCAAATAAGGCTTTTTGCAAGCTGTATGTTTTATTTAGTTGTTTTTCATTGCATCTTTGCCTATGTATATATGGAAATATAATGGTTTATCATTTATTTTTTCATTACCCTTTCTGTTAAAATGGAATATACTTTTTTCTCTTTGTTTTTTATGGTATGGGGCCTCTGAATCTTGACATAGCTTTGGGCCTCAGCGTATCTTAAACTAGCCCTGGGAAGTTGTGTGGAGGAAAGGAGAGGAGAAGATGGGGCATACCATAACAAACCCCACCAATTTAAGTTAAGTCAGCTAAAGTGGGAACATAAAAGCCTTTGGCTGCCCCTAGAGGTATACAAATGTTTCACTCTGACACATCCTTCAAAGTCACAGGCCTTCAGAAAGTCAGCCCAGTAAACCACCCTTGAAAAATGATAGTATGGGGTGCAATCACCACCACCCTCAACTGCCTCAGCAGGATTTGGAGCAACTCAGAGTCCCTCGGTTATATTAACCCATAGTTACTTAAAGCTTTCTATGCCAAAATAAAGGTCTGACCCCCAGTCTCCTCTTGAAGCCCATGGAAACTCTCAGCAGGAGTTTCCATTGGAAATAACAATTTGTAATTGCCCCACACATTGAAATAAATTTTAGGGACTCGCCATAGGAAGGAACAAAGACCCTCAACTCACACCAAGAATTGAGGTGTTTTAACACTATGCTCAGCACCTTGCCAAGTCAGGCCCACTGTCCTTCGTTTCTTATTCAAATACAAAATTGAGATGCTACATGCAAGCCTATCCCAAGGTCCAACAGTTCCAAGAGGACACAACAGTGTAGACTTATAGAATTAAATGAGTATTTTACATTTTAGTCGCATCATTAAAAAAACGTCTTGGATGTTCCCACTGATACAGCAGTCACATTGCAAAATATGTCCTCAAAAACGCCCATTTCATATGTACCGTGGGACTGGCTGGAAAATTCTGATAGGCTCTTATGGTGTTTAAGAATTACACGATGACCACCCAATCCTTCATTCTTTACACATCCAAAATGTCCACTGACTTCAGCGTAAGGAATTTTGGGAGTGCAGAAAGTTAAAGATCAGACCCTACTTTTTTTTAATGTGGACTTATTCATTAAGCAGCGTATGTAAACAGAAGAATACCTGAAAAACAAAGTCAACATACAAAATCATATGCCTGTCTCAAAGTAATGTTTTTAAAATGCATTTGTTTCCTTTATTCTCTAAGCATTGTTAATTAAAACATTTCCTCAGGCAGAATCATACTGAGTTTTGTGAACTAGTAAGGTGGTTAAAGGGACAAGATATGGCTCAATTGTGCAAAGTGAGATAAAAGCCTGAAACACTGCAGGAATAGAGAATAGCGATGACTGAGTAATACTTGGTATGGAAACACTCAGAGAGCCCTTCTCTGCAATCACAGCAGGATGGCATTTAGCATTCTTTTCCACATTTTCTCTGAGTGTTTTGAATTATAGCAGGTATCATTGTTCTAACTGAATCCCTAGTGCTGTATTTAATGATATTTTCTTCCTATTTTCATTACATCTACAGTGTTTTTCCCCTCAGTTAAGGCTGAGTGACAACACTTTTGGAAAGGAAGTTTGCAAAATCTCGCGTTTTCCACATCAAAGTGAGTGGAAAAGTAACCTCCTGGACTAAGTTCCTCGAAGTGACCTCATCAGCTAGGACTGCAGGATTATTTGCCTGAAGACTAGATTAGACTAGTGCAGCATACTACAAAATAATCCAATACTTAACAACAAATACTCAATACAATCCAAAGGGAGACATCGAGGGTGTCAAACATGATCTTAACTTTTCAGTCCCATGTACAATTACTATCATTTGTTAAATGTCAATGAGTGCTTGATTGGCGTAAGTAAACCACAAATAAAGATAATCTCTGTCCAGTGGAGCTTAGAATCTAGAAAACAGATTCCCAGTACCTTTCTCAACCTGTGTAAACCTCTGGAAGGGTTAATAGAGCCAAATCCTGCAAACACGTAGTGTCTGATACCTGGGTTGGGTAATACCTAACACCACAAAGAGTTCCACTGACTTCAGTGAAATTACTTGTGGTGTGGGATACTACTGAGCCTGAGTGTGAAAATGGGTATTGTCATATGGCCCTGAAGTACTATACCCAGTGGTAAGTGACTGAGGTTCAAGCCTTTGTGTCTCCTTTCCCTCTCTTCCCCGCTGACATAATGTTGGGCTGTAGAGAATAGGAGACTGACATGGAATAGCATTTGAGAGACTGAGAAGAAGTGAGCCTTTACAAAGGATTTCAGTGAGGAAAGGTGAGTGAGTGGCCCGGTGGGAACAAAGATCATTCCAGGCACAGGGAGCAATATAGAAGAAAACATAAATATGAGAGTGGGATTGAAACATGAAGAGGATAGTGAAGCTGGTTGTGCAAAGGTGACAAGGAGGTAACATTAGCAGAAACAAAATGGGAGATACAGGGGGAGCTATTCATAGCTTAGATTAAATGAGTCCTGAGCTGACAGACAAGAGATGAGAAGCAAACGTTTCCATACACTAGCATTCATAAGGGTTTGACCTGAAAACTAGCTTCTCTATGCAAGGTATGAGATTTGATAACCCTGAGCACAGTCTTAGCTTGTAAAGCTGCCACACAAAAATGTTATGACTGTAATAACTTGGAGAAAATACGGATCCAACACCGGTTATTCTCATGTGGGAGAAAGAAAATCTCAGAAGCAGATTCAGTTTCAGTCAGACCATTCCATCAGTGTGGTGGTCAATCTCAAAGGAGACCTGTCCAAAGGCCCGGGATATTTATCTGGATGTCTCCATGCACACTCTGGCCACACAGATGCTCCAATGGAATCCATCTCCCTATACCTTCTTTCCACCCCAAATACAAGTTCTTTTTTTGCTCCCTGCACTCTTGAAGCAGAGGGGAACATTTTGTCTTTTATCAGTGAGCCAAATCCTGCAGTTTTTACTCAGTTAAAATGCTCAATAAAACCAATGTGAACATTTCTCAAGTAAGAACTGCAGGAACTGCCCAATTAAATGTGCATAAATCACTTAATCCCTTTAAACAGTATTTTCAAGATGATCTGAGGGAGTGAAAACCACACATGGACTTTACCATGTATATACATTACTATAGAATCTCCCTTTGTTTATTTTAAACTACTGTCCCAGAACTTCCATCAAGTATCCCCAGGTTTTCACATAAAAGCAAAGGGTAAAAAGGAGGTTCTCACTAAGGCTGTCAGTTAATTTGTTTTGCATTAATTGCATGTATTAAGTGACATTAACTAGATTTAAAAAGTTGTGATTAATTGCAGTTTTAATTGTACATTTAAACAGTAACAGAAATATCAATTAAATTTATTACAAGCATTTTTGGAATTCGTACATTTGTAATTATATTGATTTTAATTACAACACAAAATACAAAGTGCATAGTGCTCACTTAATATTAAAGTTTTATGTAGTTTTTAGTTTAGTGATGTAAAAAATCTGCCAGTTGCAATTTCATGACAAAGAAATTGAACTACAGTAACTATATGAGGTGAACTGAAAAACACTCTCTTTTGTTTATCATTTTACAGTACAAATATTTGTAATCAAGAATAGTAATACGAGAGCACTGTACACTTTGCATTGTCTTGTAATTGAAATCTGTATCTGAAAATGTAGAAACATCTAAAATATGTATAAATAAATTTAAATTGATATTCTATTATTTTTAACCACAATTAAAATGGCAATTAATCACAACCATTTTTTTAACCTCGTGATAAATTGCAATGATTTTTTTAAAAATCATTTGACAGTTCTAGTTCTCATTATACACTTAATTTTGATAAATCAAGAATTGTAAGTCTCCTCGCACTCTCCTTTCTTAGCCCAAAGGCATGTTCACTTATATCAAATTTTAAAGTAACAGAAACTTTCCAAGTTATATTTAACTTAAATCCACGTGTGTGAAAACGAGCAGTTTTTTCAAGACACAAGATTCTTACTGAAACTAGTACACAGGGATTTAGATGCAGAAGAAACAAAGGCCCAGTCCTTCTCTACACTCCAATGGCACAAAGCAGTTGGTAAATTGGTTTATTCAACTAGCTCAGGATTCCCCTTATTAGAGGAAATGCCAAGCAGGCAGCACCAATCTGATGAAGTGGTCCCATGGCACTTGGCCACTGAAGTCTCAAACTGCTCTGTTGGAGCTCTGGGCAGCTCGGTGTAGCTTAGAGCAGCCGTGGGGTTATTCTAAATTGTAGTAAAGGGACCAGTCAAGGTCCTAGATGGACTGTGATCAGGAGAGGGAAGAGATAAAGATTGTTTTAAATCATCTTTTATCCCTACTTTCTGAGGCTGTGTGGCTATGTTGTCCAAAATTGTACAAGGGCTAAAGCTTTTCCTCACTAAAGTCAACTGGAGTTTTACTACTGACATCTGTGAAATGAGCAGACTCCAAATACACAGCTTCCTATACTGCAGAAGAACAGATTCCAAATAGTGCAATTCTGCATCTTCAAGCATTCCACTTCCAGAGCACATTTCAAATGCTTAAAGAAGAGACGAGTACAGGGCATGCTCCACTATGATTAGCTGACCTCAGCTCTCTGCAAGGGTTAAACAATAGGTATGTTTAAGAGTTAAAATGGGAGCACTAGCAGGTGGTTTGCAGTTCACCAGTTTTGTATTCATAATGAGGTAACCCTCAAACATTTCTCTTCAGAGCTGTTGGGAAAACAAACAAAAAAAACCAAACAAACCCCAAAACCGAGCATAGATCTGATGCTGTTTGACTAAAACAGCAATTGAACAGCTGCATGTGGTGTTTGAATTCCATTAGTGTAATAGCAGGCCAACACTGTATGATGCTGGTAGGGAAAAGCAGTGATATGAATCAGCTGATACTCAGAAACCTTCTCAGAAAAATAGATATCAAGGAAGAGAAGAAAGGAGGATCCAGGGCGAAATCCTCAGCTGCAGGCAAGGGAGCACATCTCAAAAGAGAATGGGGTTGCAAATACAATATAAATCTCACCTCTGTGTTCCCGTAGTCCTGGGCTGACTTTGTGCCTGTGTAATTGCCCAGTTCAAGATAAGCAATCTGAATCCTACTGTAAATTATCCTGGCTGCCAACAGCCAAAAACAGTAACTGGAGATCAGAAAACATTAAGTTAGCCCCAGCCATATCGCCTCTGCCAAATCCAGAAAGTGAGTGGGCGGGAGGTGCTATGCCAGCTCTATATACCACTGGAGGATTCCCTTTCCCATTGGGCTAATCCTCCCTCAGCTAATTGTGCCAGCTTTAGAGTGGCCTTAAGTAGGCAATGAAGGGCCAAAGGATCTTCATGCTGCAACACAAAAATTGGGCCCATGTGTCAAACCTTGTAGCTGGAAGACAGGAGATACACTCATTTTCCCAGATCTGCCACTTTTTTTGCAGACCTCGCTACAGCTTCTCATGTGACCTTGGGAAAGTTTGTATATCTCCTTGTGCCTCCACAGCTATCATTTGCAAAAAGGTATCCTCCTGAAAGTCATGTTGTGTAAAGCACTTTAAAACCATCCAGTAGAATTTGCTATATAACTGCACAGAGGGTGTACAAACCTTTGAACTCACTGGGGCCGCAAAGGTTGTATCTGAGTACAGACGACAGCTCACTAAAACACAAACTGTAAATTACAAAATGATTTCTACAATCATATAAGCCATAATTCTGAAAAAACTTATCCAAACCCTTTAGTCTGCTGTCTTAACTTCTTTTTAAAAGTTATACTTAGAAGAATTACTTTCAAATCATTTGAAGTTTTGGAGTGCCACTATACGAGAAAAAGAAAAGCAAAGAAATAAAAATCTTATTGAATAAAACTATACTGGTCTCTCTAGATAGAAATTCCATGCTTGAATAATAAAAGAATAGAGCAATAGAATATACAAACATCTTTCTGACCAGGAGGGAGACTGTGAAATTATCAGGAAGACAAATTAAACAGGCTACAAAAATAGAAAACACGGTAATACTGGGTGATTTCAGCTATCCCGGTATTGACTGGATACATGTCATCTCAAAATGGGATGCAGGTATAAAGTTTCTAGACACCATTAATAGCCGTTTCTCAGAGAAGCTAATCCTGAAACCCACAAGGGAAGAGGCAACTCTTGATTTAGTCCTAATTGATACACAGGATCTGGTGCAAGAGCTGAATGTGCCTGAAACTTTCAGTAACAGGGTCCATAATGTAATTAAATTTAACATTCTCGTAGCAGGGGAACTATCAAAGAAGCCCACCACAATAGTATTTCAAGCCAAAAAAAGGGATCAAAATAATGAAGCTCATTAAACAGAAATTAAAAGAAATAGTCACAAGAGTAAAATGCCTGCAAGCTGCATGGAAGCTTTTTAAAAACACCAAAATGGAGTCTCAAATTAAATATATATCCCAAAATTTAAAACAAACAAAATCCCCACCAGTACGAGGACCAAAAAATTGTCACCGTGGATAAACAGAGTAAAGAGGCAGTTAGAGGCAAAAGGGCATTCTTTAAAAACTGGAAGTAAAATCCTACTGAGGAAAACAGAAAGGAGCATAAACTATGGCAAATCAATGTAAAAGTATAATTAAGCAGGCCAAAAAAAGAATTTGAAAAGCAACTATAAAAAGCACAACCCCCCCCCCCCCCCAACCCACCATCTTTAAATACATCAGAAGCAGGAAGCTTCCCAAACAATCAACAGGCAACTAGATTAAAGAGGTTCTCAAGGAGCATTCAAGGTTGTCGCAGAGAAGTTACATGAATTCTTTGCATTGATTTTCACTGCAGAAGATGTGAGGAAGATTCCCACACTTGAGCCATTCTTTTTAGGTGACAAATATGAGGAACTGTCCCAGATTGAGGAGGTTTTGGAATGAACTGATAAACCAAACAGTAGTAACTCACCAGGACCAGATGGTATACACCCAAAAGTTCTAATGTAACACAACTACTACCGGTAATTGTGACATGTAAGGTATCACTTAAATCATGCTCTACACCAGATGACAGAAGAATAGCTCATGTTACACCTTTAAAAAAAAAAGGGGGGGGGGGGCTCCAGAGGCAATGTTGGGAAATTACAGGCTGGCAAGCCTAACTTCAGTGCCAGGCAAATTGGATGAAATTATAGTAAAAAACAGAATTATCAAACAACCGACAAGCAATGGGTTGGGGAAGAGTCAACACTGCTTTTGCAACTGAAAATCATGCCTCACCAGTCTACTAGAATTTTTTGAAGAGGTTCAACAAGTCACCTAAGATGTTTAAGGAAATTAATTAGCCATGGGATAGGAGGGAAGGTTCTCATAAATCAGTAGCTATTTCCTGTCTTTTAACCAAAAGGTAGGAATAAATGGTCACTTTTCAGAACAGAGAGATGTAAATAAGCAGAATCTTCCAACAATCTGTACTGGGATCAGTGCTGTTCAACCTACTCATAAATTGTCTAGAAAAAGGAAAAACAATAAGGTGACAAAGTGTGCAGACAATACAAAATTATTCAAGATAGTCAAGTCCAAAGCTGACTGTGAAGAGTCACAAAGGGATCTCACAAAACTGAGTGACTGGGCAACAAAATGTCAGATGAAATTCAATGCTGATAAATGCAAGACACTGCACACAAGAAAGCATAATCCCAACGATATATACAAAATTAACTGTTACCACTCAAGGAAGATCTTAAATTCATTGCAGATAGTTCTCTTAAAATATCCACTCGATGTGCAGCAGCAGTGAAAAAGCTAACAAACTGTTTAGGAAACATTAGAAAAGAGATAGATAATAAAACAGTAAATATCAAAATGCCACTATATAAATCCGTTGTATGCCCACACCGTGAACACTGCATATACTTCTGGTCATCCCATCTCAAAAGAGACATACTAGAATTGGAAAAAGGCCAGAGAAGGGTTTAAAAAAAAATTATAGTTATGGAACAGCTTCTATATGAGGAGAGATTAAAAAGACAGGAATTGTTCATCTTAGAAAAGAGGGGAAGGTCTGATAGATCTCTATAAAATCACCAGTGGTCTTGAGAAAGTGAATAAGGATGTGTCATTTTACCTCTTCACATAACACAAGAAAGCAGGGGTTACACAATAAAATTAATAGGCAGCAGGTTTAATTCAAACATAAAGAAGTACTTCATACAATACACAGTTAACCTAGGGAACTTGTCACCAGGGGATATTGTGCAGGCCAAAAATATAACTGGGTCCAAAAAGAATTAGATAAGTTCATGGAGGTTAGGTCCATCAATGGCTATTAGCCAAGATGGTCAGGGATGCAACCCATATTCTGAATGGCCCTAAGCCCGTTGTGGTCAGATGCAAGGACTGGACAACAAGGGGATGGATCGCTCTATAATCGCTGTCTTCTGTTCATTCCCTCTGAAGCAGCTGACATCAGCCACAGTCAGAAAACAAGATACTGGGCTAAATGGAACATTGTTCTTACCTAGTATGGTCCTTCTTGTATTTTAAACTCTTTTAGAAAGAGGAGTTTGAACTGAAGTAAAATTGATTTCATGTCCCATACAGTACACTGAATATGTGACAACCTGCAATCTCAATGATTTTCAGATTAATTATTTTTATAGGAAGACATTAACTATCATTCCATCTATATCAGATTCTTGACGGCAAGTTCCATTTTTAGCTGAATTGGGCAGAGGAGCGTAGGTTTATAGAGTACTAAAAATATCAAATGAACAAAGCTACACAAAAGCTTTTAAACTTAGAACAGTTTGGCATGTTGAAAACCAAAGCATGAAGTCCCACATTCATGGAAGCTGAAAAGAAACATTTACTGTACATCCCAGTGTTCTAAATTCAGTATCAAGGTGCGGATGTCCTTCTCAACTTCAACAGAGAATTGCTGAACGGGTAAAAAGTGCCTTTGAACAAGACAAGGATTAAGATGAGATGTAGATTGTCGGTGCAGCACATACAGTCAGCGGAGACCGGTTTCTAAAGAATGCTATGCTTGAAGATAACTTTGAAAGAATATCAGAAGAATTCAACCCCAGAAATATTCCTAAATTTCATTTGATTGATTCAGAAGGATCCAAAACACTGAAGATAGATTTTTATGCCAATTACAGAGCAAGCATTTCACATATAGTGATGACGAAATAGCCAATGCTTGGGCACATCACACTACCGTCAAGACACTGAAAAAACTACTAAATAACTTGATATACAAAGCCTCATGCTACATACTGAGATGCGTAGGAAGGGGGTTTTATATATCATAATCTTATCACTTTCAATAAATGATCTCTCCCCAAGCTTGCAGGATATGCTTACTTCCTGAATGGATGGTGAGAAGACCTTTCCTATTGGAAGGATGTTTCACTATAGCAAGGGATGTTCTGGCTCTTTAAAACATTTGAGATAGTAAAACACAAACATTACCTCACACTGCAAAAATAATGAGTGATCTACAGTAACACCTGTTCTTGGGGAGACAGAGCATAAGGGAGGAGAGGAGCTAGTTCCTATTGTATAAGACTCCTCAAGCCTGGAGTGTGGATTCCAGAATATTGGAGGGAGAGGATGGATTTGAGCCTAATGCAAAGGACTCAATCTCAAGAGATCTAGGTTTTACTACTGCCTCTGATGTGCATTTGTTGTTTGATCTGAGACAAATCACCCACCTTCTACCTCAATTAATCTATCTGTGAAATGGCAACTACAGCTATTATCTACCACACAGGAGTGCTGTGCATCTTATTTCATTCTTTGTGAACAAATAGATTCTTAGAGGGAAGGTATTATAGAGCTTTACAAAGCAAGTGCATTGCAAACATTATTAGAGTCTCACATCTATTGTACAGGTCTGGTATGCACGTCTTACATTTAAGTACCGTGCTTCTTATGATAAGATTATAGACAGGGATTAACGTAAGTGGTACCCAGGTACTCATGAGCAT
Source organism: Pelusios castaneus (assembly GCA_007922175.1). Lineage (NCBI taxonomy): Eukaryota > Metazoa > Chordata > Testudines > Pelomedusidae > Pelusios > Pelusios castaneus. The sequence continues at coordinate 8,121,474 of ML685763.1, read as the reverse complement.
CTAACCTTTCAAAAAGCATACTGAAAACTTCCCTCAAAGGCTCACATGCATACCAGCATGCCACGCACACTCAGGCTCACCCACCCTACCCTGCCCGAAACCACACCTCCGCACTATGCTCCCAGCCCCTGCTGCCAGTGGCCCAGCTCCCGGGCTGGATCTGGCTGCCAGCCCCTGCTGCCACCACCAGCCCCCGGCCGGATCCAGCCCCTGCTGCCTCTGGCCCTGGGCCGGATCCAGCCCCTGCTGCTGGCCCCGGCTCCCAGGACGGATCTGGACCCCAGCCTTGGCAGCCCTGGACAGCTCCTGCCTTCGGTCCTGTCGGTCCCAGGTCCTGCCTTTGGCCCCACCAGTTCCAGGTCCTGAGTCCCAGGTCATCTCCTGCCTTTAGCCACATCAGCCCCTGGCCAGGGCCAGATGCTGTGACCAGCCTCCCCCTGACCTGGGGCAGCCGCTGTCCCCCGCTGCCTACCTGAGAGGAGGGATTTAATTTTCCCTCCTCTTCTCCTGATCTGCACCACATCTCAGCTACATGCTGCAGAGCAGGAGACTTAAGAGCTGGCACACCTCTTTGCCCCTGTGTTGCTGGCTCAGGACTCAGGGCACTGGCTTGGACATTCTGGGCTCATGCCCCTTGTGCACAGCACCAGCAACGCCCCGGAGTAAACCCTGAGGCCTGTCTGTGTTCAAGGCTGAGGAAGGTATTTAATACCCAACCCAGAGCCGCTGTAGGAAAGATGCTGAGTGATGCCCAGGCAGGAGGTGGCGATGGTGCTGAGGCTGCCCTGTCCCAGCCAGAGCCGGGCTGCAGGGGCCCAGCAGCTGCATACACTGGGTAACAGCAGGGGAGGAGAAGTATGGGGAGAGGAGTGGAGGAGGTAGTTTGCCAGCCTATGTCCCTCCCTGCAGGTAAGGACCCCCTTCCCCAGGGCAGGTGGGGCCAGAACTCCTGCTGCCCCTGGGGAGGGCGGTGAGAGACATGAGGGGGTGCAAATGTGACATCTGGTAGCTGAGTATCAAACAATTTCTGCTGGTACTCATTGGAGAACCTGATCTGTAAAATTATGTCCACCCATGATTATAGACTGTCAGAGGACTTAGCGAGGCTTCCTGAGAAGCTTTTGCAGGACTTTCACCTGAGTCCTTAAGGATGTTTGCTTCACAAAGCTTTTACTTCCTCCTGTATGCAACTACTACCCTGACAAACTCCTCCAACTTTTTATGTAAGCCAATATCAATATTTACATTTTTAAACTGCCTTTCTTAAAAACTTTCAAAATCGCTTGTGACTCAAAAGTAGGAGCCCATTTGATGGTTTCTACTCTCCCATGGTAAAACGGGAGAAAACTCTGATTTGAAGAGCGAGGTAGTTCCTTTTCCTGAATGAAAGATGGTCTACCCCCCAGGTGTTGTCATGAACAATTTTGGACATACTACCACCACCTCTCAAGGATCTTTCCATCCTGTATAAAAAATGGAAATGAAGAAGCTGAAAGAGAAAAAGAATAAAGAACTAAAAAGGCAAATATAGCCTTTGCACATTTCTCCCATTGTCCTTTGCAGATGAAAGAAAATCAAAAGGTGCCAGATCTTGATACCCATTACTCACATTGGCTAACACCTAATTCTGGACCAGATTCTGATAACCTTATTCACACTGGTAGCAGCTTATTCTAAAAGAGTTCTCCTGATGTAAGTGAGGTATCAAAATCTGACCCTCTGCCAGCCCTGTGTTCTTAGTGTTTTGATAAGAATTACAAACATAACCAGCATAAGAGCTAGACATTTTGGGGTGAGGGGAATGCACAAAAGAGATAATCCAGATATGCACTACCATCTTTAGAGGAATGCAATGTCTTGTTAAAATGAAAGCTCTTTCTGAAGCAGCAGCAGCAGCTGCAGCTATTCCAGATATTGTGCTCAGCTACAATATTTCATCCTAGCTAATGGGAATGTGGACTATTCTCCATGTAAACAATAAGAAGATGGCCTGCACATTATCATCTCAGAGAAGGCTTTTCGGTGGATGATTTACTAGCTTAAAAATGTACTTTCATGCTAAAGACCTCAGCTCCTGCCGAACCACTTAGTCATCATGAAGTGAGTCTGGTCATCCCAGTTCTTCATGAGCGACATTCCATACCACAACTGTAGCCCTATAGGATTCTATTCAATTAGGATATATCATTTATTTAGCTAGCACTTAGATTAAGTGTATTTTTCTCACACATAAGAAGCGTGGTTACTTTAGGTCAAGACAACAGCATGCAAAGGCAGAATACAGGAATTGGCTATATTCAGTGAATTAGACAAGAACAAGCTCTGCCCAAAACAAAGAAAAAAGAGAAATATAATTCCACTGGGGTGTTTTTCAACAAACCAGCCCTTCATTCTATTCTATTTTAAAGCATATTAAAAGCTCCATAACATGAACATCAGAGTGTGGCCACTCTGGTTAACCTTGCCCCCAGAAAAGAAGTGTTAGACTAAGGTGAAGCATAGTAGCTTTCTAAACAAATATGCACTCATATGATCAACAGCAGCAGCCAGCAAACGTTTGCAAACATTTTAAAAAAGGTAAATCAGAGATATTTACTTTTAATTTGTCAGCTACAGAGACTTCACCAGCATAGGGGACTAAATTTAAACCATCTGTGTATGTTTAAAGACAGCTGAAGTCACTGAAGTAATTGGTAGACTGGTAGCCCTAATCAAATGTCTCAGTAATACCATGCCCCGCACAGCTGATCTCGAATGACTCAATATGAACAAGTGTAAATCCTGTAACTGTCCAAGGCAGAACTCCATCTCACTATCCGTGGGATGCAGAAACTGACCAATGTGCTGTTTTTAAGTTTTAATAGCAGTCTGTCAGCGCTGTACTAATGAGAAGAGCAGCTTATTGCTTTAGCGAACCCTTTGGCCTCACCCCAAGTTGTTGTAAAACATACCTGACATTCCACATTGCAGTAAAATGCCTGTTTACATCTGCCACACTTGGACAATCCTTCTTTCCTTAAAAAAGAAAACAGAAATTATATCTATCTTTTAAATAGTGAATTTAATAAAGGTATTACACCCTATTGCTCTGACATACAACTTAGTACACGTGACCTGGGTGAGAGCAATGTACTTATTTTAAAATAATTTTGTATGATACAGTATTTCTCTAATCACGTGGCCTTCTGTCCAGAATATTCTGCTTACACCTTGAACTTTAGTCTTCTGAGATAAAATTCAATTTTTATTTGTTTAGCATTTCAAATGCAAGTTTTCCTAATGGTTGTTCTTCATAAAAGCATGTTACTCCCCTAATCATGTCAGTGTTTCAGAAACATGTTATTCTGTGCTGCTAGACTTTACATTACCCTTTCTGCACACTGATTTATTGCTTTTCCCTCTTCTCTATTGGTTGCTTGATTGATTTAATCATGGATATTAATCTTTTGCTTCCTACATTTATATTTTTATTGCTAAAATCTGAATACACAACATTTTAAATACTTTGTTCCTTTATTAAGTGACTTAATCCTGTGTACAGCATCTGCTCCATGATCAATTTATTATGAAAATCTCCTTCAACTCTCCACGTTCCTGTTTGATCTGTATACACCTCAAACACCACAGGAAAATCCTCATTCTGCACCTTCCACCTCCAGTCAAAAGTTGTTGAGGTTTAAAGGTCACTATCATCAATAAAAAATTTCCATCTGAAAATTTTATGCCTACTTCTAAGCAACTTTGCATACCAGTTTTTCCCTGTTTGAGTGTTTAGGTATTTGGGGGTGAGTCTTTCCTAGAGCAACAGAGGAGAGAAACATTTAAAAATTATCAGGAATTCCTGCCTACATTTAAATAGAAAATGTTCCAGGGGACTCAGAAGTAGGTCAACTTCACCAAACACATTTTGGTTAATTTTGCCCAGATTGACCATTTGTATATGTGGTTTAGAAACCATAGAGATTGAAGGCATCAACCAGAGAACAGGGAAAACCCATGAAAGATGCAAGATTAATTACATCTTGCTGAATGGGTGAAGTTTGGTGAGAATTTGTTTGGGTGACATTTGATTGGATAAATTCTATAGACTCTAGACTGAAAGACTTGCACGTAACTTTGGACTTATGAATGGCTCCACTGAATGCAATGCAGTTATTCACATGAGAAAAGTTATGCCTCTGTCTAAGAATTTTCAGAATCAGTGTCATAGAGTATTCTTGCAGGAAAGGGGACACTTGAGGGAATAAACAATACACAGCAGATCTCAGACATTTAGTTGCACATTTCTGATTTGACTTCAACTTTCTCTATATGCTGTTCCCCAGTGTTTGAATCTTAAGAGCTCCTTTGATTTTCTGTTACAGTCTGATCTGATCCTATGACTTATAATTCCTTGCATTTATTTTCCTCCCATTCTGTAAGTTCCCCATCTTCAAAGCATCTGACGAAGTGGGATTTTCTCCCACAAAAGCTCATGTGATAAATAAATTTGTTAGTCTTTAAACGAGCCACAGCACTCCTTGTTGTACTTCTGAAAAGTTCTCAGATACTATGGTGATGAGTACAGTATAACAACCTATATAAACCTCAATATACGGAACTAAGACAAAACCAGGTTTAAGGAAGATTAGTAACAGTGCTGTACCCAAAAGAAACATACAAGGTTTGTACAAAGGAAGAAAGTATTCTGTAAAAAGGAAAGGTTTTAAAAGAAAATTCTAGAGTCCATGGAAAGTTATAGCTCACCTCTGGAATTATTTTATGAATGAATGTGTATTTCTGTGGTGCTCACCTCCACGGTTAATTAATGAAAAGGAAGGGGCAAAATCATAATGTGAAGATCAAGCTGAAGTGTAATAATGACAAACTTGGATGTCAATGGATCTTCAGATAAGTATAGACTTGAGGAGAGGGCATCTAAAAGAATTATAAAGGATGAAGGGAGGCTGAATTTCAGCAATGCAAAAGCCATTTGGCAAAGCTACATTATGTGTGCAATAGCATTCACCCATTCCCCCTGCTATTTATCGATGGTATTAATATAGTCCCCATTGCCATAACATCTGAGTGCTTCAACCTTGAATCTATCCATCAGCGTGGAGTAGAAAAATACTGCCATTCCTATTTTTACAAATGGAAAATGGAAGCAGAAAGAGAATAAAAATGATTTTCTGAGATAACATAGGAAGCACATTGCAAAGCACAGGAATGAAACCAAATTATCCTCAGAGGCCTAGTCTAGGGCAACACCCCAATAGCCAGAATGACGCCTATCCTTCATCCCTTTCACTGGGACCCTGTGTGTGTTCTGGCCCGGGTATCTCCCCTCTCCTGGCCCACAATGTCCCACCCATAACCTCCCTCCCCCGATCCAATATATTCTGGGCATATCCTCACATTGCAGCTCAAACCCCGTGTTTATCAGAGGACCCCCCCCCCAGACCAACGTGTGCTGACACTACCCCGCCCCATGGGGCCCACGTGTCCCGGGAATCTCCACCCCACCATTCCGCTTTCCGCTGCTGCTGACCCACGTGTGCCGCCGGGGATTTCCCTCCGCACTGCCACGTGCGCTGGGAGCGAGGATCTCCCACGGGCCCGGCGGTGCTAGGACCCGGCCAGCCGCGGCTGCGGGCGGTACCTGGCGAAGCAGCACTCGCAGTGGTTGCCCCTCTCGCTGACCGTCAGCACGCAGGTGTAGGCCGGGCAGCTAAAGAGCAGCTCCCCGACGGCGAAGTGCTGCAGGGCCCGCAGCCCCCGGCCCTTGCCCGAGCTGGCGAACCGCTCCAAACCCGCCCCGCGCGGGGTCCCCTCCGCCCGCATCCCGCCCCGGCCAGGCGCCGCAGTTAATGGAGCCGCGTCACCCCTGCGCGGCGGCTCCACGTACACGGGCTGCGGCTCCCCGGGAAACAGCCGCAGGAGCCCGCCGGGTCCTAGAGCCCCCTCCGCGCTCCAGGAGCACCCCGCCTCCTCCCCGAGCGGACAAGCCGTTCAGCGGGCGCCCCGCCGCGCACATCCACCGGGTGCCGGCCCGATTTATAGCCAAGGGCTGGCCGTGCAGGACCTGGCTGCGTGCAATGGGTTCCCTGCCCCTCACCCCCCGAAAAATGGGGCCGAGGGCCAACACAGTGAATATAGCTACAGAAGAGTGAGTCCCGCCCTGAACCAGCCTCAGGTCTCAAAACCGGGCCTTTCTAGGCGGGACCATCACCTTTCTCTTCCTCCTCTCTTTTCTAGCCAGAGTGGCTACAGCTGTGCTTGTGGCACCAGCATCAGCACCACTGTGAGCAGCTAGCAAATGTGAAAAATCAAGACACTCTTTTTGGGAGTGGGGGAGGGGAATAGTTGCCTATGTAAGAAAACGCCCTTAATATCAAATGTCTGATTGCCCTAATCAGCACTGAGAGTCTTCGTCACCATTGTTAGTCTTTAAAAGTGCCACAGGTCTCCTTGTTTGTTTTGCTGAACTAGACTAACATGGCTATCCCTTTGGAAAGTCTCCACCGCTAGCTCAGCCTTAAGAGCTGTTTAAAAAAAAAAAATCCCCTAGGGAGAGCTGGTCTATTCTTCAAAAAAATATAGTAGGCTAGCTAAATTGGGTTGAGGAGGTGAATTTTTACAAATATAACACTATGCAAAACCCACTTAGTGTGAATACACTGGTGGTAGTATGAAGGTGCTGTATGCCAATATAGATTATTCTTCCTGAACCACAATAAGCAATACATCTACACTAGGTGGGGTTTGCTGCTTTAACTCTTCTGGTCTAGTTAAAGCAGAAAAACTATTCAGTGTAGATAAGCCCTTAGTCTCAAACCATAAACTTGAAATTGAGTGGGTAGATATAATGAACAATTAATCCTTGAGGACTGGTTTTGGCTCTCTCCTATCTCAGGTACACTATCAAGAAGGCCAGCTAAGCATGTAAAGACAGATGCAGAAGATATGGTTGCACTGAGGACTTTTGCTGAATAGGTCACACAGCTCCTGAATTTGTTGCTTTGTCTTAAAAACAGAGCTCATAGGCAAACTCCTGTGAGCCCTGGACAATCAATACTACAGCCGTGGGTAATTTCTTGCTATCTCACTCTCACAGCCACAACATGCTGAGCTTTTGGAAAGGGTTTGAATTTAATCGAGCTTCCTAATCTAGAAAATCCAGCAAAATGGTGCTTAACAAGTTCACTGGATAAGCACCACGATGTGGTTGTGAAAATGGAATCCCCTTGAATTCATGAAGGAACCTTAGGAATTGGATTGGAGGGACTGCAGATGCTTTGGGAAGTCCTACTTATAAAAAGTATACATCAGGTTTACACCCATGTAACCCCACTGACTTCAGCAGAGTTACTCCTTGTTTATACCAGTGAAAATGAGAAATGGAGGACCATGGAGGTGTTACTCTAGAATATTGCAGTATTTTGGATCTCTTGAAAGGAAATACATGGAATTAATGGGGTTGATTATTTTTTACCAATAACTAACAAGTCAGCCTCATGGATGAGGCTGTCCTATTTGTAAAAAAGAACATTAGACAAAAAAAAAAAAAAAAAGACAGCAGAAATCATGTCATAAATGTGGGTAAAAGCCGTTAGAGCTACGAAACACTGAGTTTACTCAAGCTAAGAATAAATATTTCCTTTGATTACCTTAGAAATAATAAACATAAATCTATAATAAAGTTATATTCAAGGTAAGGATCAGCCATCAAAGACCAAGAAGGCTCTCTTAATTAAGGCTCGTATAATGCTCTTAACTACACCTTTGTGCCTAAGTATTTCAAAATATGAGATTTTCTGTTAGTTATTCAGTAATTAGACATGCTGCTGGAAGGATATTCATCTCAGAAATATGAGTTAAGCATGCAGATGGATATAAATATTTTCTGCATTACTTCTAGTACGTGAGTACTACAGTCATCCAAGTTATATTATCTGTGCTATAAATAGGTGATTATTTAGTTTTACATGAAATTATTTGTAGAATAAATCTCTTGAAAACAGCTTAAATATGCAGACTGGAATATAAAACATGAACAATTTTATGAGGAAAGTAAATCAGTAACCTAGAAGAAGGTGCAGGATGCAAAACAAGAATAAAAAATGTTGAGACAAAATTTCTTGAAATAAAAGCATAAACTCATGATCATTCATTGATTTTAGTGTGAGTAAAACTGAAGAGGCAGGTGTTCATCTCATTTCCACCCTCTAAAGTTAAAGTAACTTCTGGGGTGATATTGTGGTTTAAGTGAGTTCAGAATCTGTCCCTAAATAAGAACTGAGGGTGTGAGCCATAGAGTTCTAACACTAACCAACATGTTCCAGTAGACTTCTTGCACCAAAAGACCTTAATCAAATAGGAGTCGAGAAATATGAAGTACTTTATAGTGTTGAGATCGACTGTTCTGCCCAATCTGTCAACGTTCATCGTCAGGTTTCTCTTGCGTTCCCTCATTTACTCACACCAGTTAGTTTCCTCTTGACAGCTTCATGTGAGAGTCTCTGTGCTGGCATCCAGAGTACTTGCCTCAACTACGTCAGCACTTCTTTCTAAATGTGGTAGAGATGAGGTGCTGACTGGTAATTTCACAGATCTCTTCATTAGTAATACAGTCCCTCCATCTAGAATCTTCCATAGCCTAGTATCTTTCATAAGCTTTGTCTACACTGGCAAGTTAGTTTGAATTAAGGAAGCTTAATTTGAACTAACTAAAGCCATGGCTACACTAGGCTTTAATTAGTTTGAATTAAGGGGTTCCTTAATTCAAACTAATAAATTAGAATATGCTATTCGAACTAAGGGTTAATTCGAACTAGTTAGTTCAAATTAACCAATGTGGCCATGTTCAAACTAATCGCTTAGTTCAAACTAACCGGCCCATTGAACTCATGAATGGCACTTGCTTAGTCCGAACTAAATTTTTCTAGTTCAAATTAAGTTAATTCGAACTAACTAAAATTAGTTTGAATTAACTAATTCGAACTAACTTTAGTAAGTGTAGACATAGCCATAGACACTTACTTTCAAAGGCATCTTGTTTCCTATCTAACATTTTAATAGCTCTCTAGTTCTTGCAACCATATGTTAGAAATGAGATTGTCTAAATTGAAAATTCTGTTTTCTTTTGGTGCCATATTTCCATGTATTATTGAGTTTAATGAATGCTGTGAATGCCTTTCCAAGCCTTGATGTTACTTCTTTTTTGAAGTCTCCATTGGTTAGTTTGGTGGCACCCAGGCAAATGAACTTTTCTACCTTCTTGATGTTTGTGCCATCTAATAAATATGATGTAAATGCTTGACAACCTGGGTTTCATGGATGTTTGTTTTGATTTAACTGATTTAGCTGCTTATAAAATGAAACGAAGATAAATTAACTTCCAAATTGCAATGAGAGAAAAATTTTGCTGTATAAGTTATTAAAGATAAACAGCAAATATTTTTATGTCAGCATCCTTCCAATTATGGCTCTTGTTTTTCAATGGTTTATCTTATATTAGCACATTGAAATAACTAGAACTAACACCAACATCCCGCACAAAAATGGATTACAAGCCATTAAAAGAACTATCCAAGATGATGCCACAGCAGAACTTTGTGACTTTGTACTCACCCACAACCATTTCAGATTTGAAGATAATTTATACCTTCAAGTTAGCGGCACTGCTTTGGGTACCCCTATGGCCCCACAATATGCCAACATCTTTATGGCCGACTTAGAACAACACTTCCTCACGTCTCGTCCCAAAGCACCTCTACTTTACTTACGCTATATTAATAACATTTTCATCATCTGGACCCACGGTAAGGATGCCTTTGAACATTTCCATAGAGATTTCAATAATTTCCACTCCACAATCAAACTTAGCCTGGAATACTCCACACAGGAGATCCACTTTCTGGACACCACAGTGCAGATTAGTGATGGACACATAAAGACCACCCTATATTGAAAACCTACTGATTGTTATAGTTACCTACATCCCTGGAGCTTTCATCCAAGATACACCACACGATCCATTGTCTACAGTCAAGCCCTAAGATATAACCGCATGTGCTCTGATCCTTTGGACAGAGAAAGACACCTTCAGGATCTCTATCAAGCATTCTTAAAACTACAGTACCCACCCTCAGAAGTAAAGAAACAGATTGACAGAGCCAGACGGGTACCCAGAAGTCAACTACTACAGGAGAAACCCAAGAAAAAAAACAACAGAACGCCATTGGTCACCACCTACAACCCCCAAGTCAGACCTCTTCACGACATCATCAAAGATCTACAGCCTATTCTTCAAGATGATCCCTGACTCTCTCAAGTCTTGGGACACAAAGCTCTCCTTGCTTACAGAGAGCCCCCCCCCCAACCTTAAACGGATACTCACCAGCAACTACAGATCAAATAACAGAAATATTAAAGAAGGAACATATCCCTGCAACAGACCACGCTGCCAACTTTGCCCTCATAACTACACTAAAGACACCATCACAGGACCAAATCAAGCCATCTACTCCATCAAGGGCTCATTCACCTGCTCATCCACTGATGTGATTTATGCCATCATGTGCCAGAAATGCCCCTCTGCCTGATATGCTGGACAAACAGGACAGTCTGCGCAAAAGAATAAATGGACACAAATCTGACATCAGAAATTACAACACTAAAAAACCAATAGGGGAACACTTCAATCTCTCTGCTCACTCCATTGATGACTTGCTAATAGCTGTGTTAAAAAAGATGAATAACAAATCATAGCTTCAAAGAGAAACTGCAGAACTGGAATTTACATGCAAATTTGACTCAGTTGCCTTGGGGTTAAACAGGGACTATGGATTTTTCTTTCATTACAACAGGTGATTTGATTTCACCTTCCCCTATGTGCTGTTCCCCAGTGTTTGAATTCTAACATCTATTTTGATTTGCTGTTACAGCCTGACCTGATCCTATGTCACGCACTCCCCTGCATTTAATTTCCTCCCATTCTGTAAATTTCTCATCTTCAAAATGTCTTACAAAGTGGGATTTTCTCCCACGAAAGCTCATGTGATAAATAAATTTGTTAGTCTTTAAAAGTGCCACAGGACTTTGTTTGTTTTTCTGCAATAGACTAACAAGGCTACCCCTCTGGAACTTAACTAGAACTAAGTTATTTTAATTATGTACCACTGCTACATCTTTGTAAGGGCAAAGGGCAGGTTCCAAAATGGAAAAATATGGCTCAGTAATTTAAAAAAGTCTTATCACTCCTTCCTCCTAAATATCAATTATGCACCACCATAGATTTATGGGTACTGAGTATGGAATTAGAGCCAGTTAGAACTCCAAAAATAAATTCTAAATAAATAACAAAAAATTAAATATTTGGGGCAAGGATTTATTTGTACAGTATCTCGCACAATGGGGCCCTGATCTGGTTTGCCTGTAGGTGCCACTGCAATTTAAATGTTAAAGAATAATAATTAATAATGCAGTCCATTGAATATAGAAGTTCAAAATTGATAAACTTCTCTGGTATTCAGTCCAATTTGATTCATAGATTATAAAACCAGAAAGGGCCATTGTGATTGTTTAGTCTGACCTCCCCCTATAAAACAAGCCATAGGACTTAAATTAATTCCTGTTTGAATTATAGCATGTTGTCTAGAAAAGCATCCAGTCTTGACTGAAAATTTTCCAGTGATAAAGAATCCACCACAACCCTGAGTAAGTTTTTCCAAGATTAGTTACCTTCAATATTAACATTTTGTGCCTTATTTCTAGTCTAAACCTGTCCAGCTTCAACTTGTAGCCATTGGATTTTGTTATACCCTTTTTCTACTAGATTGACGAGCCCTTCATTATCAAATTTCTGATCCCCGCTTAATGACAGATATACTTTGGTGACATGAAAGGTGTCTACAGTCTGCTTAACAAATCTAATAAAATTGTATAGCATTATATACTTCAGCAGTGAAATCTTGGCCCCACTAAATTCAATGGCAAAATTCCCATTGTAGTCTTTGGGTCTACTCACTTGCTAAGTGTGTGCTTAACTGGGTTAGGTCCCAAAGAATGCTCAACATCTTGTAGCACTGAGCTTTTGAACCCATTAAAAATAGAGCATCAGTGGAAAAAGCATATTCATCTGATCATACTGAGGGCAAAGAGACAGAATCCAAAATTCATGATCCATTCTCCAGAGTAAGCATCTATATTTCAATATTTTTAAAATATATGTCTACCAAATAGGCTTGTATCCAGTCCACCCTGGATAACCTAGCTTTTAGTGCAAACTTTCTAAGAATTAATACATGAATCCATTCACATGAGGTGAAATTTACCATAGGCCCTGAGCTCCATTTAAATTCTTAGGGAGAAATTCACCCAGTTGACTGGATAGCTTTTAATTTATTTTGGATGTTTTCAGTCATTAAAATTGGTTTTATAATGTATTAATAAAAAGAGCTTTGTCAATATCTTGTCTATATTTTTTTCTTTCTTACTGTCTGCCAGTAAGTAATCTCTCCATGATTCACCACTGGATGCAAAATGATGCAGCCAGCAGTGCAAAGGCACGTGACAAGTGCTGGTCAATAAACCTGTTTCTTTTTGGAAAGCCCCAATGCCACCCAAGGCTGGGTTAGTGGAACCCCGTGGGTAAAGGAAAAGTCCCCAGTAAAGCAAATGAACCAGAATCTTGTTGGCCAACAGTGGGACCACTATTGGGACCACACCCATTTAGAAAAGGCACAGTTGCAGATGCGATAAGGCAGGTTCTTCAACTTGGAATGGTGTACTGGCTCAAAGTTGCAGCAAGCCTACACCAATCATCTTGACCTTCATCTTTCCATTGGAGTTCTGCCTAGAGAGAAGTTGGAGGATCTATGGCAACCCCTTCCTTCTTTGTTTTGTATTGGTCTACATATCTAAGGTCTGTGCTTAATAGTCTTCCTGACGGAGAAGGACCCAAGTGTCTGCAGTGGCTCAGATGTTCAAGCACCTCTTCTTGGGAGTGGTCTGCTTGCCCAAATTCAGGAAAGGCCCTACAAAAGATGGCCATATATATTTTCTTTCCTCTTTTTCCATGTTATAAAATCAGAGATTTAAACTAATAAAACAGATTTTTCTGATCTTATTTATCTAAGTTTTCATGCCATGCTCGTCCAAATGGTTTCTAAGAACAGGGTGAATAATTACCTGGAAGTTCGAAGGGGGTAGCCATGTTAGTCTAGTTCAGCAAAACAAAAAAGGAGTCTTGTGGCACTTTTAAAGACTAACAAATTTATTTTTTCCATGAGCTCTCGTGAATCTTTACAGCTTGTTTGATTTACTGAAGCAATCTGACCCGATGAAGTGAAATGTAATCACAGTATTTATCTTTCACTCCCATACCGTAAGTTTTTTTCTCTGTAAATTTTCTCCACTCTGGCATCTGATGAAGTGGGACTTTGCCCATGAAAGCTCATGCAAAAAATAAATGTATTAGTCTTTAAAAGTGTCACAAGACTCCTTTTTTGTTTTATCTGAAAGTGATATTCTAGCCAACGCCAGCTTCCAAATATTGTATTTGTATCGGAAAACTTAGACATGTTAATCAATTTATGTTGTTTTTCAATAATGTAACCATATAAATATTAGTGTAATTGCTTTGCAAAATATCCAGTCCTGTTAGGTACCCATGAGAGGAGCTGAGGCCCAGATCAAGTATTTAGGTACCTAACTCTCACAGGAGTAGACCTGAATACTCTCAATTCCCAAAGCCTACAATGGGAGTCGAGGACACTCAACACCATGCAGGACTGGGTGATAAATCTTTATATGATACCTTGTGTCCCAGGACATTTCTGCATCTTTTTTTTTAATAACTACAGTAAGTGTGTTTTAGAAATGAAAGATGAAAGTTCACAAAATGATCTGAATTATGATAAAAGTTTAGGAAAGTCAAAGAACAAATTGTGGTATCTGGTCTTTGAATCTCTTAAAATGAAGAAGTTCTTAGAACCAAAGCCATTCACCTTCATGCACAATGTTGGAATTGCTCTGTGGAAAACTGTGAGCATTTTACTGGATGATATAAAGATTTTTAATTTAGTGTATCAGTAAAGTTATTAGCATGGACTGAATTCCTGAGAAACTTTTGAGCAGCCTACATAGAAAGCTGTATTTATTTTATTATGTACTATTAAACAAGGTGCTACGCTTGGAATTAACAGGGAATCATTCACTAAGACCTAAAGTCTCAAGTGAACTGGGAGTCGAGTAAAGGTCAGCTATGGGTATCTGTCAGAAAAGATCATATGCCATCAGCCTGCAAGAAGAGAAAGAACTAGAAAACCAAATATAAACTCTTCTATATTAGATGTTGTTACTTCCAAAGAGGTTTGGTAACCTGCAGCCTGGTTTGGTAATCTTGTCTCTTCTTTGAAATGCAGTATAAGCATTTTCAATACTATATATGAAATGGTAAATCCTGAGGCCCCCTACTCAGATTTTATTCACAACTTATTCAGCCAAAATCCCGCTAACTTTTAAATAATAATTATTAATAAATGGAATGGCCAGGAAACTCAGAGACAGGGATCCCAATGAGCTAATGAAAAAGATAGGGAGCATGAGAGATTAGTGACTGTCCATTCTTAATCACTTATTAGCTTTCAAGTCCAACCAAATTTTGAAGATAGAAATAATTAAGACCATATTGCTACCTGTGACTTCTTTGCACACTTGGAGTCTGAGCCTGTGAATCATAGGGGGTGTGTGTGCTGCAGTCAGGTAGACATACCCACACTAGCTTTTATTTTCACAGCTAAAAATAGCAGTGGACATGCCATGGCACAGGCTTCAGCGTGGGTTGTATAAGCCTGTCCAGTGTCCTTAGGCATGTACTCACATTCCTACTCTGCAGTGAAACACATACTGCTGTGGGCTTCACTGCTGTTTTCAGCCATGCTAGATAGACTAAAGCTAGCAAAATATGTCTACCAGACCTGCAGTGACACCTTCAACTGTAGTGTAAACATACCCACAGCTGAAATAAGGGTGGAAAGGGGGAATGGTCCCTCTGTGACATACTCCTTCCTCCCTTTCAACACAGGTACCTAGATTCTAATTGGGGCAAGATAAGTTGGAGGAGTAACCAAACTATATCAGATTCCCCTCCATCCCAAACTCAAGGGCTAACAAATTCCAAAGGGCTAGCCATGTTAGTTTATTGTAGAAAAACAACAGAGTCCTGTGGCACTTTTAAAGACTAACAGATTTATTAGTTTAAGTCACTACAGACAGGGGTTCCAGAGGTAGCTGGGAGTCAGAGGAACCCTTGACATCATGGTTCTTGTTATCCAAAAACTAGTGGGGCTTGACACCAGTAGTCAAGAGTATCCATATGGATGCCCTTTGCTTTCAAAAATCAGTGTGGATCACAAGGGTCTACAAGTTTGGGAGATGGAACCTCAGGTTCTACCATGAAGGGAGCAAACTCCTCTTCCACTGCCCCATTAGAGACCTCCCACAGAACTCCACAAATTTCAGTTCTCAGAGTTTAGATCCCCAATGCAGGTTTTTACTGCATATGGGAGAATGAGACCCTGAAAATTGCAAAGATGTTAGTTTTTGCCTTTTGTATGGAACTGTTTTGCCTGTAGAGGAATGTAATTTAATAATCCACTATATGAAGTTTGCAAGCATTTTTAATAAGACAATATAAAAAGCCCGCACACAAACTTCCAAAGACAAAAAGTGACAGCAGCACAAATGCAGTTTCAGGAACTTATATTGACAGAACTGGATGACTACAGGGAACAGGCAAGGGCAGCTGCTAGGTGTGAAAGTGACACTCAACACTCAGATGTCAGGCATTCACACAGAATCAGCAACCTCACAAATGCCATTCTGTGTTAAATACAGCTTACCCCTGCCAGATCTGCATTAGCCTCTGCTTAAAGAGCCACTGCAGGACTCAAGCAAATAAAAAACAAACAAACAAATAGATCAGATATTCAACTTATGTAAATCATCATAGTCCCATGGATAAAAGAGATGCTCCTATTCACAACAGATGAGGATTTGTTTCTTCCCTATTAAAATCCCTACCTAAGCTCAAAACTCTGTTCAGATGCCTCAGTCCAGAGCTGCATCAGTTCCACTGGGACTTCACCTTTTCCTGACTGATCGTGTTGGGGATTCTGCCTATCTCAAGCACTCCAGTCTGGACCCTAGGCGGAACAACCTGTCTCCTGAGAGCCTTTGATCCGTTCAAGCTATACTGACCCCATCTCTCTCTCTCTCTGGCTAAGCCCACTTTTCCCTCTCCCCAGACTAATTTGATCTCTCTCTCTTTCTCACTCCAGATATAACTTTCTAAACCTGACTTTTGTCATCAAAGTTGAGCTTGATTACCCCAATATCCCAAATGAAATCATGTAATATTGTAACTGTTTGGTCATTTTTCTTTCCTTGTATGGCTATTACTATTAGTATAATAAGTTTTATATATATGGAAATAAAATAACTTTTATAATCAAACTGGTTGCCAGACTCTCTCCAAACTTCGTTTATTCTTTCGTATTCTTGGTTTCCCTATCTTGCTCTACATCAACACTTCTCTTACCTAAGCCAAAGATTTCTGTAATGCCCAAAAATCCTGTGGGGTTTGCTCATCAGGGAGGGGTTACTACCAGAATAACTGTAACATGAAAGTGGGGATAGGGATGTGTTGAACCTATGGCATATAAGGGTGGCAGCTTGGAAGTGCTGATCAACCCAGCCTGCTGAGTCCAGGGACATAGAAGAGGTCAGCTTGATTGACCTGGTCCTCAGATGCGCTCTGTTAATCTTTGAATATGTGTGTGTGTGTCTGGGTGTTTATCTGAGTCTGGGACTGGAGGAAGGAGCCCTGGGAAACTTAGTTTTTGCAGGGTAGCTCCACTGGGAGGGGAGTTGTGGAAGGGAGAAGTAAACCTCCATATGAACATACAAGTGACACAAGCAGTACACTGATGGAATTACAGCTCCCCCCAATCCGCACAGAAAAGTAAGTAACCTTAATAAATGAGAGCTCCCCAAGGTAATGAACAAATCTGATAACACCCAAGGCTACTGAACCATGACTCTCTCTTTCTAGTTGTTGAGTTGCTTGTCCACTGTGACCTTTAAATCCTTTTGAGAGTCACTGCTTTTCAGGATAGAGTCCCCCCAGTTTGTCAGTGTGTCCTGCATTCCTTGTTCCTAGATATTGAACTTTGCATTTGGCTGTATTGAAACTCATTTTGTTTGAATGGGCCCAGCTTAGCAAGTGATCCATATCTCTCTGTATAACTGCTCTGTCCTCATCATTATTACCAATCTGACTGTCTTTGTGTCATCCAAAAATTTTATAAACATTGATTTTATATTTACTTCCATATCATTTATGAAAATGTTGAATACCATCAGACTTTGTACTGATCCTAGCAGAAGTCAACTAGAGATACTTCCATCTGATGATTATTTCCCATTGACAACTGCTTTTTTTAGTTATTACTTAGTTCTTAATCCATTTAACATGAGTTTTATTAATATTGCTTAATGTTAATTTTTTAATTAGGATGTCATACTAAGTCAAACATCTTACAAAAGTATCTATGCAGGTACCTCGATCAACCAAATTTATAATTTCAAAGAATAAAACCATGTTTGTTCGACAAGATCCACTTTCCATAAAGTCATGTTGACTGGCATTAATTAAACTCCTATCCTTTAATTCTTTATTAGCTGAATCCTGTATAAGCTTCTCCACTCTTTTGCTTCGGACTAACATCAGGCAACAGTTAACTAGGTCATCCCACTCGACCTTTTTGAATATTGGTACAACATTAGCACTCGTCCAGTCTTCTGGAATTTCCCCCAAATTCCAAGATTTATTAAAACTTAGCATCAGCAAGCCAGAGATCTCCTTACTCAACCCCTTAGGATTTTGGGGTGTAAGTTTTCCAGGCCAGTTTATTAACAAAAGTTTATTTCTAATAGTTGTTTGGTGAGGTGCCTGTTCTTCCTGATGATCAGTCTCTGAGGGAGACCATGCCCCCACACTGTTGCACCTATGAGGCAAGCTCAGTAAAGAGGGAATTAGCTCCTTCTGAGGTCCTGGACCTCTGTGCAGGGCAGGGCAATAAGCAGAGAAAGGTGGCTTGGTCCATCAGACAGGGCCAAACTGACAATAATCTTGCCACTTGGGCCCTCAGGCAAGGCAGAGCGCCAAACAGTCTCTGGGCCTTGGCCCTCAGGCAGGGCGGAGCACTAAATGGTCTAGGATTCAGGTGCTCAGGCAAGGTGGAGCACCAAGCAATCTAGGGCTCTGACCTTTTGGCAGGGGAGAGCCAGCAAGCAGCCTAATGTCTGACATCCTAGCTCAGATGGATGGCGGACAAACTGAGGTCTCTTAGCCTCAGGTAAGGAGACTGCCACCCACAAGTAGGGTGGATGGCAGGGGTAGAGAAAAACGGGCCCACCCTAATCCACCAGGTCCCAACACAGGATCCTATCAGTGTTGGAGAGTTCCGCCACTGTGTCAGCAGGGATCCAGCTACAACATGCCAACGTGTGTTCAGGTAGCAATGCATCTGGACTATAGCCAACTGTCCCTGGATTGCTTCCTCCCCTCCCCTTGGGCTGTACCCAGATCTCAGGTCATCATATGGCTCCATGGGGCACATTGCCAATGGTAGTCCCAATAGCTACTGAGTTTCTGGGTTGTGTGGCACTTCTGGCTCCGAGGTTGGGCAAGTCCTCAAGTGCAGCAGAGGTCCTCACTGGGTTCTTGCTACAGCAATGGGAGAGAGACCTCCTTCTCTGCCAGTGATTGTCTCCACACTAAGCTGGAAAGCCTGCCCTTTATACTTCCACTCCCCGTCCCACCCCTCTGCTTTTGGTGTGCCAGGCATGGCTTGCCTACCATAGGGCAGGTGGTGATCCCTGTTGATCAGTCTCTGATGGAGGCCATGTCCACTTGCTACAATGTTGTTTAACATCCTCTTTTGTGACTAACGGACTGGAAAATCATCCTCATGTGAAAAATTACATCATCCTGCTTCTTCCCAAATACATAGCGAAATGTTTATTGAACACTTTGGCCTTTTCTGTACTATTATTAACAATTTTGCATCTCCATCTAGTAATGGGCCTACACCATTGCTAGGATTTCTTTTGTTCCTAATACAGTTAAAACACTCTTTCTTATTGTCCTTAACCCTTCCACCCATGGATTTTTTGCTTCCTTCATTTATTTTCTAAACTTCATAATTTTTCATTTATATCAAGTTCTGTCTCATTCTTCTTCTTAAAAACAAGAGTCCTGTGGCACCTTAAAGACTAACAAATTTCTTCGGGCATAAGCTTCCGTGGGCTCCAACCCACTTCATCAGATGCATAGGTCAGAGCCCACAAAAGTTAATGCCCAAAGAAATTTTTAAGTCTTTAAGGTGTCACAGGACTTGCATTGTTTTTGCTTTACACAGATTAACACAGCTACCACTCTGGACAAAATTGTCACTGCTTCTTAAAAATTTGTTATCTATTTTTTTTTTGCATTTTTAATTTCGGGCTTCATATAGCCATGGTAGTCCCTTTGGGTGTGTCTACACTTACAAATTAAGTTGACTTAAGCTTGCTTAAGTCGACTTAATTTAATCTGCGTCTACACTATATTTTCCTTAAGTCGACTTAAGGAAAATTAAAGTTGACTTTTTAAAACCTACTTTAAAGTCGACTTTACTGTCTAAGTTGACATTATTAAGTTGACTTAGCCAGTGTAGACGCAGATTAGCCCTAAGTCGACTTTAAGTCAACTTAAAGGGCTCCAGGGCTCCTCCACTGCCCTCCCTGCTAGGGTGGCTGGCACAGGCAGAGCCTGGTGTGCCCTCCCCCCCCACAGGGCAGGACAGAGCCCTGCCCACCCTGTTCCTATGCCCTGCCAGTGTCCCTGTTCTGCTCAGCCCCCATTGTACCCTGAAACTTGGCAAGGGGTGCCCCCTCTGCCACCATGGACCAGTCCCAGGTCCACCTAGCCCCTACAAGTCGACTTAGGCATCCAGTGTGGATGCTCTAAGTCGATTTGGCAGGGTCCCCTTTAAGTCAACTTAATTTTTGAGTGTAGACATGCTAAATTGACTTAGCTAAGTCGACTTAAATTAACAAGTGTAGACATAGCCATTGGTACCTTCATCTCCAGATATTTCTCCATCTGAGCTAAATAAATGTTTTTATTATATTGGTTTCCTTTAATGAGTTTTTCTTTTTTTAAATGAATGTAGTGCTCTTAAATGTATCAGGTTGACAGCTCTGGAAACAGAAGAGCTCTGTTTAAGCACAGAGCACGTAAGATGAGTAGCAGCAGTGTCAGCTTTCTCAAACTTCCTCTTCTGATTTCCCCCAACACTGACTTTGAGGGACCATCTTTAGGGTGAGAGGATAGTTCATGCCCATTCAGTTGTGGCTTCTCTATCAACATGCTCCTTTGTGTGCTCTGATCACTTTTCCAAGAGGAAGAAAACAAGATAACCTCAGCTCTGTACATAGACAGACCACCAGATTGTAATGATCTTTGCTCACTGCAAGATAAGACAACTTGGATTTGTAAGGTGTTAAGTGTCTCATGAGTGGCCATATACACAGAGGCATCACATCATCATTAGGAGTAGGTAGACTCAATTGGGGCCTGATTTTCCAAAAATGCTGAGTATTCACAACTATGCATGTGACATCAAGGAGAGAGGAGGGTGCTCAGCACTTTGAAAAATAAAGCAGTGTATGGCCAGATTGTGGCCTGACTAGCTTTTCCTTATATCCTTTGTCAACTACCACACCATGGACTGCAGTGCAGTATGGGAAGTGGTCTAGTCTGCAGAGCTGCTATGTTCCTCCCCAGGGAGAGGAACAGGAGGGGAAGGGAGTAGGCTGAACCTTGTCTCTGCCCTTCTCTTTCACTGCACCAAGTACATCATGTAATTGTAAGTTCCAATGGGATAGCTGTGTCAGTCTTGTTCCACAAAACAAACAAGGAGGCTTGTGGCACTTTTAAAGACCAACACATTTGTTGATCACATGAGTTTTCATGAAGTGGGATTTTCTCTCACAAAAGCTCATGGGATAAATAAATGTGTTAGTCTTTAAAAGTGCCACGAGATTCCTTGCGTGTAATTGTAAGTTGCACCTGTCATAGTGTACAGTAGCAGGGAAACCAGGAAGGAAACAGTGACTCCCAGAACCACAGTCTTTCTTCTGGGTTGTTCCAGGGTCAAGGCAACAAAAACAGCCTCTCACCCTGGACAGAGGGCAGGGTGGTGATCTCCCCCTTACTTAGGCGCCTCCGCTCACTGCCATCAGGATTTGTTTGATGAGAACAATGAGGAAATCCTGGCACTTATTCATGAGAAGTGCATTTTGCACTTGTGAACCCTCTAATCAACTAAAATGAGAGACATCATTAGTTTAAAGCTGTTGTTCGAAGGAGTCTACATGACAT
Source organism: Pelusios castaneus (assembly GCA_007922175.1). NCBI lineage: Eukaryota > Metazoa > Chordata > Testudines > Pelomedusidae > Pelusios > Pelusios castaneus. Next base: position 8,099,999 of record ML685763.1, on the reverse strand, counting down.
CAAGAATCAGTGGTGGCAAGCAAAGGCCAGGGAGATCCAGAGTTACACTGATCAACATGACACAAGGAACTTTTTTCAAGCCATGAAAGCCATCTATGGGCCAAACTCAAGGAGAAAACTACTTTGTAATCTCAGCACAGGTCCACCCTTCTCAAGGACAATGTAGCCTTCAAGCAATGTTGGAAGGAGCATTATGAGACTCTACTGAATCATGAATCTGAAATCTCAGCTCCTCCACTGAGTCCATGCCTCCACATCCAGTAATAGAACCTTTTCCTGACCACTCATCTTCTGAGGAAGTTTGGTGAGCCATCACTCAAATTAGAAACAACAAGGCACCAGGCCCAGCTGACATTCCCTGAAGGTCTTCAAATCTGGTGAAATAACACTCATACAAAAACTTCATCAACTGCTTGTTAGAATTTGGATTAGTGAGGAAATTCCACCCATCCTAAAGAATGCCAGTATTGTGCCCATTTTTAAGAAAGAGGACAAGTTGATGAATTATTGAGGCATTGTCCTGTTCTCTATTGTCAGGAAGATCCTCGCTTGTATCTTTCTGAACTATCTCCTCTCTCTTGTTGAAGATGTCCTTCTGGAATCCCCCGGTGGTTTCAGACCATCTTGGTGCACCACCAAGATTACTTTTGTTCATGACAGATTCAAGAGAAGTGTAGGGAACAATACCAGACACTGTTTATGGCATTTATTGACCTACCTAAGGTCTTTGATTCCATCAATCATGAAGCATTATGGAAGGTGCCAGTCTAGGTTCGGTTGTCCATTGAACTTCATTTGAATTCAACAGTCGTCTTCATGATGGGATAATCGTTACCATCCCCTGTAACGGGTTGGAGACTGAACTGTTCATCATCCATACTGGTGTTAAGCAAAGCTGTTTTATTACCCCAACCCTTTTTTCCATCTATTTTGCCATAATCTTGATTATTATTCCTGCTTGCCTTTCTTCTGGAATTGGGACTGAGTATTGCATGATGACCAGCTCTTCAATCTATAGCATTGTCATTCTAAAAGTAAAGTCACCAGGACTGTAATTACCGACCTTTAATATGCTGATGAGTATGCTATCCTCATGCACATCTAGGTTGACTTGCAATCTACCCTAGATCTCTTCTCAGGCCCCTATCATAGCCTGGGACTTTCCCTCAACATTGGGAAGACTAAGGTGCTCCATCAGCCTGCACAAGCATAAATTGCCCCCCCTTCTCCCACAAATTGTCATCAGAGGTGAATTCCTGCAAAATATTGAACATTTCCATTATCTCGGTAGCCACCTCTCCCAGAGAGACAATTTTGCTGTGGGGATTGAACATATGATCTATTGTACCAGCATATCCTTCAGAAAGTTGCTCCATTGTGTATTTATTGACACTGTGGATTGAAACTAAGATCCTGGTCTACAATGCAGTTATCATCTCCACTCTTCTTTATGGGTGAGAGACAAGGGTGACATAACACCTCCATCTTAAGCATCTGGAGTGGTACCAATAATGCAGCCTTAGGAAGATTCTCCAGATTAGATGAGAAGACTGTTGCATTAATGCCAGCATTCTCTCTGCAGCTAACATCACCAGTGTTGAGGCGAAGAGTATGTAAAATCATCTTTGCTGGGCTGGTCATTGTGTACAGATGGCTGACACTGATTATAGTGAGGGGGCATGGCCTCCTTCAGAGACTAACAAGAACGAACTGCCCTACGGTCCCTGTTGGGCCGAACCAGGAAAACCACATCATACCCTAAGCAGAAGGGTGGGACAGGAACAAGAAGTATAAAGGATAGGCCTCCAACTCTGTTGGGGGAGAGCTGCTGAGAGAGAAGGACATCCCCTGCCTGCTTCTGGAGTAGGAACCTGGGAAGGACAGTTGCTGCACCAAGGATCTGCCAGACTTCCCTGAGTTGCCTCACAACCCAGTCCCTAAAGAAATACTGGGATTGCCGCTGGCAATTTACTCTGGGGAAGCAGATGACTATCTCTGGGTACAGGTTCACTCCAAAGGAGGATAGGAAGTAGCCCAGCAATAGCCAACTACAGTTTAGCTTTGCTCCAGCATGAGCACTGGTCAGTGTGTTTCACCCAGAATCACATTGATTCAGTGGTGGAATGCTCCAGCACTGTTAGGGCCTTGGGCTGGGAGACAATAAAGGAGGGAGGAACCAGGTGCCCCTAACCCTTTCACCCCACTCCTGGTGGCTGACTCTCCACACTAAGCAGAGAGGTGTGTGTCTGGTGCTCAACCTTGCCTGTGAGCCCCTAGACTGCGCCTGGTATTCACCCCAGCCCATGAACCCCTAGATGTGTCATTGCTCACCACTGGCCAGGAGCTAGACTGTGTAATTGCCATGCCTTGTCTGAGGTCTGGGGCCATAGTTGCTCTGCTCTACCTGAGGGCTTGGGGCTGTGAACTGTTTATTTGAAGTCCTGGGCCATTGAGAGACTAATTCCCTACTTTGAGCCTGCCCGCACAGGTTTGACAGCAAGGCTATATGGCCTCCTTCACGAACTGACAAGAGGGGATGGCCCCATGCTCCTACACTTGTCTTTCAAAGCGAGTCTTTTTTCAACTTAGTCATGGTAAGAGGAGCCATGGGGGACAGAGGAAATGCTGCCTGCAGAGCTTGAAAGTGTATTTTAAGAAGGAAGACATTGACTCTACTAACTGGGAAGATCTGGCTGGCAACAGACCGCAATGGTTTCACATGATATAGCAAGCCTCAGCCTGATTTGAAGAAAACTGCCTTGCTCAAGAGGCTGAGAAACAGCAGAGGAGAAAGGAAAGTGTACAGCATCCCAGCCTGCTGTTGTGCTCTCCCCTAGCAATCATCTGTCGCTTATGTGGAAAAACCTGTAGAACACAAATTGGACTCTTATGCCATTTTAAGACCCATCAATGACTTTTCCCCCGGTAGACATCATCCTCTTTTCAAGGGATGGCTAATGACTTAGAAGCCTAAATATAGATTTAGGAATTTAACTTTATGAATCCATTTCTGAAAATCTTGGCCCCTGATGCTGAAGTTCCCCGATCGGTTCCCATTGATGGCAGCGGTGGCTGTACGTATGTGTGCTCACTATTCATTATGCTGGGAAGGAATTAAAATGAATAGCTTGTTCTCAGCCAAAAGCTTAAAATAAATGACTAACGTATTATTATTCCCCCCGATATTTTTAGTCATAGAAATTTTATTAAATTTCTTGAAGTAGTCACAAAAGAATGATTTGCCTCGACATATCAGCCAGCAGTGCAGACCCACTGGCCAGGCCTGACATCAGAGATTTGCTTCTTCCAGATAGGCTGCTTGCTGTAGCTGAGGGGCACCACACAGAGGCGGCCTTAGGCTACCTGGGGCCCTAGGTGAAGGCCCATTGTGGGGCCCCCTATAGGCTCCCCACTGTTGCTGCCCCTTGGCCCCAGCTCCCCATGAGGGGTTCTGAAAGCCCCCCTGTGACCCCTGCCGGAGGCCTTGCCCCCCCCCCACAGTCCTTGCACCCTGCCAAGGGCCTCAAAACCCTTCCCCCTGGCTGACTCCAGGTCCCCACCATCGGCCCCTGCCCTGGCCTCAGCCCCAGCTCCCTACCACGTGTCCTACAGGGCAGGAGGCAGACATGGGGCCCTAGGCAGGTACCTGCTTCACCTATCCCAAAAGCCGCCTCTGGCCCCACATTCCCACAGATAAATGAAGTGACTTATGTAACATCAACTAGCAGGTCCATAGCAGACCCAGGGCTAGTACACAAATCCTCTGAGTCACATGCTCGCACACCTGCCACTGTATCATGCCACATCCCAGTTACAAAGCCACTAAGGAATAAAAACAAAATAAGTAGTTACAAAATAATGCAAACATATTTTAAACCGCAAACAGAGAAAAAAGAGAGAGGCGGGAGAGGCATTTCATGTTTGGCAGGATAACAATTGCCCACACTGTTTTGAATTACACACAGACTCATCTGCACCCACTGCTACCAATTAGCTCAGCCTTTATATGAAAATTTTGCCTGCCCACTTTCAGATGTCATCAGCCTGCACTGGTGAGAGTGGGAGATGTGGCCTGTCCCAGACAAGGAGATACTATTTATGAAGGATATTGAATGTACTAGCCTTGTTCATTTATGAAGTCTCATAGCTTTCCAGATTTAAATAAGATTGGCTTTAGTTAATTTATTTTTCCTGCTGCCTCTTTCTACTACTGCATTGGTTGTATTAAGCCAATTTTATTAAATCATTGAATAACCAAATCAACAGTACATCTTTCCATTGATGAGATCTCTTTCACTAATTACTATAAAGAAGTCTACTTATTTATTGTGTTGGATCACAAACTCAACATTAGTCAGCAATGCGATGCTGTTGCAAGTGGAATTTTATGTTGCATTAACAGAGACGTAACATGCAAGTCAGAGGAAGTAATAGTTCTGCTCTATTCATTGCTGGTTAGGCCTCAGCTTGAGTTTCCAGTTTTGGTCACCAATGTATAGAAGGGATGTAGAGAAATTGGAAAAGATCCAGAGGCGAGCAATGAAGGTGATCAAAGGAATGGAATGCAAGGCATCTGAGCAAAGGCTGAAGAAATTGGGTATGTTTAGTTTGGAAAAGAGGAGATTGAGGGGGACATGACAGTAGTCTTCAAATACTTGAAAGACAGCTTTAAAAAAGATGGAGAAAAGTTGTTTTCTTTTGCCACAGAGCACCAGAAAGGAGGCAGTGAATTCAAAATACAACATAACAGATTTAGATGAAATCTCGGGAAAAACTCCTTAATTCTAAGAACAGTAGGACAATGGAACAGATTGCTTCCAGAGGTTGTGGAAGCTCCTTCACTGAAGGTTTTCAAAAGGAGGCTGGACAGCCATCTGTCTTCAATTCTTTAGACACAATAAATCCTGCATCTTGGCAGGGCCGGGATTAGGGTAGAGAAAGTTTCTTCTCCATCAGTTACAGATTGGTGTATGTCCTGTTGCATGAGGACTTACATTTCTTCCAAAACTCTTGTTTTACCTACCCTTACCTACCCTTTTGTAATTCTGGATGTTATTATTAACCAGTGCTTTTTTCCTAAAAAAAAGAGAAGGTGCCGGCACTCATATCTTGATAATAAATTTGAAAAATGCCTCTCCCACCCCTCTTCTTCCTGCTCCACCCCTCTTCTTCCAGCAGTGTGCTCCTTTCCCCTGCTAACCCCACCCTCCCAGCTGTACAGAGGGCTGGCAAAAAAGGTGCTGATACTCCGTACCTCTGCATACTGTCACAAAGAAAGCACTGTTATTAACCATAGAGATGTCAAATCATTACTTGAAATCTACTAAGCTCTTAGCATCCTATATATTGTGGCTCTGAGTTTCACAGGCTAATTGTGCATCATGTAAAAAAGTATATCCTTTTATCAGTTTAAATGTGTTGCCTTTCATTTTCATTGACTATTCTCTTCACCCTATTCACGCCTATTCACCTTATCTGTCTTCTCTATACCATTCACCGTAGAGTATGCCTTTGTCATATTCTTCCTCTCCTCTCTAAACAGTCCCATTCTTTTCATTCTTTCTTTATATGCAAATTTATCCAGGCCTTTGGAACTTATCCAGGCCTGTAATCATTCTCACCAATTTTCTCTGAAACCCTCTATACTTTATTCATTTCTCGATAGAGTGAGTGGATCTAAACACGGTATTCCAGGTGAAGCATATATAATGGCAGTGTAATCTCGTCATTGTTGTTTTACATTTAATTGAATATTTGTCCCAAAGTAGCTACACACCTAAGACCACATTTTTAAAAAGTATTGAAAGTGATTTTAGGAGCCAGACTGATAGCCCTGGAATAATTTTAAAGCCACAGAACAGGTACATTTTGGACATGATCCCAAAATAGCTTCAACAATTTTATGTAGGGTCCATCTTTAAGAGTGAAATTAAATAATAATGATGATTACTATTAATGTTTGTCAAATTCCAAAGGGGTACCAAAATAACTTCTGGTTAAGCCATCAAATAGCAATCAGATTATACTAATTTTTCTGAGCTAGAATGGATGGTGACTTGCAATCTAGCAGCTATACGCTCTATCCTCTCATTTAAGACCTGATAAAATGGATCCAGATAAGATGGTTGCTTAAGACCAGTTTAATAAGATGGTAATAAGTGAGGCATAGTTAATATGTCATTCAGGATGCTATTTTGTTCCTAGCCTCATTAGCAAAATAAGCAGTTAGTGATTCAAAGCTACCATATGGATGTTGTTCAACACTTCATCTCAAAGACAGATGCTGTAATTTGCAGTTTATCTTTTGTTCATCTCTGAACAATTTTCAAGCTATTTTCACTTCAGCAAACTTTCTGGGGCCATGTGATGGCTGTGTTCAAGCCACAACAGCTGGATTCTTTTTGTGCAAAGAATCAGTGGTTAGAAGGAATTCTCTTTAGTTAACATAACAAATCCTGCCATCTTTCACATTCAGTGACTCACAACAGGAATCTGATGCTTCTGTCCTTCCCCCTGTTCTTAGATAACAGTAAGAGTCACCACTGCATCAAGGCCATAGAAGGAGAAAAAGACAATAGACCATAGGACCTTCATTGAAGCTCTAGTTTTAGCTTCTATTGTTCTCCATATCTCCCTTTTCATAATGTTTTAACTAAATGGATGTCAAGTTGCTTATTTCATTTACTACCTCTGTAAATGCAGAGGTCTGAGTAATTGAACATTTTAACCTATTGCAAGTTCCAAAGGGGTAGCCGTGTAAGTCTAGTTCAGCAAACCAAACAAGGAGTCAAGTGGCGCTTTTAAAGACTAATAAATTTATTTTATTGCATGAGCTTTCATGGGAGAAAATCCCACTTCTTCAAGTGTCTGAAGTAGGATTTTCTCCCATGAATGCTCATGCGATAAATAAATTTGTTAGTCTTTAAAAGTGCTACCAGAGTCTTTTATTGTTTAACCTATTGCACTATTTCTTTCATCAATTAGCTGGGCAATACATCCATTGTAAACCTGTATGGAATTTATTGCATTCAGCTTATATTAAGAGTCAAAGTTCAAGATGCTTTCTTGTTTGTCACCTCTCAGAAGTCAAACAATAGGTTAGTTGGATCTGATGGCACTGTAACACAGTTTATTAATGACCTTTAGAACCAAAAGTTCTGTTTAATTCTCTCCAGTGTGATTGTAGGAATTTTTGGGAGATCTGAGAGTAATCTGAGACAAGTTAGAACTATACTGTATGCTTGTTCACAATGTGGTACCACTTTGTTTTTTAAGGTGGGTGGAGAATCATGGTATCCTTATCTGATTAGGACCTGGCCTTTTGTGTTGGAATAATGAGATGGTAATAACATGAAATAAACATCAAGTTACTTCATCAAGGTAAAGCAACTTCTGACCTGTTCAGTTCTTTGGAGAAGGGGGAAAAATTGTTTCCATTGATGACTAAATCTTTCTTCATCGGGTTTAGTTTTATGGCAATATTTTAACTCAGGCCCACTTTATTGGCAAGCTAACCATGACAGTTGATTATGAGTGCCACCTCCCATATCTATAACAGACTCCTTTTCTTTATTTTATATGCTTAATGCTGATAACAGTGAATTTGATAAACAGCCCTGGAAACTGAAGTTCTTATTTACAGATCACAGACATAGTGGCTATGTACACATGATCAGATTAAAGCGCAACATGGCAATCGCGCTATTAAAAACACGTGACCTTTATTGCGGGATAGCGCGTACACACGTCGCTCCTTGTAACACAACAGAATTCTTTGCAATATCACGGTGTAGCGCAATGAATTCTGGGCACCTATCCCACAGTTCAATTTTCCTTCAATCTGTGCTTGGAATCATGGGATGAAGGAAAGGAACACAAAGCGCCATGGGTAAAATCTCAGTTTCCCGTGGTGCACTGTGTTCCCCTTGCATCTTCCTCATTGCCAATAGCAACTCGCGCCTATTTTCAACAGTGCAGTGACGCACTACTTGCGAGCAATCACAACAGCGACAGCATGGATCCTGCTCTGATCTCCACTGTCGCCTTCAGCATTCTAAATACATCTCGGCTGGTTGCTCAGTACGCAATGAACTCCGAGTCAGACGAGGACGCTGAGGAGCAGGGGCTGATCGATGCCATGCAGAGCAACGGTGCAACGCCGTTTCTGGTCGCGAGAGACGAGCACCGAGTGGTGGGATCGCATTGTTATGCAGCTGTGGGATGACGAGCAGTGGGTACAGAACTTTCGAATGCGGAAAGCAACCTTTCTGGAACTGTGTTCAGAGTTTGCCCCTGCCCTGCAACGTAAAGACACCAACATGAGGTCAGCACTAACCATAGAGAAGCGTGTTGCGATTGCTGTCTGGAAGATGGCGACTCCTGACTGCTACCAGTCGGTTGCAAACCAGTTTGGAGTCGGGAGGTACACCGTCGTATTAGCCCTCTCACAAGTCTGCCAAGCCATCAATCACGTTCTGCGACGGAGGACGGTGACGTTGGGCAATGTTCGTGAGATTGTGGACGGCTTTGCTGCCATGGGATTCCCTAACTGCGGGGGAGCCATAGACGGCACACACATCCCTATTTTGGCTCCAGACCATCTCGTGACTGAGTATATCAACAAGAAGGGCTACTTTTCCATGGTGCTGCAAGCACTCGTGGATCACAAGGGGCATTTTACGGACAACAATGCTGGGTGGTCGGGAAAGGTGCATGATGCCCGCATTTTCAGGAACACTGGTCTGTAGCGGAAGCTGCAAGGGGGTACCTTCTTCCCAGATCAAAAAATTACTGTGGGAGATGTGGAGATGCCCATAGTCATCCTCGGAGACCCAGCATACCCACTGATGCCATGGCTCATGAAGCCGTACACCGGGAACCTAGATCACAGCAAGGAGCAGTTCAATTACAGATTGAACCTCTGCAGAATGACCGTGGAGTGTGCCTTCGGTCATTTAAAAGGGCGCGGGCAATGTTTGTATGGGAGGCTGGACTTGGTGGAGGACAACATCCCTGCTGTGATTGCGTCGTGCTGTGTCCTTCATAACATTTGTGAAAGTAGGGGAGAAAAGTTTTCCCCGGGGTGGGCTATGGAGGCACAGCGCCTCGAGGAAGCATATGAACAGCCAGCCACTAGGAGCATTAGGGGGGCCCAAGGAGAAGCTGCTCGCATAAGGGAGGCACTCAGGGACCATTTCAATGATGCCCTCCCCTAGTTAACTTTCAGGATGCATCAGGTGCACCTTATGAGATTTTCAATGTGTACAAATAAAGCCACTCCTCAAATTATTTGTCACTGTTTTTATTAAAACCTAAAGGGGGGGGCTACAGGTGGGTGTAGCTGCGGGTCTCTAAAAAGTAGCTCTGGGGGGGACTGGATGTTGCAGTGTACCAGGGGGACGGGTGGCCTTCAAAGAAATTCTTTGAAGGACTATGGGGTGTGGGAGGCAGACATGGCTGAACTGTATGGAGTGGAGCCCGTACATTAATCGCCTGGGTCTGCAAAGCAATCATGCTCTTGAGCAGTTCTGTTTGCTCCTTCATCACACTTATCAGTTTGTCCCTGTGTTTCTGCCTCCTCTGTTGGGATTCCTCTCTCCAGGCTCAATTCTCCCTCATGGATTCCTGTGCTGTTGTCAGCAGGTCCTGAAACATATCCTCCCTGTTTCTTCGAGCACGCCGCCGAATGTTTCTCATGCGGTCAGCTGGGGTAGACACCGGCCTTGTGAAGGTGGAATCTAAAAAAAAATAATAATAATAAAGCTGTTGTTAACACAGAGCCTAGATAACCAATGTAACCTTCCAGTAGCACATTCCACTGGAAGGTGCAGGGCAGTCAACATCCTATGCTTCGCTGAAGCGGACAAGGTACGTCCTAATAGAAAGCTTACTGGGGGCTAACATTCTGCACAGGGCACACAGATGGAACCCGATATCTCTCTCCTCAGAGTGCCCCTGCCAGCTAGAATACATATCCTACATGCCACCGGTTGCAAGCCAGGACCGTATGTTGCTGCACTGTGTACTGCCATGGTTCCCAGGGCTGTGCTTTGCAGCTGGCGAGGCAGAGTATCCGTCTTTGGGAGCGTAGACACAAATGCTCTCCCATCTAACCTGAGTAGTAGGCTCTGGAGGTACATCAAGGAAACCTTTACTGACCTAAATACAGATGATTTTTTGACAATCACTGCTTGTGTTGATGCACTTCTAATGAATGCAGAGTAAAGAGCGTGCACAGCAGGGACTGAGACAGCAAGCACCCATACCCCGGACAATGATATTTTAGCAGGAGCCATAGCTGCACGAAAGAGAAACTTACCGGAACCCCCCTCTGCCGCCTCAAAGGACACGCTGCAATTCACGTCTTGGGTGGACGTCTCAGCGGGGGTGCAGAAGAGCTCCTGGCTACACGCTGTTGCGCTTTCCTCCAGGTCATCCTCCATCTCCTCCTCCATCGATCACGTCCTCATCCTGCTCAGGTCTGGCATTCACTGGATGAGGGGGGCCCGATGTGTCCACGGGACTCTTTGCAGTGGTTGTGGGGTCCCCACTGAGGATGGCTTCTATCTCCTTATAGTACCTGCATGTAGCAGGCGCTGATCCCGAATGGCGGTTTGCCTCCTTCGCTTGGTGATAGGTTATTCTTAGCTCCTTCACCTTTGATCTGCACTGCACAGTGTCTCTATAATAACCTCTCTCTGACATGGCCCGAGAAATTATGCCAAATGTATCATAATTTTGCCTGCTGCCACGTAGCTGCGCCTGCACAGCGGACTCTCCCCAGATGCTGATCAGGTCCAGCACCTCTGCTGTGCTCCAAAGGGGTGCGTGTCTTCCACGACAGGCCGCCATTGCTATTGATGATCGGAGCTGCACTCCACTCCATGAGGAAGAGAACAGGAAGTGAAACAGAGGAGAAATTCGAAAATCCCGGAATATGAGCAGGGCGGGGACTGTTTCGTCACGGCCACAGAGCGGGTGGGGGGAAGACCAGAGAGGACGACTTTGGAATGCTGGGACACTTCCGGAGGCCAATCATTGCGCGGTAAGCGTACACACGAGTGGAAAGGCGCAACAGCTGTTCCGTGTTAACTGCTACCACCCTCGTCGAGGTGGTTTTTGTATTGTGCTACAACAAGGCAGTTAATGCACAACAGCCCTATTGCACGTGTGTACGCTGTTGTTGGTATCGCGCGGTAATGATTGTTAATGCGCGATAAAGTGATCGTGTGTACAATTTTTTCATACTGATTAGGTGTCTGACTTCTATGATCTTCTGTGTTCTTCCCTCCAGCTTTATGGGAGTATAGACAACATTTTCTAGGCTGCCAGACAATCATATACAGACCTGACAAGTGCTTTGCTTGTCATTCATGCATTCCTGCAGCTTCCCTGAGATGTTGTGCATTTATCTGTGCCACAGGAATGACTTGCAACTAGGGCCCATGGATACCCAAGGCTGCTGGCTGTAGTATGTGCTATGATACTAGCTACTCACTCTGCTGGATTGAAGAGAGGAAAGAACAGCCAAGAGGAGTAGGCGAGTAGTGATGGTAGAAGCAGCTGCAATCAGAATTGGAGACAGAAGGTGAGTGGACCCAGTAGTGGCCCTAGGTTCTCTCTCCAACCTTTCCTGACTCCTCAGCTGTCATCTTTCCTTACCCTCTACAAAGCACCTCTACAGTTATCCTCATCTACTGGCCACTTGCCTCTGAACACAATCACAAACCCAACTTTCCCCAGCTTTTTCTTCACAAGCCTCCTAACTATTCCCTGGGCACCTATAGAAAGCCACTCACTAACTACCAGAAAATAGCCCTCTTATGAAAAAGTGCTATATAACTTAATTGTCATGAAACCCAGGTAGGGTGACCAGATATCCAATTTTATAGAGACAGTCCCAATATTCAGGACTTTGTTTTATATAGGTGCCTATTACTTTCCTACCCCCTGTCCTGATTTTTCACATTTGATATCTAGTCACCCCAAACCAGAGGGTTCTGTAAAAGTGGAACAGGGTTCTACAGAAATGGCTCTAAAAACCTACAGAGAATGGTATCCTTTATATAGACTCTTTTTAAACCATTGTATAGAATTCAATTGCAGAAATATCCCTGCACAATGATGGTTCAAAAAACCCATAGAAAGCTTATAACTTTGTATTAAATTCTATAGGAGTGTTCCATAAGAGTTGGGCAGTGTCTGAGGTATATCATGTGCATGATTTTTATACTCCTGTGGCTAGTTGAACTTTGCTTTTGGACAACAGCACAATCTGAATGTGGGAGCAGTCTTTTGTGGGTAGAAAAAAAAGGACACTTCTCTGTCCCATTAATCTGCAGATTCATGTTTGTGTTGCCTTAAACCTCACTGACATGTCACCATACACCATTGTGTTTGATTTCTAAATGGACTGTACAATAGGCACTGTGGCTTCTGGAGTAAAATATACGCAGAAAATCACATGCCATTTCCACGAATAACTGAGATTTTGTATTATTTCAGTGATCTGAGGTTTTTTTCAATGCATCAGAGAGATAAGAAGGTACCTGCCAATAACTCTATGATAGTGTCCTTTCCTCGACCTGGTAGAACTGAACATACATGGTATTGACAAGAAATGGAACTATTTAAATTAGGCAGATAAGATTATGTGTGAACCAAGCACAAAGATTTAACCTTAGGTTGAAAATGTTCATTTCACGAAAACCATAGCAGGTCATCCATTGAACGCTATCAGTCACACAGTTAAAAACATAAATTGGGAAGATTCACGCTGAAGACAATGACAGCAGAGATTAAAAATGACAGCGGGGGAAAGTCCTGCCTAACTTAGGAAAGAGGAAAAATGTCAAAATAGTAATAAACTACAGCAAGGCCAACAGGTCAACCCACATGAGAAAACCGACAGGTAACAGAAGGGCCTCTGAAACTTCTGAAGAACAGAAGATCAGGAGGAAAGCATTTTTATGAGAAATAAAATGCGTCTTCCTGTCAGGGAGGAAGGGAGTTGCAGAGTGCTTGAGAAATGGAAAAAAATACAATTAAAACCAGATATGAATAAAGATCAGGTGAGAGAGGATGTCACCTTGTGTCCTTTGGAACCATATTTCTGCTGCCTCCTGAAATTATGTTTTCCTGAAACAAAGGAACAATGTTATGGAAAAGTGGGTGCCAGGTTCTTTAGGAAAATGAGACACAGTGAAGCGGATAAAAGAGACAAAGACAATAACAATCATATGCAATAAACTGAAGGCAGCTGAGGTCTGAGACAAAGGTGAAAATTCTGAGCCAGCAAGATGACTGAAGCAGGGGAAGGAAGGAGGGAAAGATGATTCACAATAACATTTGAAAGACATTGGCTTGACTATTAATCAATGTCACAGCAAACTTAGCTTGGCGGCCTTGGTGACTGACTTTATTCAGTTAGCGATTTCCCATTTTTAAGATGATAAACAGGAAAGTGGCTTGAAATGTGGTTTTTTATTGTAAGATGAATGCAACAAATCTAAGCTCAGGCTTTCACGCCAACTGGATAAACATTGGCATACAATTCTATTGTTTTTTGTATAGACATAATTGAAATATTTGTTTGTGTTGGTATCCACTCCAAAATTAGACAATGTAGACTCCTGTATACAAATATAGCTTTTGACACGCAGGCGGCACGGATATGCCACACAATGGAACAAGTGGAATAAACGATGCACTCACTTGCAGTACCTCACTCTTTGTTAATTCATTCAAATGAAAACCTAGTTCCATGCCCTGGTCAATGGCTGTTATTTCTTTCACTTTAGAACTCACTAACGGGATTGTGAAGTGATTAATGCAGCCTGACATGATGAAGAATGTGAAGGTACTTAAGGTAAAATATTTTAGCTGATAGCGGGACAGACTATTTTGTGCTGCTTTTGTGACTGCTATTTCAATATATTATACAATGGTCTTCCGGAGTGACTGATTTGCTGAAGATAAGATACCTGTACTATTATATGTGTTAGAGAAGGAACTAACCCACAAAGTTCAGACCTGAACTCAGATCTGAAGCCAAACTTTCCCAAAGTTTAGGATGGGAGTTGGATTTGGGGTTATCCTTTAATCTCATCTATTATGGCTACATACAGACATAAATGTCAGAAATATTATATAAAAGTAGAAGGGCCAAATTTCGTTCTTGGTTACACCTTTATAAATACTTACACCAGATGTCACAATGTTGTAACTGAGAGTGGAATTTGGCCGCTCATTTGAAGTTGGTGCCAAATGCTATCCATAAATGCCTGCCAAAAATAATCAACTGGCATATATTAATTTAAAAAGAAAATTTGGAAATTAGTTGCACACTGAGTTGCAATATGGGCCCACTGGACGCTAATACAGAGACTGATAATGGCACTACTAAGTGCCAAAAAAATACCTGAAAAGCACTATTTCTGCATGACAGCCAGCCAGCAAAACTGCTGTACACCCCCGTATGTTATTCAGCAATTAAATATCTGTAAGTGAAAGCACTCCCTTTTTCCTATCTCCTGCCTGAAGTAGCCAAAATATAGAAGTTTTTCAGTGTGGCCCCTCTGCAGAGTAGCTGTTTCACAGTCCGATAGCAGAGTCTATAGCCAGCTGCTTCAGTTTGCTCCTGTCACTGCCATAGGTTAATAGTACAGAGGCAAGAGAAGGGTTTAGGCCAACATACAGCAGGAATAACAGGATTTTCTGCCAAAAGGGAGTATGGGATAAGAACTTTAATGGGCAAGCAAACAAAGAATGAATCTGAAGCCTGAGGCACTTCAGTGTGTTAGCAACAGACAAGCAGTCCTGGAACAAATACAGGTCAGAATCTCAGTTTGAAATGTTTGTGTGACCCATCTGCCAAAAAAGTCTGGCTCTCCGTATATGTGTGTGTATGTATATCTATAGCCCCACACCAAATATGTAGTTGTGATAATTATAGAATAAATTACAGGGCCATACGATAAACTGAATGTACCTTGGACCATCTCACCTGCACCCTGCCAATGAATCCGTCTCCACTTGGATTTATGCTAGAATTCTAAACCAAGGCTGCCATCCTGCAAACACTTATGTACATGTTTAACTTTACGCACACAAAGAATCCCATTAAGGTCAAATTTGGCTGCATATAATTCCAGAACTGAGTGTATGTGAGCTCATAGTCTTCCCTCTCCCGTTTATTATTAGCACTGAACTTCTTCAGACTGATTTATTTCATGCAGTATAACAACTGCTGGTGTTGATTACCAGTTCACTGTAATTGTCTGTCTTGTAGCCTGGGTCACTTGGGATATATGACTTTTTTGGTTAAAGGAACCATCCTTTGATATTCAGTCCAGGAGAATCCTGGACCTTAGTCCAGGACCTTAGAATCTAGTCTGATCTCCTTCCTGGTGTACAACAAAACATCAACATTGCAGTTTTTTGGAATTATCTCAGGCCAGATTTGGGATATGCAAGAGAAAATGGTTTAACTAACAACATGAGACTATAAATTAGTATATAGAACATTAGAATATAAAATAGAGATAGCAAAAAACAATGGGAGTCCTGTGGCACCTTATAGACTAACAGATTTGCTTCAGCATAAGCTTTCGTGGACTATAACCCACTTCGTCAGATGCATCGTACATGGTTATAGTCCACGAAAGCTTATGCTGAAGAAAATCTGTTAGTCTATAAGGTGCCACAGGACTCTCATTGTTTTTTGCTGTACTACAGACTAACACAGCTACCCCTCTGAAAATAGAGATAGTGTAGTTGCAAAATACCAGTTAAAGCTAAATATATCAATAATTAATAGGCCAGATTCTCCTTGGTGTAAATCTGCTCCATTGATTTCAGCTGAAGATCCAGCCTGCTGTTTTTATAAATTCATAACTGTCATTTTCTTGTTCTGTAGACACCTAGATAGAGATCTTCTAAATATAAAATGGAAGTATGGCAAGAGATCACCCTGGCTTAACCAGTAGATTTTCAATAATCTAAAAATAAAGAAAGAGTCCTACAAAAAGTGGAAACTAGGTCAAATCACAAAGGATGACTATAAACAAATAACACAGTTGTGTATGAGAAAAATCAGAAAGGGCAAGGCACAAACTGAGATCAAACTAGCTGAAGGCATAAAGGGTAACAAATTTTTTTAAAAAATACATTAGAAACAAGAGGAAGATGAAGGGCAGCATAGGACTGTTACTCAACAAAGAAAGAAAAACTATAACAGAAAATGTGGAAAATGCAGAGAAACTAAATGATTTTTAAATTTTGGTCTTCACCAAGAAGGTTGGTGGTAATGGGATGCTGGATGTAGGGGAGGGCGGTAAAAATGGGATAGGATCAGAAGTTAAAATAGGGAAAGACCAAGTTAAAAATTACTTAGACAAGTTAGATGTCTTCAAGTCACCAGGGCCTGATGATATGTACCCTAGTATACTCAAGGAGCTGACTCAGGAGATATCTGTGCCATTGGCTATTATCTTTGAAAAATCATGGAAGACAGGAGAGGTCCCAAAGGACTGGAAAAGAGAAAATATAGTGCCCATCTACAAAAATGGAAATAAGGACAACCCAGAGAATTATAGACCAGTTAGTTTAACCTCTGTACCAGGAAAAATAATTAAGCAAATAATAAGGAATCAATTAGCAAACATCTAGAAGAGAATAAGGTGTTAAGTGATAGTCAGCATAGATTTGTTAAGAACAAATCATGTCAAACCAACCTGATAGCATTCTATGACAGGGTAACAAGCCTTGTGGATAGAGGGGAAGTGGTAGATGTGGTATATCTAGACTTGAGTAAGGCTTTTGATATGGTCTTGCACCACCTTCTTATTAACAAACTAGGGAAGTACAACCTGTATGGAACTATTATAAGATTGGTGCAAAACTGGTTGGATAACCACTCCCACGGAATAGTTATCAACAGTTCGCAGTCATGCTGGAAGGGCATAATGAGTGGGGTACTGCGGAGATCGGTTCTGGGTCCGGTTCTGTTCAATATTTTCATCAATGTTTTAGATAATGGCATAGAGAGCACACTTATAAAGTTTGCTGATAATACCAAGCTGGGAGGGGTTACAAGTGCTTTGGAGGATAGGATCACAATTCAAAATGATTTGGACAAACTGGTGAAATAGTCTGAAGTTAACAGGATGAAATTCAATAAAGACAAGTTCAAAGTACTCAATTTAGGAAAGAACAATCCATTCCACACATACAAAATAAGCAATGACTGTCTAGGAAGGAGTACTGCAGAAAGGGATCTGGGTGTCATAGTGGACCACAAGCTAAATATGAGTCAACAGTGTAACACTGCTGCAAAAAAAGCAAACACCATTCTGGGATGTATTAACAGGAGTATTGTAAGTAAGACATGAGAAGTAATACTTCCGCTCTACTCCGCCCTGATTAGGCCACAACTGGAGTATTGTGTCCAGTTCTGGGTGCCTTATTTCAGAAAAGATGTGGACAAATTGGAGAAAGTCCAGAGAAGAGCAACCTGAATGATTAAAGGTCTGGAACACTTGTGTTATGAGGGAAGATTGAAAGAGCTGGATTTGTTTAGTCTGGAAAAGAGGAGGCTGAGAGGGGACATGATAACAGTTTTCAGGTACCTAAAAGGTTGTCACAAAGAGGAGGGAGAAAAATTGTTCTCCTTAACCTCTGAGGATAGGACGAGAAGCAGTGGGCTTAAATTATGGCAAGGGAAAAAATTCCTAACTATCAGGGTGATTAATCACTGGAATAAGTTGCTGAGGCAGGTTGTGGAATCTCCATCATAGGAAGTTTTTAAGAGCAGGACAGACAAGCACTATTTCGGTTAAGAGGGTACTTGGTCCTGCCATGTGTGCAGGGGACTGAACTCGATGACCTCTCATGGTCCCTTCCAGTTTCTATGATTCTATTATTCTATGATTCAACGGTGGTGGGGTGTGTAATTGACTTCAAATTTTCATGAGTTGGAAATGACTGATGACAATGCTACCCCATCACATGACTCCTTACCTCATGAAAATAACAATCTTCTTGCAGTAGTTACTGTTGCTTATACTCTCATTGCTCACTCGAACTTGCATCTATGTGTTCTCTCTCTATTCCCTTCCATATACATTAGAAAGAGAAAACAAAACAACAAAAAGGGAGAAAGAGAAGAGTGTAATTGTATAGTGGAAAATAACATTCATAAGTCACGCAAACACTAAACCCTACATATAATGAATCTGTCCTTTAGGGACAATCTTTTCCATGTCATTGTCTGGTACTTATGTTGTTATTCATCTAGCTAATTGCTGCTTTGAAAGGTATAGTCGTGCTGTCGTGCCTAGATTAGCAGCAAGTGTTTGGCCAGCTACTTTCTTGTCACAGTTGATAATTATTTAATGAGTTCTGTTCTTCCCTAGGAAAGCAAGATTGGGATAGAATTGGACCTATTTTATCATAGTAGCATTGCTGTGCCTGTTGGCAGGTTAGAGAGTAACAGTGCTGGATTCCAGTAAGATAGAAGAAAAAGAATTTCAATAAGTAGTCCTTGAATCATTTGGAAGCAGGGGGGGAAATTAACCGTGATTAGCAAATCTCAACAGAAACAGGCTCATTATTATGTTAGCCACCACTCTTTTCCTACAGCGGTAACTTTTTTGGGAAAATGGGTGACGCAGAAAGATCCTTCCTAGCTAAACGAAAAGCCAAGCGAAGAAAGCACTTGTGTATTGCTAAGGTAGGAGGCCTGACATCAAGTCTCCAGACTTGTCTCTGTCATTTAGTGGGCTACTGAAGTAGCGCTGACAATTTTTGATGGTACAAGTAAGTAAGAGCCACCTCTACTGAAAGATACAATAATGGCATCAACAGGACTATGGGTCCCCCTTCATGGAAGAGTGTCAGTCCTCCTGTGACTGAACATGCACCCTGGCTAGGCTTAGGTAAGTGGGGTACAACCTGGTCAGCTGGGCCCAGATCCTCAAGAGTATTTAGGTTCCTAACATCCATTGTTTGTGAGTGACCAAGTTAGATGCACCTAGTCCTAGATGATGTTTCTGCATGGGCAGAAGAAGCAACAAACTGGAAATAGAGTACATTTTAGAGGCCTTTTGTTAATTGTTCCCAGCTCTTTCTGACAGCTAGCTGAAAATTTTGATGGAATGTTTTTCTGTTAGAAAATTCCAATTCATCAAAAGCAAAATTTTGTTTCGGGGAAAGAATGTGTTTCAATAACATTGAAAAGTCCTGTTTCACCATTTTGGAAATGAAACATTTAGGAGGTGATGGTGTTTTTAATTTTTTTCATTTTATATATATATATATATATATATATATATAAATTTAAAAAATTAAAATCTAAAAGTCAAACTGAATTTTTTTCCAGAATATTATTTTGCAGGAAATTTCAGAATTGTTTTGGTTTTGTTCCTCTTTGGAAAGAAAAACTTTTCAAAATTACAGAATTTCCCACAAAACAGAAAATCTGTTTTCTTCCCAGCTTTACTATTTCCCTAATTGCCAGCTTTTTCCCCCTCATGTCTTTTCCTCCTGAAATTTTTAAATGCTTGTAATCCTAATAATGAATTCTAGGTTATTAATCTTTCTCTCAAGGCTATAAAGCCTTTTCCTGAGGGTCTGTTTCTCCTGTGGTCCCAGAGTCCTGCGGGGGCCTATACAATGATGATGCTAAGGGATGGACAGGCACTGACACAAAGTAGTCCATTCTGTTCTCCACAGGTATCCTTAAATACTTGATCTCCTTGTGTATATATCAAATATACTGCTATGTTTATCTGTCACTCCAAAATCCTAAAAAGGTCTAGAAATTCCAAAAAGTTGCCATTCTGAGGAATGACATCAAACCATCAGCCAATGCTATGATGTCTTATCATCAAGTGCCACCAAAAAAGCCAAGTTCTACTTTGAAGATAGCAATGGTAGATGGGGAAAGGATGGATTGTCCGAAATACCTGTCCTATACAAGCTGTACTGAGCAAACAGTCCTTGTAAACAGCAGGAGCAGATGAACTCTTGAAACATAAAGAATTTCTTGTCAAGCAAATATCCCTAGTACGGTAATAATAATAAAAATATTACTAATAATTAATACAAAGAAAACAAAATAGAAAGTATGTTGCATGTTACCCAGGCAAGATAGCGTTCATGGTTTTCAGAATCTTCCAGGAGGTAACAGCTGCTGTTTAAAGAGCCTTATCAAAAGCTCATTGAACTCAGTGGGAGAGACTCCCATTGATTCTGCTGGGCTTTGGATCACACTCTAAATAGTCAACAGAATTACTTGTTATTATTATACATGGGTCTCACTGTAAAGTTCTTGTAAAAAAGTAACCTGACAGGATAAAAGTGTTTCAGCTTTCAAATGAAGAATGCAAGAGTTCATAAATTCGCAGACTGAAAGGGAATTAAAATAATTGTTCAAGTAATCCACTGGGGAAATTAGTTTTGGATTAAATGACGTTCCTTCCAGGAGAAATAGAATTCTTTCTAAGAATTGAATGACATTTTCTGAGAGGCATTGTATTAAGCACTGTTCCTAGAAAATATAAATAAGGGATATTATTTAAGATTCATTATTTTGTCTAGATTGACATAGGTAAACATTCACTGAAGTGCTGAAACCTCTAAAGGTGAAGTACAAATATATTGTTTTCAATATTGATGTTAGGGTCTATTTTATTTTAAAGTGTAAATTAGCAACACAAGTAGTTCCTGGTTATGTTAGTGGGTGTGACTGTAAATTCTCCGTGCACCCAATAGTCTGGGAGCATAATGTACGGTAGTTAAGTCTTATTCTGTGGGCAGAAAAAGAGAAAGGTGAGAGAAAGATAAGGGAGGTATCATTTGATTCTAAAACTCTACAGAATGTTAATTTCTATGATGTCACCCTCTGCAGCATAGCAGGGCGACTTGCTGCTTCCCTTCCCCACCTCCTAGTTCCAGGTCCTCCGGTTGGCAGAAATTTTGACAATACAGTGCCATCGAAAATAGGTCAAATTGGGTATCATTTAGAAAAGCCCCCTTTCCCATGAACACAATGGTACCAAATATGATTAATCTAAAACAATTATCTAGCTATGTATTCAAGAAAATATGTAAAAATCAAGCTTTTTTAAAATGATATTTTAACACAAGGAGGCATTGCTTACATAAAAAAAGAAACTGATCTTTGTTAATTCCATGAAAGTTAGTTTTGACATATTGGACTGAAAACATTTATTCATCAGTCATCCATTATCTGTGTCATTTCCACCTAGAGTGACGCTGCTAGACATATTGTCACACTTATCCTTGTCCATGCCTCACACACGTCTCTGTACCAGGCAGGCTGCTGGCCAAACATTTGCAAAGTGGTGAGCATCTGGTCTTTGCATGCAAGCTGCAAAGGATTAGCTGAAGGATTGAGTCAGGAGTGTATGGTATTCCCCACATAACTGGTATAATCAGTCCATCCTCCAAGATGCATCTATGCTCGATAAGGAGAATAGCGTTGCATGTGCTTGATCATCACAGATCCATTCTATTAATTTATAATTTGTCCTCTTGATATCGGGTATAAATGCTCCCATTGATGGTGGCAGTTTTTTTTCCGTTTGTCTGCTTCTTGGAAAACATCCACCAACATAGCTCTGAAAGTGTCATAATGCTGATTTTCAAATGGTAAACATTGCATATGAATGCCTCAGTGCATTTATGACCATAATCAGTGACTCTTTCAACCATTTTGAGCACCCTTAGAGCAAAGAAGGGAGTCTTTGGAGGTTGGATCAAATGCTTTCCAGTAAGAGGAAACGGTCTTTCCAGCCCACTTGCCGCTAGCATAACATCCTGAAAGAACAGGGAACTTTGGCAGTATAGCAGATTAAACTGACAGTAGTAACCCAATTTGCTTTTCAAAAGTCCTCCCATATGTCAAGGTCACACTTTTCTACACTTCCTGTTTCAATGAGTTACTAGACCAGGGGTGTCAAACTCATTTGCTATGGTGAGCCAGATTTGACTTAAATGTACTTCAAGTGGGCCGTACATACCATAAATCAAAATACTATGGCACTCTCATGGCATCGCAGAGTGCTGTGTATACAAAACTAAGCTCTGCAATACCTCTCTCTCTCTCTCTCTCTTAGGGAGAGAGGGTGGTCCCGCGGAACATAGTCACGGGCCAGATGGAAGAGGTTTGTGGGTCGCATTTGGCATGTTTGATGCCCCTGTACTAGGCAATCATTGCAGAACTGTGGGTTAACCTAAATCGAAAAAGTATTTTACAGTCTTACAGTGCTGCAAGATTCAAATTCCAATTAGCAGTCCTGACAGATCAAATAAAAAACAACAAAGACTCAACCATCTTCATATATCGTCACATCATCCTGAAAGTTGGCTTTGCTGCTGATTCAACCTCCCTGATTTATATGTCAATCAGTGATCAGCCTAGCCGGATCTGTTATGTGATATTGCAGCTCTTCATTGTGTGCAACAGGTCACTGAGAGTGGAGCATACACTGAATGTGTGAAACTGCTCTTGCAAGAGGCTAAATTATTTTTATTTAGGGTGTATATACACCAGTTTCTTTGCATGCTTCCCCTATGCTAATTAAAGTGACTGATTACACTCTATAGATTTATTTAAGAGATTTTATGCAAAAACCATGTTTGAAATGTTCCCTTTGGTTGGTGACCCTGCCTCTGCAATGTAATGCAGATAGGATTTTTCTCAGGGGTACTGGAATAGATCTCTGGCTATGCCATGAGTGCTCCATGCCCATCCAGCTACAATACTTGTGTAATTGGCATATTCCACCAGTATAAAGGAATCCTTAGCTTAAGTTCAATGCCACACCTCCTGTCTACCTGGGCTCTGCAGTAGGGAGCATATCTGGAAGGAAGGGAGCATGAGTGGGGCATGGCTGCAGCCCTTTTATTGAAGGGAGATCAGGGACTAACACGTCCCTGGATGGCTCTAGGTTCAGTTAGTGGGAAAAGTCATAAAGATAGTTGGTGTCCTTTGGCCTCTTGCCCCATCACCCATTTGAGCTGTGCTGATTGAAGCGAAGATAAAACACAGGATAAAGGTCATTCATTCAAGAAATGGTCATGATACAAAACCCTAAATCCAAATGCCCTCTGACTTTGGGCAGCTCATATCTGGATAAGGATCTCATTTTTTAAGCCAATGTCAAATGCATACACATTCATGATAATATATTACTGTTGAGTGGCTTTCCACCCTTGTGCCATGTGTATATGTACACAGCCCAGGGCCTTGGGGCCAGAGGCCACACTCCGTGGTTCTCCCGCCCCATGCCTGGGCTGGCTGTCCTGTCCCCATGGCAGGGCAGGCAAGCGCATGTTCACTGAACTCCAGGAGGCGGGGTGGCTGGAGCGCAATAGCAGCTTCTGGCACAGCCCTCCAGGGCCCGAAGTGCTGTCAGGCCGTTATGCTGGGGCCCCCATGGCTCTGGGCCCTGGAGGACTACACCAGAGGCTGCATTGTGTGCCAGGTAGTCCCGCATCTGGGAGCAAACCAGCCAGCCCAGGGGCGGGGTAGGAGAGCTGCAGAGTGTGGGCTCTGGCCCCTGGACTCCAGCCCCCACTGCTGTCCTGCCCCCAGGCTGCCGTGGTTGGGGACCAGGGCCCCAGGTGGGGTGGGGTGGGGGGGTCATGAAAGTGGGCAGCATCAGGCTCCAGGATCCCTTAATCCAGCCCTGGATTTGGATTTTAGAACTGGACTAATCTCTAACCCTTTACAGGATATGGCCTAAGATTAGGATGTAGTTCATCATTGTACACTCATAGCCGCAGAATACTGCTCTACTGCATATTCTGCAACTGTCCATGGAAGTGAAAGATGGGGATCACAACCCGTTAGAATGAGGATCTAGTCAGTGCAAGATGATGATTTAATGTCAGGGGCCAGTGGAAGATCTTCATATAGAACAAATGCAGGATGATAACAAGCAATATTGAATAGATAATTGTTTTGTGGATAAAATAATACATGCTGCAAAACAGAGGGTAGTTTCATACTTGCATTCGAGATGTTCCTGAACTTAACTAAACAAACATTGCTAATGTTTTAAAGCAGTGAACATTTAGTCACTTGACAGAGTGACACAGAAATCAACATCTTGTGATCAACAGGAAAAGAAAAAAAATGAAGGCTCTCACTAGTCTGATGTCATCCCATTGTAATTGTTGTTTATGGTAGCAAGACCATAAATCTTAATGCACAGCATTGTCTCATTCTGAGATCAAGGTACTTATTGCTGATTGATTCATGCATTTTTTATTTGCTTGGCTAATATGCTGTAAATGGAACAGACACTGAGAAATGGAAACTGGAGCTTTTCTCCTCCCTTGCCCCAGGAGGATTTAGCTTATAAACTGTACAATTTTTCAACCCCTAGAAAATGATAGAAAATGAATTTTATTCAACTCATAATGGTATAATTAATTTTCCTCTCAATGAACTCGGTCCTGCAAGATGTTGAGTGTGCTCAATTGTTAGTGTTTGAATCTGATGCCTTTCCTCACAGCAAGTGCTGCCTTATTCCTTGAGTTATATCCCACTGAAGACTCAGTGAGGCCATTCAAGTAATAAAGTACAGTTAACCTGGGTAAGAGTACTGCACTCTAGCTTGTAGTAAAGTCTGTAGCAGCTGAAGGTGTTTCCTACTAGAAACAGTCCATCATCTATTTTTTTTTTCCAGATACATTTTACTCAGTTTATATTCTTAGCCAATCACGTAGCATGTGGATGTTTATCAAATACTATGGGCCTGATTTATTAAACCATGTGAAGTTATTTACACTGTAAGCTAATTACATGAGTAGAGCTGGTTGAAAATTTCAAATGAAATATATTTTTGTAGAAAAATTGTCTTTTTTTATAAAATTGAACATTTTGTTTTTCATTTTGAAAGGAATTTCCTTTTTTATATTTTTATTTGTTAATCACATTGACAAAACTTGTTTATCAAAACCCTAGTAAAATAGCAGTACCTAGAGGGTTTAACTGAGAGGATGTTAGGCATTGTAGAAACACAGAGTAAGATACAAAGAACTTACCATCTTAAGCAGAAAAGACTTTTTATAGCTCAGATGCAGAGAGATTAAGCGATTTGCCAAATAACACGCAGGAGATTGTGGCAGAGCTGAGAGCTGAATGCAGATTTTTATGAATCCTAATTTATTGCCTATACCAATTTGACCAATGATTGAGTGAGGGACCAGGATTTGGCCCCACAGAAACATAAGTTTATTATGAAAATGCATATTGTATTTTAAAATAAATCACTCATCATTTAATCAGATGGAAGAATTTTGCAACAATGCTGGATTTTTGTGTGTGCCATGTTCCAATTCAAGATCATTCGAGGTTAAAGAAAAAGCTGTAGCTTCTTCTGGTTGATCAGAAGAACCTTCCATTTACAGTCTCAGGTTTGCTTGTATTACATGGTGTGCTTCTCCAGCAAAAATAGACAGTCATAGACAAACTGCTCTATAAATAGTTGATATATTATAGCACCGAGTGCTGCATATGCAGTACTGGGAAAATCAATGATATCATGCCGATTGGTCCCTTGGTTACCTTCAGCTGCTGAATAATGTTTCTTGTACAAGGAGGATTCAACATTTTGCAGAACCAACTATCATTTCCCAGTCAATGAGAGATGATTGTTTTAGGGAATACATAAGTTTTGGCCAACTATGTAGTGGATGCTACCTAGCATATCCCAAGTTACATACATCATGCCTTTACATAATTCACAACCACTCCTGTTTGCCTAAAAAGTTCTTAGCTATGGGCCAGACTGAGGCCTGTCTTGTGTGCCTGTGCTGGGAAGTAAGGGACCCTAAGTCATCCCTTACTCCTCTGCATTAGTCACCCATACAGAGCAGCCATCACAGAGCTACTACATGACCTCCCATCCCCTATGCACAAGGGAGAAAGAGGAGGGGAATATATGGTGACTTGGCCCTGTCCTATCATTGGCTATGCCTACACTCAGAAAATTAAGTCAACTTTATTAAGTCAACACTAGACTCTCTAAGTCGACTGGATAGGTCGAGGGAGGAGAGCCACGGTTCCCGGGGACAAGAGAGCTGCAGCTCCCGGCCAGAAAGGAGAGGCGGCTTCCTCTGGGGAGCCGCTCATGGCTTGTCCCGGAGAGAGCCAGCCGCACACAGCTGGCTCTCCCCAAGACCGGGAAGCCACAAGCAGCTTCCCGGGGAGAAGGAAGCCGCCGGGGCTCCCCAGCCAGGACTCCAGCGGGGAGAGAATCCCTCGCTGGGGTTCTGATGGCAAGGGATTCCCCCGCCGCCCTGGCTGGGGCTCCAGCAGTGAGGGAATCCCATGTGTAGTGTAAACCCGGACTATGCTTATTTGTACAAAGACTCCTTTAAAACAGAAAAGTGAAAGAAATTTCTTTTGCTCTTCAGTAGCTCCACTCTTTGTTTTCCTTTAGCTTTGCAGTTTGGACAATGCAAGTCAGTGAGACTAGTTTCACTTCTGTTTACAGTCAACTTCCTCTTTCAGATTCCTGCCCCTATAATATCTGGATTTCAAACGCTGTGGGAGACAGTTTAAAAACAACTGCAGTACAAACAAAATGCATTCTCCCAGTTGGGGTGGTAGGGATTCCCTCGCTCCCCAGCCAGGGTGGCGGGGGAATCCATTGCTGCCAGAGCCCCAGCGGGGTATTCCCTCCTGCTGGAGCCCCGGCTGGGGAGCTCTTCTCCCTGGACCATGGCTTCCCAGCAAAAAAGAAGCCACAGCTCCTCTTGCCAGGAAGCCACAGGTTCCAGGGAGAAGGGAGTAGGAGCTCCCCAGGGGACAAGGGAGTCCATGCAGGACTTCCTTGTCCCCCTGCCTTATGGAATAAGTCGACTTAGGGCATCCACACTTAGGGCATCCACACTTAAGTCAACCTAAAACCAGGTGTTATTAAGTCGACTTAAACTTTCCTTAAGTCGACTTAATAAAAGACCAGTGTGGACAGGGAGTAAGTTAGGTCGTCTTAAGCCTCCTTAAGTCAACCTAACTTGTAAGTGTAGACGCACCCATTGTGTTGGTCGGAGTGACTGCATGGAGATCCCTGCAGAGCCAACTGAGTATATCCCCTCTAAAGCAGAGGAAAACTGTGACTCAAATAAAGAATACATTTATAAAAGAATTTGCTGGTAAAGAAGACGGCAAAATATTGACTTTGCCCATGACATCTTTGAAATGTACATATCAATCGTTTCGTCCAATGCTGTTGAAAAGAGAAACTTATAGGGCTGTGGGGTTCTTACTTACTTTGTACTCAGCTCTTACTGAGGTGAATGCCAGTTGATCTCAGGATTTGGCTGGTACTGTATAAAAAATGTAAGACTCCTCTTCTCCATTGATCCTGCTTCAACCCTGCCAAAATTTGGTGCTGGTTAGCGATTCATACTAGTACTTGAAAACAGCTCACTATCTAATAACATCAGAACTTCTTTGGTATTGCCTTTGAAACAGGTCCCTGAGCCACTGGGACAGCCCTTTTACTCAGCAATCTTTTATATAACAGATGATATGTCGTACCATAAAACGAATCCAAGAAAATTGCTCAGATTGCACCTTAGAATAGGCTAAATCTAAAGGGCACAGATATATGATCTAAACAAAAAACCTAATATAAAACTTCCTCCATTCTTTCAATGATGTCCTACATTTTTCTTGCATGAATAGGAAGTAACAGATTTTTAAACTATGTGGTAACGTAGGGTGCATGATGCTGGAAGGTTGGCTCACATCCTAAATAGCCTGTTGGCATTTATATTTTTGAAGGATCCCAAATTCCTTTTCCTTTCAGTCTGTTAATATTTCATGCCTCATGTTACACTGAAATGTCTTTGCAGATCAGCATTCAAAGTAACACTTCTGGATTCCAGAGGGAACTGCATCCATCCTTCTTTAGGTGGAGGAATTAAAGGTCACTGTGATGCAAAGACTGGGGTTGGTGACTGGGGACAGAAATGGGGGTCCTTCTGAGCCAGAGAAGAAAATCTCTGAGATATATATTTGGCTTGCTGTGTTGGGTGTGGGGCTAAAGTGGAAGACTTTGTGATGGACAGGTAGTGCATGGCGTTCACAGTCCTCCCCCATGAGCGACCGAACCATGAACTGATGCTGGGCCTCATGCCCAAAGCACCAGCTGGAGCCAATCTCCTGTGGGAACCGACTAAGGCCTGATATAAGGTGTTTTGCTTTTTCATTTTGCAAGGCTGGCTGTGATGTACTCCTTATCTGTTTTTCCAAGCCATTTCGGCCTTGGGCCTGAGTGTGTGAAGGGAAAGCTGGCTTGATCACCCTGCCTTCTCCTGAAATTCTATATGTTAGCATAGTCCCTGAGAACCTGTGGACTTCGCCAGAGGATGATGGACCAAGATGCCTTGGGAACCTCCTCGGGGTCGTCCGCAGTCATCAGGGGTCCCCGGCTGCTGAAGGGACGTAAGCTCTTACCACTTATCGCTTTGCTTTGCTTGCTTGGGGTTATTCACCCGGGCATTCAATAAAAATCATACATCTTTTCAATGGTCTTTGACTGCATCTGGTAAAACCACATGAACCAACCCCTTGGGGTACAGTTTGGGGGAACAGTTGGGTTAATGAGAATTGTACATAGAAAATTCAGCTATATCCTTCATGTTCTGTAACATTCTGTCTGGAAAAATGAGCCTAGGAGAAGTGAAAACAGCTGAGAGAAGGTTCCATCCGTGTTAATTTAGGCATCAAAAGAAATGGTTGACAACACAAAGAAAGCAGAAGTGGAAGATCTAAACTGTATGAAGAGAGAATAATAAGGTAAAATTAAAGTGTTGTAAAATGCACAGGGGTTTGTGCCTCTAGAGAACAATGCTGTGATTCCTCCTGCCAATTGTCAGCAAACAGCTCACTAATAAGAGGAGTGAAAATGTGACATGGGTAGTGGAGATGGTTTGCAGTTATGGCTCAACATCACTTGGATTTGGGGGTGAGGGGGAATTATGACCAATGCTTAAACTAAGCTGAGGCAGGTTACTGAAAATTAATACACTGAGGCAATGATGGATGAGCTGCAGTGTGATATAAGGAAATAATTGCATTCAGAGTTGTGTCAAATGAGGCAGATTCATCTCCATACATTAAAGGAAAAACAGCAGTGGGACAAGGACAATTTTCATTCCAGCCAATTTCTTATAGACTATGCTGCATTTTCCATGTGGAAAGAGAAGTGAGATGATCTGGCCTGCTTCCTGCTGAGCTGCAGAGGTTATTTCCTGCTTTGTCAGAGCACTGCATGTGACATGGAAATGTGCTGGTTTGTCGGGAATGATTGTAACTCAGATGGATACTGGAAAAGGCATTAAAATGTTCTGGAACCAGAGGATGAAACAGGTAAGAACAGAACTTAGATGGAAAATGTTGGTTTATTTAAAAAAACATTTTAAAATCTTTATTTTAAGAGGAGAGAAAGCAGGTACAATTTGCTAAATTCAACTTCATATATATGTTTTTAATTTAATCTGTGGATTGTTATTGCACCCTGAGAGAACGTTCATGTTTTCCAGGCCTCAATTCAGTAAAGCATTTAAGCACATATTTTAACCAACTCTTATTCAATAAAGCACTTAAAAATGTACTTACATCCTATAAGCACACACCTACATGTAAACTGAATAGAGACAGACTGCAGGATTAGGGCCAAAGAGCCTAATCCAAAGCCACTGATGTCAGTGGAAAGACTTACATTGGGCTTGGATCAACCAATACAAGAACAGGCCTTACCAGCAACTGTGCTAATAAATATATCAACATTGCAGCACTCAAGAGCAAAGACCTATAATAACAAATCAGTCTGTGTGTATGCCCATCCTTAGTTTCAAGCTTTCAAAGGCTTTTACAAACAGCATGGTAATAAATATTTGACTAATTGTTTGATGTTGGGTTATCTCATATCACTATGGAATATGCATTGTTGTCTTATTCCTGTTCTTGTTTCTATATAGACTGGTTTTGTTTTTGGAAGTATCATCTGTTAATTTGGGAGCCCAAAGAATAACTATGAACCGTAATGAATAATAATATGAAAAAAACCATGAGAAGGGTCATTTAAACTTCATGTAATTTCCCTATTGATTTTCACCTTTGCGTTTCATAACTTTATTAACTAATTTCCCAATCTTCTGCTCATGAGGTTTCATATGTCAGTAAAACATCTTATCATTGACTACTGTTTGGACTATCCTACGCATTCGAATTGACCTTTTTTCACTTTTAGTATCACACACATATTGCTGGATTTGGCTACTTTTCTCCTTTTCCCTATTCTTGTTCCAGTCATTGTTTTATATTATTTAATTTTTCCGAGAGCTTCCTGACTTCTTCTAAAAATTGCACTGCTGAATTTCAGCATTCTTACTCTCACTCATTTTGGCTCTCATTGTTAGTGCAAGCATGCACTAAGAATGCCAGAATTGCGCTAACACAACATAATTGCACAACTTTCTGAGAAGAACCGGGTAGATGACTTTAGTTTCACTTCACTTTTTTAGAAGCTCAAATCCCCCAAAGGCATTCCTTTCAAGCTGAAATTTTCCATGTTTGGTTTCAGCCCAGAGGTGAATTGTTTGGGACAGTTTGAGTGAAATTGGCTGAGATATTTTTGACATATCTGAGTGTAACCAAAATATTTCCCCATCTGTTCCAGTCATGCCAGGATGACTTCACAGTGACTGAGGCTAGCAGACTCAAATATCAGGCCTAATACTGTCCATCTCTTTTACACAATTTGTGTCATAGGAATCAATGGGATTGAGTAAGACAAGCGGGTTTGACCTCTTTGTTGATATTTGAGATTAGAAAATCAAATCCAGTTTGAAAAAAACAGGTTAAACAATTTTGAAGTTCTACAGGATTTATTCCTCAGATTGCACTTCCTGCATTCTCCCATCCTTCTCTCTCCTTGGGTATGTCTATGCTTTAATCATGGGGAGCTAATGCAGCTTGTGTAGACATACCCAAAATAGTTTGAATCTAGCTAGTTCCGGTATTGGAGCAGCAAATCCATGGAAGCAAGAGCTTCAGAGTTAATTAGCCACCTGAACAATTATCCAGGGCTCCAGGCAGCTTTGTACAGTTTGCATTGAAGCCTCTGCTGCCAAGATGGATAGATTAAAGCTAGCTCATATATGTCTACATGAGCTGCAATCACATCCTACAGAGATACCCTAAGGCTGTGTCTATACTGCAGTAAAAGACCCCAGCATGGCCACAACTGGGCCAGTTCCGCTGTCTTGGGCTCACAGGGCTCAGGCAGAGGGGCTAAAAATTGCAAGGTAGATGTTTGGGCTCAGTTAGAAGCTTGGCTCTGAGATCTTTTGAGGTGGGTGGGTCTAATTGTTCAGGCATTAGCCTGACCCCAAATGTTTACACTGCTATTTTTAGCCTCACAACCCAAGTCCCACGAGCCTGGGCTATTTGACCTAGGTTCCGAGACTTAGTGCCATGGGTTTTTATTGCAGTGCAGTCATACCCTTAATGACCCCAGGAGGTTAGCCACCCCAAAGTGGACAGGGAAGAGACTCATGGCCCTTTGCCACACAAAGGATGCAGGCTTGCATGTTGGAGAACTCTGAGAGACAACGTGCATGCAGACAGCCACTTCAAAATGATTCTGAGCAGAAGTCATCAATGGGGCTAGAGCTTTAGGGTATGTCTACATTGCTGTGGTGGCAGGCATTGATTGAGTGTGTCTGTCGATGGGAAGGTGTGTTCTGGTTGACTCAGTTAGTCCACCTCCCTGACAGACAGAAGGCAGCATTGATGCGAGGGCATCTCCTTCGACCCAGTGCTGTGAAGACACTGCAGCATGTTATGTAGCTTGCGTATCTCCCGTTAACTGCCATTATGAGTGCAGACCAGCCCTTAGTCTTCCATCATTAAAAGCATAGGTCTCCTTGAGCTAGAAAAGTAACTCTGATAGGGTAATAATAGCAAGTGCTCTCCTGTGTGTGGACCACCGATGACAGTGTGTTATACATCCAGCCTACTTACATGTGACTGAAGTGCTTAGAAGTGAGGTATAGAAACCCTGATAATGTGCTTTTAAGTGGGCGTGACATCTTTTTCAAGATGCATTGTGCATTAGACTAAGTGTCTGATTGACAACCATGTTACACCAGATTTACTCCAGGATAACTATTGAAATGAATAGAGTTACATGGGCATAAAACCAGTAGAGAATCAAGTACATAGTGCTAGAGTGGATGGAACATAAATGGCTGAGACCGGCACACTTGATTCTTTTTCACTTTAAAGACTTTGTACCCATAAAGAAAAAAAATTCTTAATTGTTTATTAGTCAGGCGCTGTTCTTCACTAAGCACTGGAAATCAAATAAATCATAATGACAATGTTATCTGTGGCCCCAAGTGAGACAAATAAACATTTTTCCAATGGGCTACAGAGAAGAATTAAAAAAAAAAAAAAAGTAAAACACTGGCTCTTTTGTGCGTGTTGACCTGCCTGCCTCCAGGATGCCTCCACACAGAGGTTTGCTTTAAAGTTCAGCTGCAGGCACCTGGCCACTGGAATTTGTTCTACTTTGCTGGAGGCCTGTAGCGCTCAGTACAAACACAGACAGTTCAAAGCTCAGTTGCAAGGGGCTTTCACTCAAAATTCCTAAAAAAAGCATAGTAACTTTCCATATGCCTGTCAACACTCGCATGGGTTCAGTTTCCTCAGTGATGGGGAGGAGGTTTTTACCCAAAAGAGAGAGAAACATGGCACTTAATCTTTCTGTTTCTCTTTAGCCCTGTTAGTGAAATTGAAAGGGAAATTAACAAGCAGCAAGTACCTGGGAGGATGTTTACCTGGGATTTCACTCATGTTTACTAGGCCTGGCAGAAGAAGCAATGTCACACTAAGGACTTTGTAGCCACAATTTGTGTATAATTATAAATAGATCAGTTTAGAAATACATGGGAATAAGCTATGATGATGTGAGCATTTCTACACAGGTATAACTATATCCACACTACAAGAGTTCCAAAGGGGTAGCTGTGTTAGTCTAGTACAGCAAAACAAACAAGGAGTCTGGTGGCAATAAATAAATGTATTAGTCTTTAAAACTACAAGAGTTGTAGCACTTTAACTATACTGGTTTCTAATTCATAATCATGATGTAAATCATAATACACCAATATAGCCACAGCAGTACAAAAACTGTAGACCACCCTAGAGTAAGGCCAACCTCCATGAGCTAAAAATGGTAAATGGTGCTTATTTCACACAAAGGAGTTCTAGGGATGTAGAACTAACAGCAAATAGGCAGAGAATTCAAACTCGTTTGTTGCCCCAGTCTTTTAATGTTAACTTTGTTTTCAGGCATTGACATAAATGCTGGGATGTTATTCTTTTTTAAGGGATTTAGAATCAGGGCCTAAGTTTTTGATTTTTTGATTCCTGAGAGCAAGAGTCCTAATCATGTTCCTGAGATCCTATCTGGAAAGGGATTCTCATGAGTGGATTTCCTACCCATAGACAGAAAGTCAGTGCCTCACCACCCCATAGAGGACACTCTGCAGGTCTGAGGATCTATCTGGGCAGGCCTGGGAAAGGAGTGGGTAGGCCCATGGTAAGGAGACACATATCATCCTACCTGTGCCCAGCTCAGCCATGTCCCCTGCCAGCTATGAAGGTTTGCCTTTAAGGGGCAACCCCAAGAACAGCCGTCAAAGCTATGATGCTGCCATTGGAACCACTGTGCCAAGCAGTGTGGAGCACTCATCAGCGACCCAGATCTGGCCATTCTTGCCAGCAACACTAAACACCCCGTAGAATAGCTACATGAGGTAGAAGCAAGGACATCGCTCTGCTCAGCTGCATACTGGACACAACCAGGAGGGTTTAGGGTAGGGTTACCAGATGTCAAGCAAAAGGAGGACATGTCCTCCTTTTTACCTTCATGTTCTCCGTCCAGCAGTTAATGTGCCCTTAAAAATATTTCTGTTGTTCAACTTGTTCTCCAATTTTTTCATGCTGCCATGCATTTATTAATCATTATCCATTTTCCATGACATAATATGGTAATGACAGTTATCTTAATACTACGTTTTCTCCATGTCCTCCTTTTCGTACTTCCCTGTCCTCCTTTCCATGCTTTGGTATCTGGTAACCCTAGTTTAGGGGAGTGTTTGTTATACTTGCTCGAATCTGTATTACAGGCTGCTGCTTAGTGCATGTCCCCAGTGCTCCTGGAAGCTTTTTACTTATAAGGCTTGTGCTTGCAGCTACATTTCAGACAACACTACTTACTAGAATGATGAACTACCCTTCCCACCCTACAGCATGTTTTTGGCTTCTGCATCCTTAATTTACCTTCCAAACAGTTTTCTACTTTGTTTTCTTTCTGGAGTCCAAGAGCTAAACTGCAGCACACAGTGGAAATACTTTGCACGTTTGAGATTGTGTTTGCAGACTCTCTTCCAGGGCAGAGCACTGCTATCTGTGCATTTATTTCACATTCAGGATTGGTCTGTATTTCAAATAGACATCAGCCCCTGTCCTGTGGCAGTTAACTAATGTGGGACCGATTGATGCAGGGTGCAGTCAAAGCGAAACTTGTAGCAGGGGATCTGCAGCATTTGGTACAAACCGGTGTTTTATTATCACTTACTGACATCTGCAGGCTACCGCATGAATTATTTCTAAAGGTTCTGCTGAGAAGTAGGGCCTGATTTCCAGAAGAGATGAGCATGCAGAGCTTCATTTGAAGTCAATTGGAGGCAGCACCCCTAAATATCAGGCCCTAAATTAAAGGAGTGTTTGCATCTTTAATGTGAAGGGTGGGATTGGTAGTCATGCGAGCATGTGGAACCCACAGTAGCAATACCCAGCAATACTACATAGCCTTCAGGGCCTTGTGTTTCATGGTCCATTTATGCTGAAGCTCTGTACAAGAGCTTGTTACTCTGGAATTAAAAGCAAGTGCGTGGGGGGCAGGGGGAGGCCTGTCCTCAAGCTCCCCTCTTTTGCAACATTCTTAGTGTCCTATGAAAAACTCTCCAACTCAGGGGCAGTTCGAGCTTCCAACTTGCTTTGCCAGGCTGCATGCAGGAGAGGCACATGGGGGTGAAGAGGAAACCTCTAACAAGTTGTGCAGAGGCTTTGGGTGCTCTGCAAAGCGCTTTTCATAGCTCCCAAGTAGGATCAGGAAATGAGGATCCAGGATGGATTATCCGCCCCTGTACCATTTGACTCCTGACCCACCCATTCAAGGTTATCCCCATTTATCATCGTGCAGGGGGACTCCGTAGAGCAGGGCTCCACTCACGATGTTTGTATCCCACATGGTGTCCAGATCCAATACCGCCACAGTATAACACGTTAGCTCTTTGAGTATCTTACAGTGCCTTATGAGCGCATGAGGGAGGGCCACATAGTAAGTCGATAGCAGAGGTGGGGACATACTCCAGGGTTTGAAATGCCCTCTCTAACCACACACATCCTGCCAAAGGACTTTACAAGTGTCAGCAAACTAATGGGTATGAAACCAGTGGGAGGTAAGGGAGTCAGTTTGCAAATGGGTCAATTGATGCAAAGAGGAAAAGGAGTCACCCAAAGCCACAGACTGGGCTAATGCCAGATTCAGGATTGCTATTCAGGAGTGCCTGTGTCCCAGGCTTGTATGCAGCCCATTGGACCAGGTCTCTGGCTTTTCAAATGATTTCTAGTTTAAACAATTGGGGAACAATATTTATGGGTGGGGGGATGGAATTAAGCAGCCATTATTCTTAATCTCTTAACGTCTAATTCCTCTGCTCTCCACTGAAATTATCCCTCTTCCTATCAACTGTGTATCAAACAGGCAACACTGGCAGCCAAGGCCGTCCCTGGGGGGGGGGAGAGGGGGTGCGAATGGGGAGATTGCCCTGGGCCCTGCAGTTACATGGGCCCCGCACTGTCCCACTCCCAGGGCCCACGCGTGCCGCATCCCCTCCTCCCACAGCCACCCCGCTGCCTTCAGCAGCAAGCCGAAGGCAGTGGGGCGGACCAGGAGGGCTATGTCCGGCCCCTGGACTGGCCCTCCCCATCCCCAGGCCCAGGGACGGAGCATGTGGGGCCAAGCCTCTGGGGCTGCCTGCCCCACATGGCCAGCTCCCTGCCGCAGGCGGCCTCTGGGACCGGAGCCGGCTCCGCCCCCCCAGCAGGCGGCCTAGGCCTCCCGGCCCAGGTCCAGCTCCCACCCACAGGCGGCCTCAGCCTCCAGGGCCTCAGCCTCCCTGCCCCCCGCCCCCCCCACAACAGATGGGGGCTGGGGCCTGGGTCGGAGCCGGCTCCCCATGCCAGCAGCCTTGGCCTCCTGGCCCCGGGCCGGCTCTCTGGGGAGCGGAGCGGGCCGGTCGGCCCGCCACGCTCCCCTCCAGCATAGGGCCCCGCTTCAGCCAATTGGCCCTGGGCCCCGCTCCCCCACGGGACGGCCCTGCTGGCAGCTTAGTTAATGCTGTGACCCTCTCCTGTCTTGGTGCGAATGCCATCTTGTGCTGCTTTTGCTGTAACTGAGCTTGAAACTGAGAGCTGCATTGAAAGAACCTAAACAAACAAACAAACAAAAATCAGTTCCCAGACAAACACTAATGCAGAGTGGAGGGGGAAAGAGGAAGATCCATCAGGAATGCCACATTCCTTTTTATTTTATTCTGCTATTTTTGATTTTGTTGAAGAAAATGAATAAAATAAGCACACAGATTTACATGAATACACAGTTGGGGAAGTGTCATTCTTCATTTAAGCATATTGTTTTTATACAGTATATTAAATGTGAGATTCACATAGTTTCATATGTCAAACTGTCTGCACCTGAAAAGGCCAGCAAGACAACAACTAGAAGCTGGTATGTCTTCGTGCACATCATACTAGAAGAGGGGTTAGGTAATCTAAGTTCTAGTGTGCCATTAACCCACTGAGTGACCTTGGCCAAATTACCTCACCTCCCAGTCCCTCAGTTTTCCCTCTAGAAAATGAGGGTGCTAATACTATTGCCCTCCTTTGTAAAGCACTTTGAAATCTATTGAATGCAAAGTGTTGTTTAAGAGCTAGGAATTATTATTGTTATCTGGTGTACAAAGACAAACTACTTTTACCTGATAGAAATGAGAGAAGAGACAATTTAGATAACAATGTATTCTGCAAATCGCACTTCTCACAGTGCAATGTAGAAGATTAGCTTCTCATGCCGTAACAGCCAACAGAAGTAATACTTGAGTTTACCAACCATCTAAAATCGCATCTTCTCTGTGTTAGCTCACCTGTGGCTACTGGAACTGCTCTTTTAAATTGTTGGTGGGTGGCTGATGCTAAATCTATCAAATTAGGAATTTGTGAATTGCCAAAAAAGGAAAGTTAGCATTTAAAATCACTTTTGGGGAAAAAAAATCAAAATCAAAAGGTGTGCACCAATATGGATGAAAAATACTGTGAATAAGCAGACAGTATGGATGACTGTATTAGCACTTTTGGCCATTCCTGTAAAAAATGATGCACAATTGTGATTCATTGATCCAAGCCAAAAGATAAACACAACACAATCACAGAGGAAGCTTTCAGAGTTCTTAGGGATCAGGAAGATATCTCTTGACTATGCCCATCTGAGTCATGATGACTACCAATCGCAGGATGAATATACTGAGGCATAACACAGGAAAGGGACATAAAACCATCTTTTCTGAGAGAAAATACAGAGGAGCCAGATCTGAAACTTTTTCTCAAGCAAGGAGAGGTTGCAGGATCTAGCCCAGAAGATTATACTACATGGCTGAATATATATTCCATTTAATACACTCTGCCTTAAAGCAACATGAAAATACACATTCAAACCGATGTTAAAATGAGAAAAGGAAAATATTGTAGCCAATATAATATGGGCCCATTTTCAGAAATAATAAATACCGCCTGATTTCAACTAAAGTCACAGAATCTCAGGAACATCAGGTCCTGAAAATGGTAGCAAAGTACCCTGTATTAACCTGACATCCAGAGACACAAGGAGGGAAATTCCAGATCAAATGCAAGCTCCTTCACAAAAATTATAATGTGGTTTTTCATGTGTTATTTTCTACATATGATAGTATAAATTAAAGGCAAAAACACTACTTTACTGCCAAATTGAGATTTCACTAGCACGATAATCATCAGGAAATGTACAATTAAAGTTCCCACATCTGCTTTAACCTGCCATGTTATGGCTATGCACTACTGTAGGGCCTTTGCAGACTTACAAATTACTCACTTCTGAAGGGCAGAAATGATTCAGACATTAACACCTGTGGTGCCTCATGTCATGAGAAGCAATCCTAGTCTTCTGATCTGTATCCTCCTGTCACCTCTTCTATATATTTTCTAAAATTGCTTGTTTTAAAATGATCAAAGTTCAGTAAAATCCTTATAAGAGGAATAATGGCACAAAGACTGCTAAGAGAGGTTGACTCATTGTTTCTGTTAGAGAACAATTTGTAATGGCATTTTTGCCTTGGTTGAGCACTTCTCTTCAAGTGACTAACCATCTGAGTAACACATAAAAAGGTCTGTTCTGGCATGAGTTAGCGGTGCTTCACATTATTTCCACCACGCCAAGAACTCACACAGAAATCCAACGTCTAGGCCCCCTAACAATTTTGATCCAGTGCTAATTCCGCTAATACTGTTACAACTTTTCAACATTTCCCTTAATCTCTTCCTGTATAGAGACTTGCTTGTTTTAAAGGAACAATTTTCACAGCTCACGATATCCCTCTGGTCATAAACAACCCACTTTCTGTTCATTTGTCAATTGCGATGAGGAAAGCAAACCCCATACAATGCTCAGAAAACCAAGAGTTAATAAAGCCTGTGTCCCAAGCCAGCCAGAGGCCCTACAGCTGGTGCTAGCAGCTAAGCAATTAGGCTTGTCAACATCCCTCAGATAAACTCCTGCTGTATATCAAACCCTATTATTACCTGGTCCCCTAGAGGCCAGAGAGGTTATATCAGTACTGCAGGCTGCAAAGAGCTCTGTCTATGTCCTTTTTGCCTGACCCAAACCTTACTATTCTGTTTTGAATTGTGGCTGAAGAAAGCCTTATCTTTTGGAGAAGATGAATTTTTTATTTATTTTACTGAGTTCTTAATTCTGAAGTCTGTTGCTTGGGATAGGGTGGGGGGGGCAGTGGGGGAGAAGAGACACCACCACAGGAGAGGATTTTGTGCAGTTGGACTGCCACTCCACGATGGCTCTGCAGGGGTGATCATCAGAAGAGAGTTCCCCTCCCCAGCTTTGGGTGGCCAGTCCCTGCTTGTGTGAGTGGGAGCTGAGTCCTTTGGGACTCTGGACTGCCTGAAGACAGAAAGGGTTAGACTAAGCACCTTGAACTTGCCTGGGGAGCAGGATAGGTACACAGTATGGAACAAACTGTTCCACTGTACATGGATGGAATGGACTGCGGTACACCCTAAAACGTCCAGGGGGAGATTGTGCACCATTCCCAACACCAGGAAGTGGCACAAATGACACAGTCTAGCCCAAGGAGATATTTTTTAACATGGGCTGTGCCATTTAGTTCATTCCAAAGTTCTCTGTCTTCTTATTCTGTTTTCTTTTAGCTTACATAGCTGACACTTAAATCTAAGCAAACAGAGTGAACATTTTGTAACTCAGAATTTAAGATCATTTGTGATTCAGATTTGGGTAATTATATTCCATCTCTGCATAATCTCTCCATTTTCAAATGGAGACGTTATTCTTCTTCACTTCCTGTCCTGAACTGTCATATAGCGTTTTTGTGTAAGTGTGGTTGTTAAACAGTTGCTGTATTCCACCCCAGAACTGGCAGCATTTAATAGGTATGTGAAGAGATTCCTCAATGCCTAATCTGCAGATCAGTTTGGAGATTTTTTGGGGATGCAAAATACCACAGCAAAAATTAATTTCCATATGTTTTTAATTGCAGAATGAGGGAAAATATCCTGGAAGTACTTTAAAGTGCTCTCTTGAGATAGTGGGTTGCATTTTAAAGGTGGTTTTCAGTGCAGGTTTCACTCTAACTACAAATGTTAAATCACTGTTTTGATAAAGGCTCAAAATTAGCTCTGATCAAACAATGCTAATGATCTAGCTTAAGAAATTTAAAAAAAAAAAGTATTTAAATATCCTGTGATTTTTTTTAACAAAAACCTAAACCCCACTTTTTAGTAAAAATAATTGATTTTTCGTAGCATATTTTATGTTAAATAATCAAAACCGGGTAGATTTGCAATAAGCTGAAAAATGTCACACAACAAAACCCAATTTCCAGTTCTGGAGTTTCTTTTTGACCAAAATTTCTGTGAACATTTTCATTTTGATCAAAAGGTCGTTTTTGTTCCTCCAAGGGTTCTGGTGAAAAAATTCTGACCAGCTGTAATCAAAATATAGAGAAGGCATGAGAAGAGAGAAGAGGTACTCTGTACAACATAAAAATAACTCAGGGCACAAAGCTATTCTTTTTCAACACATATAATACACTTTTGATTCAGGTGGATAAGCTATACAATGGCACTTTACACTGCTGACTCTTCTACATGGGAATGGAGTTGCTAACTCTTTAACGTAGAAACTGTGATTTATTCACTTTCATTGCATCAGGGTGACGCTCAATGTTCAAATACACTTTTTTCATGTATGAGGAATGATAATATAATCAAGGCCAGTACGGAACTGCAAACTCATTTCTCTCCCTGTCCCCTCCCCAAAAATGATTTGTGTTGTTAAATATAACAATAACAAAGATTCAAAGGTCTGTTTCTCTATGTCTCTTGATTTCCCTGTTTTATTTTGTGCCCCTTATCGATACTCATCAGAGCTCATGGCTGAAACAACATAATGGGAGCCTGGAAACATCATCTGCATCTCAATGAGGGTCTTGGCATTTGGTAACAACACCAGGTTGTCTTTTTTTTTTTTCTTCCAGAGCAAAACAGCTTGGGAATATTTGAGCATGCAGTGGTGATGAGGGAACTTGTGGTTGAGCTGTCTCTGACCCCTATTGTAGAATTACAAGACATTAGTACTGAGGAATCCATAGATCTAGACACAAAAAGAAAGAAAAACTAAATGAAGAGCAAAAATAAAGGGAAAACATGCTTAATTTTCTAGCATCTAATAACTGAACATTACTCTAAATACTTCCTATATGAGCTGTTAAGCAGTTGCTGCATAATGTTATATTTATACTCTCTGCTCTGCA
Source organism: Pelusios castaneus (assembly GCA_007922175.1). Lineage (NCBI taxonomy): Eukaryota > Metazoa > Chordata > Testudines > Pelomedusidae > Pelusios > Pelusios castaneus. The sequence continues at coordinate 8,058,719 of ML685763.1, read as the reverse complement.
TCACTGTACAATATCCTCCTCATGTCCTACAAGCTTCTCTGATGAAACATGAGACATGAGATACCTCAGTACCACAATGAGGTGAGTGAATGATTGATTAATGATGAAATTAGTTGACGTACCAATAACAGCTATTTGACTGGTTGCTTTTTGTTTGGTTTGTATTGTGGGGAGGGAAGCCCTGTTTGTTTCGGATGCCTGAAAACATATAATTCTTGACAGAAAAAAATCTCTGTAGAAGAGATTTTTTTATGCTAGCCTTGGCAGATGCACATTAATAAATGTGCACATCGAATGCACATTAATACATTAGTTATTCACTCAGTCATTCAGATGAACGGACACATTTATCTAATCCACAAATATGTTCTAGTCTAGAACCACAGTAGTGATATTAGTGGAAGGTTGAAAAACTTAAATCTTCTGTCTCTGCACTTTATATTCCCCTCCTAAAATGTAAACACTAGGGATTTGCTCTGTACAAATGTCTTAATCATTTATTCACAAAAGGCAAACTGTCCATGGTGTTGCTAATGGAGATAGCAGATAAATACAAAGTCTAAAATAAAAATGTAAAATATGGCCAAAATTTATAAACCTATACTTATGCTGTGAAATCCATATAGACACACCTAAATAATAGGCATGATTATCAAAAGCACTGTCATTGATTTCAATGGGCACTATAGGAAGCCAGGTTTGAAACAACTGGTGCATTGTCTTTATGAAAAAGAAAATGCTTTATATAAAAATAACTCTAAAAAATAGGACTAAAGTATACCAAATAGAATTTTTACCCCCTAACCATTAATTTTTTGTTTTCTTTTCCTCAAAGTATGTATATAGTGTGGTATGGCTACACTGGGATCGTAGTTAAAATGGTGTAAATCCAGAGTACTTCTACTGAAGTGAATGCAGCTACTCCAGATTTACACTTAGGTAACTGAGTTCACAATGTGGTCCCCAATGGTTACTGACACAGTTAACTCCCACATCAGTACTGGATCCTATGCATTCTTTGAAAGACCCAACAAATTCCAAAGCACACACACACAATTACATTCATACACACTCACTGAAGTGTATAATTAACTTGTCCAGATTTCACTTCACTTTTCCTGGACTCTTTTTTCTTTGTGCTAAGAGAGAGAGGGGGGTTTTCTTTTAATTTCCCAGTATTTGATATAGAACTGAGGCAGACAGCTGCCTGCAGTTTGTCCCAAGCAATGTTACTATAAAGCACAATATGACATGATAAAAGAAAAAAACCCCTCTATTTCTAATATCTGGGGCCTGAAGACAAAAATGTGAGCAGCAAATACCTACTTTAAATTCTTATTAGTCAATTAGCTGGTTGCTCTTGTGAGATAGTGACAGAGCTGTGATGCTTGCAGTCAGTTTGGGTGGGGAGAGAAAGGGAATTGAGTCCCAGAACACCTTAGAGCAAATAAATTCATATATTTCTGCTTTGATATTTCCCATGGTTCAGGTAAATAAATACATAAACAACTGCTCTATCTCTATAATTTATTCCTCAAATACCAGCGTCAGGGGGTAGTAAAGCATTAGAGAGGACAACTCGATATGAGGATATTCCCAAATGGATTTGCGCAGAAATGGATAATTAAGTAATGACAAATTAAAAAACAATCTGTACATCTAGTAACTGTGAAACACAATGTCACAGTAGATGTTCATTAGTTTTGCATTCTAATTGTGTTTGCCTACTATTAATAGATTAGTATATTTTTAACTCCTGTCATGGACTACTTTTTATCTGCCTCTCTTTATCTCTTTCTACAAAAAAAAGCCATGCATATATTAATGTATAATGCTATAAAACGTGTCACTTTTTACACAAAAGGCTGTTGGAATCTATGTCTTTCCAAAAAGATAAATCCACACACACAAAAATACTAATATAGAAGAAAATGGGACTTAAACTGTCCTCTGCAAACATCATCATTGAAGCTTCATTAGTATGTATTTTCACATAATTCAATTAGCCAAAACACATACAAATGGTAGTAGTGCTGTTCTCTGCTCTGGGAGTGTCAGTGAAGCTTTAAACAGATCTGAAACAAAATTGCATAAATGGCATGTAAAGCCCTGTGCATACAAAGATACCTTCAGGGTTCTAATAAATTCATGAAACTTTTTAAAGTATGATTTCCTAGCAGGCAATCACTTTTAATTAACAGGATCACCTACAGCAACACATGTCCTTCAAAAACTTACATTATTTTTTCTTTTTGAATTTCAAAGTTTCTGTAGTAAAAGTTGAATAGCTGAGTAGCTTAACCTCAAAAGGATTGCAGGCTTTTATGACAGTTATAAACCACTGTGGTGCCTTCTTTATAAGAAGAAAAGATTCTTAACACAACAGAGAAAGAAGGAAATCTCTTTTTAGTCATAGCTAGAAGCAAGCATTTCCTCCAAAGGTCAGAAAAACTTTTCCTCAGTTAAAGAATATTTTTAAGGACATTGCAGCTACTTGTACAAGTAATCTCTGGTAATTTGCTCTATGAATTAAACATACAATTTCCAGTATTTATTATTTTATACATTGTAGATCTCTCTTTTTCTCCAGATGGTTTTGTAGAGTTTTCAGTGTACAGTGTGAGTAGACATGGAAGTATGGGGTGGAAGTGGCTTCTTTAATGAGCCTCGGTTGACAGGAAGTAATGGGATGCTCTTCTCCTTGTTCAGAAAATGTGTTTATTTATTAAACTAGTCACACAACTCTGCTTCATTGAAGTGACACTTATTGGTTGCTTAAGAAGGCCCTATTTCCATTCTTCAAGATAGGGTACTCTCCTGACCTGAAGAGCTAAGGTGACAAAATATTCAGAAATGTGTACAACAGCCAAAATGTGGGGGAGACATGAATACAAATGGTTAGAACCAAAGATAGAACTCCCAAGGGGCCTACTTATTCAAATCATGTGACTCTTTCATTGTTGTCAGCATGAGAGGAAGATGGGTAGGATTTGGCCCATTGATTGAAATGGATTTGCAGAGAACTGTATTAAGTCAAAACCTCATTCTACCATTTGGGGCTAGGATATTTTGTTGACTATTGTGGATTGGTTGTATTACCTATGGTAAATACATATATATTTTTGTTTGCCTTTGCTACTTCCCCCACTCTGCCATCCTGAGATTGTTTTAGAACATAAGGCATGAACTGAGTGCTGAGTCAGAATATCCACTGAGCGAACAGTCAGTTTTTAGTTATTCAGTGTGCTTGTTGAGGACACGGTATCAAGGAAAAGGCTAGTAAGATTTTCTTGGATCTGTTTTGTGGCTTTGAAGAGAACAAATTTGGTCAAGATATGGGAGAGGAGAGAGGAAGATTAGTCATGTCTCCCTCTCCCTTTCTGCTCTATGTAGGAAACACTTATGGAATTAAGCAAGGGGTGAGCTTTTCCAAAGCACAAATGGCATTTAAGGAGCTAATTCCCCTAGGAGCCTTTGAAAATCTCACCCAAGATTTAGTTCTATGGGACGGACAGAATTCTGAGGAATAGGTCAAAAGAGTAAGAGAGCATGTTCCTTGATCAAACAGCATTTCTGTTCAACAGAGTGTTGAGTTCATACTGCACGGTATAAATTAATACTTTTGAAATAAACTTATGAGTGCAAAGTTATATGGCATGAAAATATTGCTCCTATATTAAATATCATCATCCCTCCCTGTTCAGCTTTTCATGCTGCATCCACTGCTTTGGCATATGAGCACCTCACAAATTTATACACGGGCAATCTCTGCCTCTTGTCTCTGCAGTGAACAAAGAAGTTATGTGCATTCCTGCACTGTGCAATGTTCAGCACACTCTCGCTCCTTACCTTTCTGCCCTGTAATATGCTTCCCCCATCCATCTAGAATAGTCTCCTTCTCCTCATCTCTTAAGCATCTTCGTTCTCCTTTTTAAGACTCTATCTATTCAACCAACTAATCAACCAACAAGCCCTTCTCATAAATAACAATTCCCACATCCTCCTTTCCCCAGACTGGTGTCCTTTGTCTTTTGTAGTGTGTTTGTCTCATCTTTGGTGAAGGAAACATTTGCCTAATTCTAGGCAAAATCTTCAGAGGGGCAGAGCACCTGGAACACCAAATGACTGGACTAACAGGGGCTTAGGATTTGACCTTATGTTTGTATGAGGTCGTATTGTCAACTTATCACAATACACAAAGAGAGAGGCAGTATAGTCCAATGGATTGTGCACTGGAAAGGGATCCAGGTGACATGGATACTCTTCTTACCTCTGCCAATGACCTGCTATTAGGCAAATCACCTCTCTGTTTCTCCTCCCATCATTTTTCTGCCACGTCTATTTAGACTGCATGCTCCTTGGAGCAGGGGCAGTTTTTCACACTGTGTTTGCACAGTGCCCAGTGCAAGGATGCTTTGATCATGGCTGAGGCCTCTAAACTCTACTGTAATGCAAATAATAAATGAATAAATGAATTTATTATTCTTAATAACATAGCAGATTACCTCATTTCTCTCGAAGTTTTACCACTTAAAAACTCAAACCAACGTTTTAGCCTACAGAGCCTACTGTACATATCCCGTTATTCTGGAGTGACAGACGTTTAGATCAGTTCAATAGCCTGAATTTTGCCATGGTTTGATAGGAAATGGTAGCCCCTTCTGTGTCTGATATAAACATATATTTATCTCAAAGGTGTTGACATGGATTACTGTATATTTTACTGTAGCCGGCAGCTGGATTATAAAGGACAACTACTGAACAATTAAAAAGCATTGAGAAGGACACAGCTACATCACAATAATCAAGATATGCCAGAATAAATTAGTATCACACAAAGTTAGGCAATGTTTAATTCATAGAATGTGCCTATATTTAGCCATCTTATTATTTGTAATATAATACATCAGTTTACTGAAGGTTAACACCAAGTATTACTCCTGGGTATCTAGTAGACATGTCACAGGTCAGTGAATCCCTTCTGATCTCCAACCATTAGATGAACTGAATTTGCTCAAAGAAAAAAAATGGGCTAATCAAGTTTTGACAAAGATAGAATTTTAACTGTTGTTATGATACCTTATTCCATGTGCCTTTTCTGAATAAAGACTACTGGAGACAAAAGAAACATAATTAGTGGTTAGTAAAAAAATAGTATTTTCTGCCTTCATAAATATAGTCCTGTTGATTTGACACAAAAACAGGTGGATGATAATGACTGAAGAGAAGAGGACCTGCTATTGATTAGTGAGGCACTCCAGGAAACAGTAGAAGAAGGTCTGACGAGGCCCTTTAGAAGAAAAAAAAAACCTTTGAAAATGATGAAGGAGGAGGAGTCTGGGAAAGAAAAAGTGTCAAAATGACAGAGTTTGAGTTGAGATAGTAAAAGGTGAGGGGCCTAAGACAGTACCTGTGAAATGATGTTTGTTCAGTGCTGAAAATAGAGCTGGGCTTATTGAATGGAAAGTATTAATACACTAATAAGATTTTCCAAGATGAATGAAATAGTAATTATGTAGGGGTCGCTGGGCTGGATTATGTATAATTTTCATGTATTTTTTATCATGTTTGAAGGAATTAGCTATAGGATTTCAAATGAGCTATGTTTTATATAGCATAATATAATAATGCTATATATTAATAATGTTAATATTAATATTATTATAATATTAATTATTATATGTAATATATATTATATTAATAATATAATTAATTGTATTTAATTATATATATATTAACATATATATAATATATTATACTATATAATATAATTAATAATAATTATTATAATATGTATTATAGTATATAACAGTATATTATATATATTATATTAATTGATATATTAATATTATTATATTAATAAGGTTAATATTAATATAATATATTATAATATATAATAGCATAATATATAGCTAATGTAACATGGATTTGTGAAAAAATAAAAATAAAAAAAATCTCCAGGGGTGATCCTGGTGGCAAGGGAAGTAAGTTTAACTTCAACACCAGCCAGATTGGTTGAAACTATATTTAAGAAGACAATGTTCAGACACATATTTATGTTGGGGAAAAGTAAATATGGCTTTTGTAAAGAGAAATCATGCCTCACCAATCTATTAGAATTCTCTGTTGGCGTCAAGAAGCATGCAGACAAGGTGATCCAATGGGGTGTAGCAGACTTAGACTTTCAGAAAGCCTTTGCGAAGGTTACTCAACAGGGCTGTTAAGGAAATTAATTAACCATGAATAAGAGGGAAGGTCCTCTCATGGATCAGTAACTCGTTGAAAGATAGGAAAGAAAGGCTAGGGATGGACAATTTTTACTATGGAGAGAGGTGAACAGCAGGGTTCTCTTGAAGTCAATGGTACATTAGGACATAGTTGGGACATGCAGCAATAATGCAGGCTACAGCTGACATTAGGTTCCCATAGTTGTAGGTGCTGTACAAACAGACAGTAAGAGACAGTCACTAGACTGAGCAGTGGACAGTGTAAACAAACAAAAGAGACAAAGGAAGGGGGCACAAAGTGATGAAGTGACTTTTCCAAGGTCCCACAGCAGTTCAGCAGCAGATATAGAACAAGAATCTACGTTTCCTGATACCTTTCAGGAGCAGCCTTGAATATTCAGCAGAAGTCTAATTCATGCACCCGTTCTCCAGGTTCAGACTTTCACAGCTGGACTGACAACTAGCATCATGACAGCCTGACATAACCGGAAAAAACTAAGACATGAAGCTCCAATAGTTAGTGTTTTATTATAGAAATGGATATGAAGTATATGAACCTATGTAGAGCAGTTCAAAGATTTTATTTACTTGATATAATACGTACAAAAAGAGAGGAAGTGAAATAACCTAATAGAAGAAGGATTGAGGTACAGTGGAAATGAATTATTCCAGTGTGACGATAACAGGAGCGGCAGCCTCTCATCTAAGAAATGCCTTGCGCCAGTAGAAAACACCCAGAAAAGTGTTATTCATTAAACATATTCATTGTTTTACATGGCAAAGAGCCTGGATATTTAATTTCAGATAAGATTAAAAAAAGACAGCATATGTATGCAGGCAGATCCATGCTGAATCTGAGCTGCACGAAAGCCAGTGCACAAATTAAAGCAGGGAACATATAAGAAGAAATAAAAGGATCTGCCTAGAGATCAAATGAGACATTTATATAGAACCTTATTCAGAACGGATACAAATGCATCAGTTCCTCAGAATTATTGGTGAATCAAAGGAAAATTACATCCAAGAAGATAAAGCAGCCAACCAGCAGCCTAACCACGTGAGAGGCCGAGATGCAACTTTGAAGCTTCCCATATGGGCTGCCAAAGAGCCAGATGTTGCAGGTGGAACAATGTCCTTTCTGTTTAGTATCTGGTTCCTGTTGCTCTGAGCCATAAAAAAAAAGAGGAGATGTAGAAGGAGGTGGTGCAAATCATTTTATACTTCGCTTTAAGAAAAGCGTTTTGTTTTTAAAAAAACAGTATTGGAAAAAGCATATTTTTCTTATAGCGGTGGAGGCTCTGGAACAGAAGCCCTCAAACCAGTGCACATGGAGTATCCATCGCTGTCTTCCCAGCACAAAGGTCAGTTAGTTGGTCTCTCACTTCTGTCGTATCCACTTTGTATTAGCATCTTCCATATTGGACTCTGTTATTTGACTTGAAAGTTGTGTTACTGATAGCTTGGCCAGCAATAGGTGCATTAAAGGTAGTGCATCCCAGAGAAATAGTCTTTATATTTAAGGGGAAGTTATCTAATAGTGAGAGTGGGGATTTGGAAGTTATATCTTCTAGGTTCCATTCCTGACTCTGTCATGTCTGAGACATTATGTATCCTGGGACAAGATCCTTCACATACATGTGCCTCAGTTTACTCGTCTTTAAAAGGTTGTAATAATATTTACTTTTACCAAAGGTGTCATGAGGGTTAATCACTATATATAAAATGCTTTGAAGTCCTTGTATGATAGGTACTAAAGCAGTACAAACTGTTATTATCGATATGAGGCAAATCTCAAAATCTTTACAGTTTTTATTTAAGGCCTTACAGATGCTTTGGTTTCATTCTGAGTTTAGTCTAAGGACTGAGAAACAACTAAAAAAAGGGGATTTGGCTCAGATATAGCAAAATAAAAACCCGATGATATTATCTTCAGATTTATTTATTTCCTCCTTGTCATTCAGCACTGAAATATATGAATGTCCACAGTCTCCCTAGGATGATGGATTCTGTTACTATTGTACTAAGCCACTGTCATACAAACAGCATTACTTACTTTGAAGAATTGATTGGCCTGATTCTCCTCTCACTTACATCAGTTTTATAGTGTTGTAATGTCCCTGACATTATGTTTGCTAACGTGACAGGAGAATCTCTTCTCCACTAGAGTTCCACGTTAGTACTTATTTATACTTTTTTGTTGATTGGAAAATCTATTTCTCTCCTACTCAACAATTTTTCTCTTCACTCATCGACCACAAAGTTGTAGGATGCAAGAGTGACAGTACTAGTGGGAAATGCAAGACCTGAAAATTGAGGATGCTACTTCAGGTTCTTCAGAAGAGCTCTCCTAATAAGGAAATGAAAATGCAAAGGGCGGGAAAAATGAATACAAATGAGATAGCTACCATGCCAGATTACAATTCCTTTTGGTTGCTGGATTCTTGTGTTAGCCTTTCATGAGGGACTTCACATACACTCTTTGTCCTTGTTGTGGTACGCTGACCATATAGGTCAACAGCAAAGCCTCTAACTTCAGTTTTCTTAGTTTTAAATCTAAAATTATTTGTTCTACCTCAGAAGTTATGAAAAAAATATTATTGCTCAAAATACTCTTTATTGACCACAAGAGAGGGGCTCATGAACCTCCAAATATGCAGCCCTGGAGGCTGTGTCGTATAAAATGTGATGTGACATGGTAATATAACAGACACTGACAAGCTGTCCATGTGCTTCCAGCAAGAAGACAAGTATCTCAATACCACTGGCACATCATTATAGAAATTACTAGTGCGTTATCATATATTGCAGTTTTCAAAAAGCGCCTGTGTGGAGGAGAATGAGGCTGCTAGAGAATTTGATTTGCCAAGCAGGATTGCTGTGCAATGGGATCACTAAATAGGAATTGGCAATTAATCAATCAATCACAATAAGGAAGTTGGGGTTGAGAGTTGGGGATGGGAAATTGGTGGTGGAAACCCATGACAATGTTTGCATAAACTCATTCATAAAATGGGCTTCCTTTTATCTGAATATTGTAACAAGATTGAGACTCTTGCTCAACAAAAAGATCACGCCGATGTTGATTATTGCTTTTTGTTATTTCTAAGATTGATTATTGCGGTTCATTCATATTGGGCCTTTTGTTCTGTGCTGTTAAAGGGTTGCAGCTGATACAGAAAGCTATTGCCAGCGCTCTTACACAGTCTATATTATTTGATTACATTGTCCCAATCTTGAAATCAGTAAAATGTTGTACAGATTTCTGTTGAGCACGTCGTAGTACTCTGTACCTCAAAGTGGTACCCTGAAACTCCCATGTTTACCACTGGTCAAATAATTATGATTTTCCTCTGGAATTGTCATTGTGTATCTTGTGGATGGCCGACTTTTCAATTTGCAGCATCTCTATTCAAAAACAAAAGTCACCCGGGCTCTTTTACGGACCTTCAGTATACTGACCACTGTTCTATCCTTGCACACACTGAGGCTGACTTGCAATGAACCTTAGATCACTTCTCTGGTGCTTATCACATAGGACTCTCTCTCAACATTGGGTATACTAAGGTGATCCACCAGCCTGCCCTAACACTAGCCGTTCCCCTTCTCCCATAAATTGTCATTGGCTGTGAACTCCTGGAAAATGTTGTCCATTTCCTTTATCTTGGTAGCCACCCACTCCAGATAGCCAGTCTTGATGAGGAGATAGAACATAGGATCTGTTGTGCCAGAACATCCTTTGGCTTCTGACTAGTGCAAGACAGTAAAGTTCTGGGATGCTAGGCTGGGGAGCTATGGATAATTGACTGGAGCATTCCCATTGCTGATTCATGGGGGGCTGGGAGATCATTCATGGCTAGGAGATCATTCATACCCCCTCCTCTCTGCACACACACTTCTGTTATGTTACAGATTTTGTATGCTCCCCTTTACCCATGGCAGGGGCTTTCTGTGTCTCCCCATTCTCTTTCCCCTGTACCAGGGTCATAAAAACCTAAGAACGGCCATACTGGGTCAGACCAATGGGCCATCCAGCTCAGTATCCTGTCTTCAAAAGTTGATCAATATCACATGCTTCAGAGGGAATGAACAAAACAGAGTAACTTACAGAGTGATTCATCTCTTGTCAATCAGTCCCAGCTTCTGGCAGTCAAAGGTTTAGGGACACCTGAAGATTGGGTTTGTGTCCTTGACCATGTTGGCTAACAGCCATTGATAGACCTTTTCTCAATGAACTTATCTAATTCTTTTTTTTAACCCAATTGTGCTTTTGGCCTTCACAGCATTTCTACAGGTTGACTGTGTGTTGTGTGAAGTATTTCCTTATATTTGATTGACACCTGCCGCCAGTTATTATCATTTGGTGACTGCTGGTTCTTTTGTTATGTGAAAGGGTAAATAACACTTCCTTATTCACTTTCTCAATACCATTCAATGATTTAATTGTCCTCTATCAAATCCCCCTTCGCTGTCTATTTTTTAAGATGAACAGTCTGAGAGTTTTTAGTAACTCCTTGTATGGAAGTTGTACCATGCCCCTAAACATTTTTGTTGCACTTCTTGGTACTTTTTCCTATTCTAATATATCTTTTCTGAGATGAAGTGACTGGAACTGTATGTGGTATTCAAAGTGTGGGTGCACCATCGGTTTAAATAGTGACATTGTGATATTTTCTGTCTTATTATTTATCCCTTTCCTAATATTTCCTGAAAGCCAACAGAGTCCTGTGGCACTTTTAAAGACTAACAGATTTATTTATCGCATGAGCTTTCGTGGGAGAAAATCCCACTTTCTACAATAGACTAACACGGCTACCCCTTTGGAATTTGACTAATATTTCCTAACATTGTTAGATTTTTTTTGCCTGCCTTCTTCTTTCATATAGCTGAGGAATAACAACAATTTCATTTGAAGCTGATTGAGTCAAATGGCTACATTAGGAGTATCAGAATTTATTTCAGTGATGCCTCCTTCATATTTATAAACTGGGCAATAGGCAGTGATATATTTTTGATGGTCTGTCATGATGACCCACCCTTGCACTCTGGGTAATCTCTGATATTTCATTTGTACATTACATGTCCACATCTACCATAGTTGGTTCAGATTCAGTTCAGAGTTGACCAAGATGTCTGTGGGAGATCACATCCAGGAATCTTCTGTGTGGGATCTGAGCACAAGTGCTTTTTTAAAATGTCTTGTTTAGCCCAATCTGCTTTCCAAACCTTTTTCTGATCATTGCCTGATTGCATGAGGCTAAATAAATATTCCCAGAAAGGTTTGTGGAACATAGGGCAGTCGAGTTTCAGTCCTAGATATTATGGGGTGTAATCATGTTGCACATTTGTACCACAGAAAGCTACCTTCAGTGTGGTTTTGGCACTCCTGTTACCAAGGTGGAATGTGTTTATTATTATCACAAAAATGTGGATATACAGATGATTTATTATGACAATCCAAGCACCAAACTTCCATGACTACGAGAAAACATTAATGAGTACCTCTGAATTATGGAACAATACTTCTGGAAACGGAGGCTCAAATCAAACCCTGAGGACAGCCTATTGAGCAGATATTTTCAGAAGACAACCCTGATGACTCCAAGGTTTTTATATTGATTGGTGACAGCTAATTTAGATCCCATCATTTTGTATGTATTGTTGGGATTATATTTTCCAATATGCATTACTTTGCATTGATCAACATTGAATTTCACCTGCCATTTTGTTGTGTAGTCACCCAATTTTATGAGATCCCTTTATAGCTCTTCGCAGTCAGCTTTGAACTTAACTATCTTGAATAATTTTGTATTGTCTGCAAACTTTACCATTTCACTGTTTACTCCTTTTTCCAGATCATTTATGAATATGTTGAACTGTACAGATCCTTGGAGGACCTCATCATTTGCCTCTCTCCACGGTGAAAACTGAACTTTGTTTCCTATCTTATAAACACGTATTGATCCAAGAGAGGAACTTCCCTTTTAATCCATTACAGCTTATTTTGCTTAGGAGCTTTTGGTGAGAGATCCTGTCAAAGGTTTTCTGAAAGTCCAAGTCTGCTGTATCCAGTGGGTCACTTTGTCCCCATGCCTGCTGACACCCTCAAAGAATTTTAGTAGATCGATGAGGTATAATTTCTCTTTACAAAAGCCCTGTGGCCTCCCCCCCCCCCGCCCCAAATGTGTTCATTTATGTGTCTAGTAATCTTGTTCTTTACTATTATTTCAACCAACTTGCCTGGTACTGAAGTTGCTGGGATTGCCTCTGGAGCCTTTTTCATAAATCAGCATTACATTAGCTATCCTCCAGTCTCCTGTACATCCTCTGAAGTAAAAACCAATGCAAAGAAATGATTTAGCTTTTCTACAGAGGTCATGCTTTCCTTGAGTGCTTCTTTAGCACTTTGATCTTCCAATGGCCCCACTGATTGTTTGGCTTTTACATTCCAATGTACTTAAATAAATGTCTGTTGTCATTGTTTGTGTTTTGGGCTAGTGGTTTTCAAATTCTTTTTTGACCTGCTTAATTTTACTTTTACCCCTGACTTGCCAGAGTTTTATGCTCCTTTGTAGCATTGACCATGGCTCACTTGCTGGTTGATTCTCTGTATTTTAAAGTCTTTAAATCATGATTTGAAGACTTTAATAACTCAGTCATAGTTTAGAGGTTCATTACAGGACTGGGAGGGTGAAGTTTTGTGGCCTGCATTGTGTGGGAGGTCAGACTAGATGATCATATTGGTCCCTTCTGATCTGAGAATCTATGAGTCTATCTCCCAAAAAGACAATGGAGAAGCCCAGTGTAAACGTGGCTTTGTGTAGGTCGACTTAAGCGTCCTTAAGTCGACCTAAGTTGCCAGCGTAGATGTACCCTTGATGACATAATAAAACCACCTAAAAGAGCGGCAGCCGCTATGTTGGCAGAGAACGTCTGCTTCTGACATAGTATTGTCCACACTTGGGCTTATGCCAGTAAAACTTACATTGCTGGGAGAAGGCAGGTATTATTTTTCACACTCCAAAGTGACAAAGTTTTGCTGGCATAACTGAGTGTAGACAAGCCCTTAAAAACTAGGTTGACAGAGCTATGTTGGTTGGAGTATGAAAAAACTATGCCACTGAGCGTCATAGCTATGGCAACTTTACTCTCAATGTAGACATAGCTATGTCAATGGACGAGTGCTTCTATTACCATAGCTAACGTTGTTCAAGGAGGTGGTATTCCTACACCAACAGAAACTCCTTCTGTCTGCATAGGGTGCATCTAAAGTAGGAGGCTGTGCCAACATAGCTATGTTGGAATAGTAATTGTGGAGTAAACATATAAAAAGCTCTCAGGACCATCTTCACAAATGGACTTTGATATTGTGATGCAGTGCCTAACTTTTAGGCACCTAGAAAATCATAGGAATGATACCATCATCCATGAAACTTGAGTTAAGCACCCAAGGCTAACTGTATAATATATGAGAGTCCTGTGGAACTTTTAAAGACTAACAGATTTATTTATCACATGAGCTTTCGTGGGAGAAAATCCCACTTTGTCAGACGCTTTGAAGATGGGAAATTTACAGAATGGGGGGAAATTAAATGCAGGGGAGTGTATGACATAGGATCAGGTCAGGCTGTAACAGCAAATCAAAGTAGATGTTAGGATTCAAACACTGAGGAACAGCACATAGAGGAAGGTGAGGTCAAATCACCTGTTGTAATGAAAGAAAAATCCGTAGTCCCTGTTTAACCCCAAGGCAACTGAGTCAAATTTGCATATAAATTCGAGTTCTGCAGTTTCTCTTTGAAGCTGTGATTTGTTATTCATCTGTTTCAACACAGCTGTTAGCAAGTCGTCAATGGAGTGAGCAGAGATTGAAGTGTTCCCCTATTAGTCTTTTAGTGTTACAATTTTTGATGTCAGATTTGTGTCCATTTATTCTTTGGCGCAGAGACTGTCCTGTTTGTCCAGTATATCAGGCAGAGGGGCATTTCCGGCACATGATGGCATAAATCACATCGGTGGATGAGCAGGCGAATGAGCCCTTGATGGAGTAGGTGGCTTGATTTGGTCCTGTGATGGTGTCTTCATTGTAGATATGAAGGCAAAGTTGGCAGTGTGGTCCGTTGCAGGGATATGTTCCTGCTTGAATGTTCCTGTTGTTTGATCTGTAGTTGCTGGTGAGTTTGTCTGTTGTATCCCTTCTGTTCCTTCCTTGTTATGAATTATTTTCTATTTCTCTTTTGATTGTCAGATCTTTGGGGCTCGGGTGGTGTGTTTACGGTGCACAGCAAAATGGCCCAGATCTATGAAGGGACAAAAATCACATCAGGTTTCTCTTCACAGGTGATAATCCAGGCACCTGGTATCTACTGAGCGAGTACCCTAGCTATTAGACTCAAGATCCTAAGATAGGTCTTTCTGTCCTCCCTCCCCCCGCTATTCTGTGTGAACATAGCCTCTGAACAGGCCTGCCATATCAGGCCGCCCATGCAAAATAGGCACCCAAATGCCTATCTTTCTGGTTTGAGAATTGGTCTGGGGCTTAAGAGAGACTTATGGGCCTAGCTGCATTGCAAATAGGCAGAGACAAAAACTTAGGAGCCAAGTCAGTTTAGGCACCTGCAGAGCTAGGTGATAGCCAAGTGGAGTTTTGTGGATTAGAGTGAAGGCTAAAAAAGCGACTTGGGTACCTAACTACCTTCATGGTGCCACCAATCACATCATATTGGCTACTGCAATATAAATAATGTTGTAATTTTGTTACTTTTTAATGCAGCTTTCTTGTTTCCATAGCAGCTTCTTATTAATACTAATTTTTTTTTATTTAAAGCTGTCTTTGATCATTTATTTTTAGTTCTAAAATAAATCCTGGATGATAAAAATCATGCTGTTGGATGACAAAAATCGATATTTTGTAATGTTAAAAATATCCCAATCCCTTTGTCTCACATTTCAACACATTCACTCTTTTCTGCCTCTTGCACAGCTATCTCAGTGGATTGAAATGACTGATGTGCAGTGTTGTGTAGTGGTCACAAGAGGACATTTGAATCCTGTCTTCTAGGTTCTTGTCTTATGCCTGCCATGCTTTGCTCTGCAACCTTAGGCAAGCTGTTTCACCTCCCTGTGTTTCCATGTTTCCACCTATAAAATGGCCGTCATTTACCTACGTCACAGGTATCTTGAGAGAATTAATGAACATATTTACATGCACTTTGAGATCCCTGAATGGAGGGATCTGGAGAAGTGCAAAAATATTAACTACAGCAAGATAGGTGAATGGTGTAAATAGAAATGGTTGTGTAATAAATATAAAAACACCACCATTTAATTATGATTTATTTAGCTTTACCATGGATTTTATTGAACAGCAAAGGATATTTGCCATCTACTTTAATAATCAATTGTATATATTACCACTACCGATTGAAAGATTTTCCATAGCATAAACAGCAGTGAAAATAGAAATGCTTTTACCTTAAATTATGACTTCAGATGGAAGAACCAAATATAGTTATTGGTTTCAAAAGTTATGCAGAATAAAACATATTTATTAGAGTAAGTGCAATCTATGCCTGATAAATGAGAACACATCTGGTCCATAGCCCTGATACAAACCCTGCAGTATTAATTATATTGATGGTTAAAGCTGAGGAGTGAGTTGAACATTATTTATAGTGATCTTTGCTAAGTAAATCATTTTTAAAATGGCTTTCTAAATGTAACGTTTCCCTTTTAAGAAGCCTCACAGAATTAAAGAGGCTTTACAATAGAACATGAAACATATTGCAGGGGGAGAGACAGAAGCTTGCTTGATTAATGCACACGATTATCAGCAATGCAAATCACTTTCACTTATTAAGTCTTGTTTAATATCCTAATGAAGGCTTCCTGAGCAGATTTGATAATTCCAGAGAAAGTGACTGTGAACTAATGCCCTTTCAACATGTTGAGAATGAGCAGTGCTCCAAAGAAAACCTCATTTACTATAATTCCTACCAAATGTGGTATCCTTGGCTCAGTGGCTACCTCACAGCAGGAGACAATTAACCTTTTCCATGCCAAAAGTGATTCCCAATACATTTCAACTGTGAAGGCTAGCAGGCCAGGCATGAATGACGTTCACCTACAGCTTTTGCTCAAAATCCCCGCATTTATGCAAACATATTAAGAAAGCTCTGAGCAATATGAGGGTTCTGCACCGATACTGCAGGCCTGTTGAAATGCAGTCTCTATGCTTACAGAAGTGGTAAGTCTCAGTGGAACAGTGTCATATAGTGAGAATACCTGTGGATCTCCCTCTTCCACAGAGTGCATTTATGCAACCTAAAGTAAAACGAAGCAAGTGCTTTTTAAATACATCCAAATTACCTTAAAAATGTTTGATTCCCTTTTCTGAGCATCCAGGAAATTGTACTGTAAATTTGGAAGTGATGGCATGTAATGGAAAATAGCACAATTTTCCTTTCCTTTCCCCAGCCCTGTATACATGACGTGTTAATTGTTAACACTCCTAAACTCTTCCAAACATTAGGGTGATCACACCCAGACATAGAATGCATGAACTCGTCAGATTAATGTACTAGATCCCACTTTATGTTGAAAAGTCCATGAGGAACTAGTACATTATCATTCTATGCTGTAAGCTTTTCCTTAAACCTGTGTTTCCTAGGCAGAGCTGCAATTCAATCCTTTAAAGAGTTTGAGATTTACAAACTGCCTGTTTAATTTAAAGAAGAAAAATGCTGTCAAAGATATAAAGAAATAGGTTCTGATTGGGAAAAAAAACATGATTTCACCTTGTGCTTATCTGGAGATTTTCTAGGAAAAACAAGACTCAGGGTTAGATTTGTTTTTAAAAGAGTCTGTCCCCTGGGAAGAAAGCACCTGTGGAGTGGAGATGGGGGGAGGGGGGGAGAGAGAATGAAAACCCTTAAACCCAGACAACCCTTAAGAATTTTTTCCATTAGGCCATTATAAGGACAGGGAATATAGATTGGATTGTAGATTTGTAACCCGCTTCAGAAAATACATTGCTAATCTAGACCATTCACAGAGGACTGGTTTTTAATATAGATTTAAAATAATTTGAATTGGTGGTAAATATCTCTTCATGACTCAGAGTTTCCATATAAAATAAGACTAGAGGATAGGGTGTGTGAATTTATGTGAGTGTTGCACATGGTGTTACATGCTGGATTTAAAAGACTTTGGCTGCTAATATGGTAAAACTAGCAAAAAACTAAGGAAACCCTAAGATCTCAAATTGCTAAAAATGAAAATTAACATTCTAAAGCACTGATAATTGTAGGGGTTTAAGCTAAATGGCAAAGGTATTTTCCTACAGAAGGGAAATATAAAGAAAAAAGCAAATGAATTGTTTGAATCAAAGAAATCTTGCATAGGGATTCCATTGCCATATCCTCAATGTACACCTGTATCTTTTCTTTAGTTTACAGGCAGAGAAAGTGATCATGAAAGAAACATCTTCAAGTGTTTGAAGGCAAGGAGAAAATGATGGGATACCTGTAGACGTCATTGAGCTGGATATGAAGGTGAATGGAGCAGCTGCCCTCAGGTTAGCCATCTGATTTGCTATTTGTGTGTGTATATGTATAAAATGTCTCATGACAGATGCTCACATGAGGTGCTTTAAGTTCCAGATCTCAGAAGGACTTACTTCACAAAGCCTGTAACTTCAGTTAGTCCCCATCCACTTTCTGTCTTTAGAGCAAAGGGCAGGGGTCACTTCAGGTCTTCCTGCCACCTATACATGATAGCTGGTTTATAGGAAAATGTTAAAGGGTTTTTTTTGTTTCCAAGTGTCTGAAAGAGACCCATTTTTTGAAAAAAATATATTTTTATTTAAAAAACCCAAAAGTTCTTTCTTTCTTTCTTTCTTTCTTTCTTTCTTTTTCTTTCTTTCTTTCTTTCTTTCTTTCTTTCTTTCTTTCTTTCTTTCGAAAAACAGAGAACAAAGACAATCAATGGAACAAAAGGGTGAGAGACTTTAGAAGGAAAATGAACAGTCATGGAAAGTGAAGACTAAATAAGTTTGGGGGTCATATTGATCCATTACTGTGATTCAACTCCTGGGTGACAGCAGGGCAGTGGCATGCATAGCCTTTTCTCGTTTGTGGATGGCCCCAAGGCCGTGATTGTTCTTCTTTGTTATTGACGTTTCCATGTCTTTGTAGCCTCTGTATCACTACACTGTATCCTGCTTGGTCTTACCCTTGGATTGACATCAGGACTTTTGAAGTAGTATGTGGCCTTGTGTAAAGTTGACATTCTTAAGTCGACTTAACAGAGTGTCTACACTTTAAGTCAACTTAAGTCAACTTAAAGTCAACCTTGTTAAGTCGACTTAAGAGTACACATAGCTGTCCACACTGGCTTTAAGTCAACTTAAGAAGTCAACTTAAGGCTTAAGTCGACCTAAAGAGGGGAAGTTATTAAGTTGACTTAAGCTCTTATTAAGTCGACTTAAGGAAGTACTTAAGTCGACTTAATAAAAGCCCAGTGTAGATGCGGCTTTGTGTAGGTCAACTTAAGCATCCTTAAGTCAACCTAACTTGCAAGTGTAGACATACCCAGTATATCTGCCTGGCAGTATAAGTCTAGGGTTAGTGGACTTTGAGTCAGATGACCCTGGGTTAGAGAACCCAGGGCTTGATCACTAGTTTTCAACCCTAGGTTAAGAATTTTCTAACTTGAGGCTGAATTTGGAACTACGGCATCCACATTGCAGTACAGAGATCCCAGTTCAACCATCCATATCCTAGACTTCCTAGCACACTCTCAAAATGTACCCGCTTTAGCCCTATATTCATGATGCAGTGTGAGGACGCTCAACTGTCCACCAAACTTGACTATTCAGAGGACAAAAACAGTTAGTCTGTGGTAGGATTGTGGGATACTTTTGGCAAACTTCCAGTGCATGAATCCTGTGGTGAGTACATCTACTCTGCAAAGCAAGAGGGCTTGAAGCCTGGGTCCTGGCTTGACTCAGGCTCAGATCCACTACCCAGTGGTGTTCTGGTACTGTGGGTTAGTGTGATTTATGTGTAGATGGAAGAGGGGGTTAGGCTTGAGCCTGAGTTCAAATCCTGGACTTATAATGCAGGATAGCCAGACCCTTTTAGAGGCTGATCTTTGTTTTCTAGATCTAGACATATAACATGGGTCAGAGCTATGCATATCTTTGGCATGCAGAAGCGTTCAGTACCCACTGACAACAGTGGATACTGTTACAATCATGTACACTTATCCAAGATTGCCCATATACGTCACTGCAGAGCAACCTGAAGCATTTCCCTTCCTTTCTAGGGATTGCGGTCTCCATTATGGAGTAAGGAAAAGGCAGCTATCCTTACTAAAACCAATTAAAAATATTGAATTTACACAGATAAGACTCAAAACTCAGGAAAGGACAGGTTGCCCAAGCAACCCCTACTTTGATCTTTTATGCATATTCTTGAAGTCTAAATGTAGTCTTTAAATAAAGAGTGCTACTTCTCAAATAATAAATATAATATGCAATTTTTCTAAAACTATGGTCACACGTGTAGTGTCTTGTGTTTGCCAAATTACACTGAAGTCGTTCATCTGCAACTCTATGGATCCCTGCCTCATTCATCTATACTGATGGCTCTGGAAATTGACGTTCTGGAGCAGCAAAGCAAGTGTAGTGAGGGAAAAGGTCAATAGACACTTCCCCTACATTGCCTAACTCGTGCTTAAATCTCGACATGGAGGGGAGTGCCTCTAAGGAATAAGGAAGGAGATTACTTTTCATGTCCCTTCAATCCATTGCATCTCAGCAGAGATGCTAAAAGGATATTGTCCGCGGTTTTAGTGAGCTGAACACCTTTCCAATGGGAAACTAACTGAGGCCACCAAATCACTTTACATAGGCCAACAAAGAGCCACTCTATGGCAACTTTTGATCACTGCTGAGTTGAGCTAGGTTCAAATCAGCTACCAAGTAGTGAAATCCTCAGAATCTTCAACACCTGTTAAAAACAGGGAATTTTAAATTGCACTTTACAAAGCTCTAGGTAAATTGTAAGCCAGACTGTGTTCTACTGCTTCTAGGAAAGAAAAAATAAATCCCTCATTCTTAAGTCACTTTGTTATATATATTCCCCTCCCCGACACCTTTCAATTATGTGAGTTATAAACAAGGTAGTAGTCTTCACTTTGAATATGCTGGTTTGTGTCACTCCCAAATGCCTAGGGGAGACTGTCATTATCAGGTGCTGAATGACTACAATTGCCTTCTCTAAAAGCACCTCTCTAAACTGAGATCATAAAACTTTACTGGTGAATTTTTTTTTAATTGAGTCTTAACTTGGCTTTTCAGGTCCGTAGCAGTTTGTATCACAGCTTCAAAGGTACCAGAACTGAGTGTTTATTATTAAAAAATGCATTATTTCAAGTGTAAGAGTAATTAGTGATATAGGAAAGCTAAACACTGAAAATGTGCTTATTGTGTAATATGAAATATTAAATCATGTATTTCCCCATCCCTATTTCCACCCCTAATGGAGCACTTAATCCTCAAAGGATAAAGTTCTCTCAGGGGAGTGGATTGCTCAAGTATTGGTAATGAAATATGAATCCCTTTACTTCTAGGTCACTATTTCATGACTGTTAAGTGGCTACAATGGAGTACATTGGCAGTCCCAGTCTAGTTCTGGACAGGCAGGTGACTATTACGTTTGGCATCTTTGTTGGTTATCTCACACGAGAGGCCACAGTCTCAGTGAACATGGAGAAGTATTTGCTTTGGTCATAACTGAGGCAGATTGGTGTGGGGTTGTGGAGAAACCACTAATGAGGCTGTACAAGTTCTGTGGTTAAACAGATAGTACACGTCTCCAGAACTGTAAAGCCACTGGGTTTTCATGAGAACTAAGTATGTTTTATGTGCCAATCTAGCGGTGACACCAGTCTAAACTTTGTTTTCAGTATTCTGTCCCTTTAAATTACTAAGCAGCCTTCTAGTGTTCATTGTTGAGCAACCGTTTTGGTTTATTGAGCTGAATACAGATTGTCCAAAAAGACAAATACATGCTGTGTTCTCTCATAGGCTATGTCTACACTGGCAAGATAGTTCGAATTAAGGAAGCTTAATTCGAACTAACTTAAGCCTTGGCTACACTAGGCTTTCATTAGTTCGAATTAAGGGCTTCCTTAATTTGAACTAATAAATTCGATTATACCTTTCGAACCAACCCTTAATTCGAATTAGTTAGTTCGAATTAAGTCAATGTGGCCCTATTAGTTTGAACTAACTGCTTAGTTCGAACTAACCGGCACATTGACATTAATGCAATTGACTAATTCTAACTAAGCAAGTGCCATGCATGGCACTTGCTTAGTTCAAACTAAAATTTGCTTGTTCAAATTAAGTTAATTCGAACTAACTAAAATTAGTTTAAATTAGTTAGTTCAAATTAACTAATTCGAACTAACTTTGGTAAGTGTAGACATAGCATAGTGATTAGCTCTTTCTTGTTCTTTTAGTCTTTTTGTATGGAAAACACATAACAATTTCATCCTAGTAAACTCAATTTTTCAAGAAACTACTGATATCGACAAAGGGTTTGCATGATTCCTCTTGATTGGAAAGAGAAATATCTTCTGATCCAATGCACAGAAACATGGAGAGAAATCCTGATTCCATATCAATGACACTTTTGTCCTTGACTTCAGCAGGCCCAGGATTTCATCCAGACTGTTCATAAACACCATCTAGAATGAGACGCTAGGTTGTTATTAGTAATATCAAACCAGTTTTTACAGTGGCTGAAATAAATCAGGGTGGAGAAACAATAGGTGATAATGACAGGTATACATGTGAATAGACTGTGAGTCTCCAGAGAGTGAAAGAAGATAACCCTTCTGGATCAGCTGTGTATTTCACCACCCTGCTGTGGGGCGTATAGATAAAGATAATGGGTGGGGGTATTATTGACATGATGCGTAGATGAACTTTGACATGTCGCTGACTGTAGTAGTTTGATAAGTATAAGATGTGAAAAGCCAGCAATAACACTAGATGGTATCAAATCTCTAAAATAATATGTGTTTGAAGGTGGCAGGAATAAATACTGCAGCACAAAAATAAAAACAGAAAAAAAGCACAACTCATTCCTGGAGGTAAAGAAACATCAGCAGAAATGGCTCTTTCATTTTCTTGTATTTTTTAAACAAGAAAATTATATACATAAAAAATCTTTTAAATGTTTTGAGTTAACACAGAGATCCAATATAAGATATTACTTCACCCCCCTTGTCTCTCTAGTGTCCTGGGACCAACATGACGATAACACAGCATGCAATAATGGGGCATGAGCACAACTGATGCTCTTCAGCTGACTAACTCCATATTTCTTAAAGTCATAGACTCTGGAGGAAGAGAGGACCCTGGAGAGCTTGTGAGTCAGGCAAAGATTTTCAAAGGTAACTAACGATTTTGGGGGTATCATGATTTTGGGGGCCCCAACTTGGGACATCTTAAAGGGCCTGATTTTCGGAGGGTGTGTGTTCAGCATTTTCTGAAAATTAGCCCTTTTAAGATGTCACTGGCTGGGAACACAAAATCACTTGTCACTTCTGAAAATATTGGCTTTCATGCCTTGCATTGGCATGAGCGACAGCTTCTGCTGAACAGCAGTGTGAGAAAAACATTGGGAGACTGCATCAGGAAGTTGCGAGTACAGGAAGTTGAGCATAAAAGCGGTAGCTTAACAGGTGTGCAATAAAAAACAAGCCAAGCACAAGCCTTACAAATAACAGTATGGTTACTCCTTTTGACTTGAGCAACTAGCCAAACATTCAGGGTCTGGTAGGTTACTCCAGTTAGGAAGACAAATTAGTGGCAGTCAGGTATTTCTTTGATGCAGTTTTGTATATTTACAAAGATTGTACAAAGCCCTGCATCTCTGAATGGAGAAGACATTGAACTGCAAGAAAGAGCTCCTTTTTGCTCAAAGGAGCACCCCTGTTCTTTTCAGCCAGAACCTCTGGCCCCCCAAATCCCAGTTTTTTCCTAGGGTCATATACTGCTTTCAACTGCTCTTCCAGGCAGTCTATGTAGCTTTTTTTGCTCTGTCCTGAAAAATCTCTCTCTGTTTCTATGTAGTTTGTCTTGCCCTGCTCCCTCCTACACAATATTCAGTAAAGCCCTTGCATCCCCGCAGTCCAAAACTCCTGGATGGGTTCACAACCCCTTTTGTCAAAGGTGTGGGGTTTGTGATTAATTTATCTGGACAGCTTTGTTAATTGAAAGGATGCATTCACTTCCAATCTCAATGAAATCATCATTCAACACATAACCAGGGTTCATCCCGCTCATTAATGGTACCGAAAGGTTACACGAAATAGTTACTGCAGCTTCCAGATTAAAGTTACTATCCCAGTTGAGAATTTCACTGAAGCACTAGCTGGAGCATGGACTAGGAGAATAAGAGAACTGGGAAAGATCCCGTATCGAATGCCATCTTGTTGCTTTGACCAGTCACCTTTTAAATATTTATGTTTTATTTTTATCTCTGTATTAGTGAGACATTATTTGTGCACAGGCTGTTAAAAACAGTTCTGAGGGAAACACACTTCCAGCTGGTTTCCTCCTGTTTTCCATCTGCTGCATGTATGTGTCTTTGGAGGCATTTAACTGTTTCTTGTCATGGTAATTGGTATTTTTGAGTTGCAGAGGTGGGGGGGGGGGTGGAGGAGACTAACCCTGAGGCATCTGTGTTTGTGCACAGTTGATCTAAAAGAGATTATCCTGGTTATTTCCTAATAAACATTTTATGCTATTTCAGCAAATGGGGTGGGATAGAGGAAGGGTAATAAACATCAAGTGACTTGAAGTTTTTAAGAGTTAACTTCCCCAAATGCTATCTTTGTATTCCTCTATTTATGCATCACTACTCTTTCCCCATTTAATCTTAAATATGTAAATCCTCAATTTATCTGGAATTACTTAGTGAAAGGCTGATGTGTGAGTGTGGCAGATTATAATATTCCATCACCACCCCTGATCCTCTTTACCTCTTATTCTTTTCATAGCAGATCAAAAAAGCTGTATGCGTGCCACAAGAATATATTATTTTAAGAGACTTGGACTTAGAAATTGATTTCCTTGATGAGAAAAGGAAAAGTCTCCTTGTGACCTGAAGGGTCACTTCATAATCCTGTCACTCTACATCAAAAAGCTTTTTTTTTCTTTTAGTAGAAGATGAGAATATTTCTGAAAAGGAATTAATTTTTCAGATACAGTGAAAACGATGACTTAGAGAGACTTAGCAGATGAGAGGGCTGTCCTATTCAGAATACATCTCCTGTGATTAGAACAAGCTCCGAATATATTTTAGGGTCAGGCAGTTTTAGATGGAGATTGGGATTTGTACTTTGGGATGAAACTGATCTTATATTTTTATCAAAGTACTTAAGGCTTAAGCTGTAGTCTTCCCTTTTTGCAAAGGGATTTTGCCAGTTTTCATAATGGAGATTCGTGCAAGCAGCCAATAATTTCTATGTATGGATTTTAGTTAATAGGATGTTTGAAATGAAATGACTTTCATCACCAATAATTAGGTTCAATTGATAATACTTTTTTTTAAAAAGTGCTTTTCTTTAATAAAGAGCAACTGATACTGATGTAGCATTTCCTAATCTATTTCATTTATAGAATAATTGAATCTATCTTAAGGAAATGTCAAGTCAGATGCTTAAACAATACACAAATTCCAAACATTATTATAAATGTATAACATGCTCTGTATGTGTGTGTGTGCAAAATATGAAAATACTAGCTATTTGTAGGTGTGATAGTTTGATAATTATATATGGGAATGTTCAAGAGGCCATGAAAAGGATCATGGCCCCGTTGTACCAGGAGCTGTATAAAAATAGAGGTAGGTATGTTTCATGCACACTAAAATGTATTTTATAATATGCAGGCATATTAGCATGCATATATATTGTATATTTTGAATGTACTGTGTATGTGGACTAATGCAAGTTTCAGTTCTGCAATTTGATCCACTACTAAGGACCTCTGCACTTACGTATGTACAAGGGTCCATGCTAGTGGATCCACTCGCAGAATCAGGATCCTAATAATAGTGTTCAGGCTGGTGAAAGCCCAACAAATTATTGCCCAATGGTAAGAACAGTTCCTGAAACTGTGGTATGCGGTCCAAATGATGAGAACATTATTGCCTATTAGAAGGAAGTATTATTGTGCAAGGACTGTTGCCCTCATAGGGCCTATTTGTTTTATTAGGCTTTAGTGTTTTTATTTAATGAAAATATTTTGTTTGTCTTCATGATCCCTGGTGTTTTGGTAGTGCACAGGTTGGGAAATGTACAGAACGATGTCCTGCATGATGTGGTTGGAGAGCCATCATAAGGCTGTGGGATGAAACCTAACTGGAACTTCAATTCTGAAACTAATCCCTGGATGTGGGTGGTACATTCAAATTATAACCATGGGACTCAAATCTCCTACTCTTGGTCAGACTCCAAAATCAGATGAGGCCCTGTTTATAGGCTCCATTTCAAATAAGAAATGCCGATGGAAATCTGGTGTGAAACTGTGAATAGTTGATTGTGTAAGGTTTCCTGAATTCAAGGTGATAAAAATCTTGAGAGATTTTTTAGTGGAAACATAGTGAATCCTAGAATTTGACTGTAAACCCTTATTCTAAACCTAACTTAAATTAACACCATTTCCTGGCTCATGTTTCATTAATAAGAGTATATGCAGGACAGTAATTTTCTATACTTTCCAAGTATAATCTTAGAATAAATTCTCTATGCATTAGTAGCATCTGAAATACAGGAGGCAGGAGACATTTGGGGTGCGTCTACACCTGTAAATTAATTTACCCTGCGTCTACACTACAGTTTCCTTAAGTCGACTTAAGCAAGTTTCTTTCAAAACTAGCCATGAATTTGCTCCACCCTGCCCTTCTTCTGACTTCGTTCCAAACCTGTTCTCTAGAGTTAGGGAGTAACTGCTTCATCTGTGTTGCCTATCCTAGCATGCTTGGAACTCTCCTATCCCACCCTACAGTTCAGCTTTGAGGCTGAGTCATTTCCACTCTAAATGTTTCTCGACAAATCTCCCTTTTGTTTTTCTTTAGGGTAAGATTGACTATCCCCCTAACATCTTTTGTGATGCTAGATGCAAAGGAGCTCTCATAAAAATAGAGAACCACATGTATTATAAATATGACTTAAAATTCCCAGAAGTTGTTTGTTTTAAGGGAATGGTTTTTATAATGGAATATTTACTCTGTCCCAGCCGTCTATTTATCAGCTAATAGATCGCTCCACCATAGCACTACTCTAAAGATTGTTGAAATACAAACTCACTGTATTTGATCCCAGTGGAAGCAGGAAATGATTGCTCTCTGAACTAGCTTTCAGAGAGGAGTCTTCAGAACTCTCATAACTCTATTTGATCAAAGATGTTAAACCCCGAAGTGTCTTATATAAATATTGAACCATATTGTGAAAAAAGGTCTATCAGACATTTGACTGAAAAGTCAAATGACTAGAATGGGTGTTGGTACAGGATTTTCCTATTGTTTCTGCAAAGGTGAAAACTCAGCTCGGAGAATGATTTCAACATATCAGTTCCTTTAAACTGAAAAATACAGAGTCCGTTTCATTCTTTCCAAATGAAATTTAACCTTAAGCCAAAAACTGAGCTGTCCAGGTTGACAACATTCAGGAAACTGCTCTTCTGGAGAGATGACTGTAGTGGTAAAGATAAACCGGCAGGAAGATTTCTTTGGAATGATATGAATTTAATGAATCATGTCTATATAAAAAAATCCCCAGCTGGTCTTAAATTTCTGGGAGATTTGAGTGATAAAAGCTATTTCCCCTGTCCTCTTAGATGTATATTTGAGATGAGAGGGCTTGGAGAAATCCTCCTGGGAATCAAGCTTTCCTTTTCTTTAATTTGGGTTTAAAAAGGAAAAGAACCACCTATGCTCTTGAGCCTTTGATGGGCACAATTAGCTATTTGCTATTATTGGACTTAAAAATATTGTCTACTTCCACTCTTTGATATTTTTTAAAAAAACAGGTGATTTTCAAAGCATCACTTCCCCTGCTGTTCTCAATTGCACCCCTCCTTCTACCACCCTTATAAGCAGCACCCTGTCCCCCTATTGACACATTGATTTATTTAAATTAAAAATAATGATTTCTTTTGCCCCTCTTCTCATCTAGCTGCAGCATCTGTCCCTGATCCTTATTAACAAATTGATTGTGCTACTGGTGTCAGTATGGCTCATTTGGTAGACCTTTTGCCTAGGGTCCAGAAGGTTGGTGGAAGGACGGGGGGAGGAGGGGAGTTTGGGTTTCACACATGGATTTTGGACCATACCCAAAGCTGGCACTTCTGTAGTGGAAGGGCTGTTGTTAGAGATGCCACTGAGACATTTAACTGAAGCTCCCTTCTACAGTGAATGTTCAGCTGGATGTTAAAATCCCCATAATGACTCTTCAAGAAAGGTGTGAGAGATAACATCAATGCACTGCCTGATGACATGGGCCCTAAAATCTGATCCTGTAGCTCTCACTCAGGTAAGCTGTCCCAATGTAGTTAGTCAAGCTAATTGAAATCGCTGAGACTACTTAGGTGAATGAGGGTTTCAGGATCTGCCCCAGATCAGTGTGGAAGCTCTCACTGAGTGCAAAAAACAGCCGCACACCTCCACCACTCACTACATTGCCCGCGCCACTTTGTACTTTGAGCGTTAGGTTGCCATGAGTACTAAAGATGCTGTATAACCCCCAGTTCTCCTCTGTTTATTTAAAATAAAACAGCCAAGTGCTTTCCCCCCTCCTCCATCAAGCTGTAGGACATCCCAGCCTACTTGACAGTGAAATTCCCTCACTCACGCTTTAAAACTGGCCATTTCCTTCCCTTCTAGTCTGACTGCCTCTGATATCTCCAGCACAGCAGCCCATGTGAGTCCTACTCATCAATAAATAGCTGCCATGGAAGTAGCATGACCTAGGGGGTTGGCAGCAGTGGCCTGAGCTAAAGTAGAACCAAAATTTGCATCTCTGGCATATAGTTTTCCATAACTACATTTATAGCAAGACAACGGAGTCCTGTGGCACTTTTAAAGATTAACAGATTTATTTATCGCATGAGCTTTCGTGGGAGAAAATCCCACTTCGTGTCTGACGAAGTGGGATTTTCTCCCACGAAAGCTCATGCGATAAA
>ML685763.1:7963647-8029831 GCA_007922175.1 Pelusios castaneus | reverse complement strand
AGATTTATTTATCGCATGAGCTTTCGTGGGAGAAAATCCCACTTCGTGTCTGACGAAGTGGGATTTTCTCCCACGAAAGCTCATGCGATAAATAAATCTGTTAGTCTTTAAAAGTGCCACAGGACTCCGTTGTCTTTCTACAGTAGACTAACAAGGCTATCCCTTTGGAATTTGACTACATTTATAGCAGCTGCTGTTAAAAGCAGGACATTTGCCACCCATGGTACTTAGATATACAAGGATACTTGTGGCATTCCCTAGGGTTTCTGTTGAAAACAAGGCAAATGGTAAAGATACATGCCACCGTGTGGTAATGTAGCCACATTTTAATGATGTCCTCTGCCCATACAGTGCGCACTAATGTTTCTTCTACTTCCCATTAATTGTTTTTCAGTCAAGGGATCATTTCACACACACTCATGTGCAGCACAGAGTAAACGTAGGTTTGGTATTTTTGTTGGTACTCATGTACAGCAGTTTAACCATAAAGTGTTTTCAGTATTACAGACAACTTTATTAAGAATAATAGATGTGAATGTTCTCCAAAGCTATCTGTGCTGGTGGGACCCATATGCTCTGAGATCTGCCTAAATTTATAGGTCAGTTAGTCTCTTGTAATCCCTTTCTAGTTCTAAAATGCCATTTTGATAATCTCAGGGGAATTCCCTTTGTCCCCTTCACTCTGTGGGTTTCCACTCTTGCAATTAGTTTCTTTATTATTATTTAATATTTGTATTATGATAGCTATTACAGTCCCTAATCAAGATCAAGTATCCATTATGTTAGGTGCCATACACATACAGTAAGAACCAAGCTGTATCTGAAAGATCTTACAACCTTAATAGACAAGACAGACAAAGGATGTGAGAAAGGAATTTTTATTGTTCCCATTTTACAGATGGGGAATCGAGGCACAGAGAGCTAGAGAATGACTCAAGGTCACACAGCAAACCTGTGGCTATTCTTGTTAAATCTCCCTATTTTCTTGTGAGACACCCACTTTCAAACATCATTCCAGGCTCCTGAGCAGTTGGTTGCTTCTCCTGTTTTTCAGTGAGCTTCTTAAGGACCTGAAAGAGGTCCAGAGTGTTTACACTGTGGCAGAGATCTCCTCCTATTTCCTCTATCTCATCGGCTGTGGCTTTTCTTTGGCACAGAGCCAAGATGGGGAGTAGCTAATCCATGCCAGAGAGGAAAGGGGGAGGTAGGAGACCCACCAAAGCAGCCTTTGATTTTTACAGGGTTGTTCATTCTTCAGAATTATTAGAGAATTTGATTATTGAAATATATTTTCATCCTATGGTTAGCTTGCAAACTATTAGCCCTTGTCTATACTGCCACTGGTTTTCAGTGGCAGTCAAAGGGAGACATGCAAGGTAAGTAAAATACTTTGCATATCTCTGTTCAACATAGTAACACACAGTGCTAAGTCGAAAACAAATAGCATAAATTTGCCTTAGCACTACTCTCATTGCCAGGCTGGAGTTACTAAGTCGAACTCCAGATTGATTGAGCGTGTCTTGACTGAAGGTCGAACTGACAGCGGCAAATTTGCTGCTGTCAATGTAGACATAGCTTTAGTTATGGTTATTTCTTAAGCCTATTCACCTTTTGTAATGTGCTGTTCTTTAAGTGTGATTGGTCACCCGAGTCACATGACATTGTTTCTGCCTTCTGACTGGATGACTTCCAGCCCATCAAAAACCTTTCAAGATGACCATGTGGACACTTTTGGTACAAATGCACAAGAATACTTACTTTTCATGGCACATTCTTTCAACAGAAGTTTACTAACACTAGTAGCAAATAAAAGGGGTCACAAGTACAAGTACAAGTGAATTCATTGTTTTCATTCATATTAATGTTTGGAAAAACACTTTTGCAGAACCCACCTTGGTTTACTTTGCTCAATAGTCATTATGTCTCTGCTTATTACTTTCCTCCGTTTTCCATTTTATGGTATCTAATACGCTCCTTAATACTTTTTGGACTACACCGAAGTAAGCCAAGCTGTAAACTTTTTAAAAATGAGAGTTATTGATCTTCTACAGCATTTGCCATCTGCTTAGTTCTAGTATCGAATCTAAAAATATTCAGTTGCTCCTGCTCACATGATTGTTGAGAAAATGCTAGAATCAGAAGTCATAAAAGCACACTGTGTGTTGGGAGGAGAAAAGGATTCTACTAGGAGAATATGCTATCTGAAGGGGAATAGTGAGGAAAAGACATCTCCATTTTATTTTTTAAAAAGGCAAAAATGAAACATCAACACATGTTTCAGAGCACTAAAAATCTGGGAAAGTTAGACTGCATTCGTGATGTTACTATTTTCTTTCTAAGATAAGATGAGCTAAATTCTCACCTGTATGTTAATATGATAAACTATATGATTTACATGTTTTCCAAGAGAAGAGTCCACTATTCCATACCTTGAAAATGAAAGAGAATTTTATACATGAAGAAACCATAAATTAAAAAGTGATAAAGCTGAAAAAAGACTTATTTGGTTACTTAGTCTGTCTCTTTGGGTATATCTACACTGGAGGCTCTGTTAAGTTGCCTAAACAAGGTCGACTTTAAGTCGACTTAAACTTGACCTTGTTAAGTCGACTTAGAGAGTCCACACTGAACATTCCAGTCGACTGCCTGCATACACACTGGCAGGTGCTAGGTCGACGGAGGAGTGGTGCATTGTGGGTAGCTGTCCCACATTGCACTGGGGACTGGAGGCCAATTAGATCGACTTAAGGGCACTCCCCATCCACACTCACTTAAGTTGACTTTATAAAGTCAACTTAAGTGTAGAGTCGACCTTCAGAGGTGGTGTTAAGTCAAGTTAAAGAAGGGCTTAAATCAACTTAATAAGCACCCAGTGTGGATGCAGTGTTCTGTAGGTCGACTTAACCGTCCTGAAGTTGACCTAAGGCTCCAGTGTGAATGTACCCTTTGATAATACAACATGGCTAATAACTAGAAAGTAAATTTTAGGAAATTGCTCAATTCAGCCAAAGACTACAGGGTATCAAAAGAATAGAGTGTGTTTTTAATATAGTTGACTAATAAATATGCAGACTACAGGATTCTTTTTATATATTATATGGTGGAGATTTTCAAAGCCAACTGGCGAATTTAGTCATACAACATTTCAAATGGGAGAGGAGAGGCAAGTTGTTGCTAAGTTAACTTGTCAGGTTGAGATTTTCAAACTATTTTATGGTTTTGTATAGTGCCTATCACTGTATTATCTAAATATTTCTCAGAATAAATGTCCATATGGAGGACCCTAGTGAAGTTAATCAGATCATTCTGTTTAATTTGTGAATTGCTGAATTGATTGTGAGCGTGGACCATTCATTATGGACTTTGTTTGAGTCTCAGAGATGAAGAATTACAGCATTGTTATAACTGATGTAAAATAAGAATAAGAGAGTATAGGCCATTCCATGAATACTTACAGATTTATTCAAGTAACCCTTGTTGGGGCTGCAAAAGAAGAAATATGGTTATGCCCTTTCTTTGCTTCTTGATGACATGTAATAATGGCTTGATAGGTTGTATGTGTTTTTAGCAGCTTGATTTCTGCCTTTTTGTGTTTTTTGTTTTGTTGTTTTTAATTAAACTTTGAAATATCAGGAATGTCAAGTTTTGTTAGGAATTGTCATAGCAAATCAGAGCAGTGATCTATCTAGCCCTATTCTTTGATATTGACCAATGTTAGAGGGGAAGGTGTAAGAAACTCCATAGTGGCCCTTTATGAAATGATCTGCCCATAGGGAAAGTTAATCTCTCTAACCATTGTCAATCAGTGGTTGGCACATTTGCGGAAGCAGAAGAGATTGTGTATTTTTTTGTTCCTGTGTAATGTAACAGAGAAAATTTTCATCCAGACAAATGCCTTGTCAGTTTTCAAACACTACTGAGGTGTAGGCCTCTGACATCTGGTGATGGTGAGCTCCACAAGTTAATTTCTCCCATGTGTTCATGAGGCATTGAAGTTAAGCAGATGTTAACAAAAAGAAGTTAAAAATTGTTTTGAAACAATTTGATTAAAAATTCTTCATCTACTTATCTTTTAGTCTTTGTCAATTGGGATGTCATTTCATTACCACAGAATCTTCTGGGGAAGAGACAACCAGAATTTCTAGTGTAAAAAAAAAAAAAAAGCCAAAAAAAATTAAAAATCAACCTTTGTTTTCTGTGGTAAAAATCTAGCAGGCTTCTTTATACATGATATAGAATCTAAATAAAAAGTCAGAAACCCAGGGTTCTTTCTCTTTAAAGCTTAGGGTGTACACTGAGTTCTGATTTGGACCTGTTTGGATCTGGAGTTCTGAATTTTGGCATAAGTGAAGAAATAAAATGATGTAGGTCAAGGCTGTGCTGAATTACAGACACCCTGAAATTAAAATACTTTTGCCTGTGAGTTCCCCATCCGCAAAAACCACTCAGAAGTAACCAGGTAACTAAACACCCACATTTTCTGGCGAGGCACAGCAGGAAAAAAGACTCTTAGAGGTTCAGCACTTGAACTAATTACCTGAAAAGGATTGCCTGGGGTTGGACCATTTATTATCTCATCAGCATTCAGTACTACTGCCATAGGATGAAGGAGTAGAAAAAAACCCCAGAAACATGAGAAGGAGAACAGATAAAAGGAGAGCAGTTAGAAAGCAGAAAAAAATGCTTCTTAACTCTACTCTGCACTTCCTTTCTGTAATAGATTCCTTCTCCTGGCCCACTCTATGTAGAACAACTGCCATCTAAGGAGTTCAGCAGAAATGGATCCTCATCAGCCTGCACACAGGTGTCTAGTTTTGCATTGACCTGCTAGCTGGACTCCAGGTTCTTCAGGAACAGGGAAAGGAAGAAAAGACGAAGGGTTCTCAAAATCCTTTCTGAAGAGGGTGTGCAATTTAGTGGCACTCCTCGGAACTTCCCGTTGTATGTTGAGTGGGTAGATAGCTTGGTCTAATGGGGAGTTTCCAGTGTACATTAAGGAAGTGAAACAAACGAGGTGTCAGGTGGCACTTTAAAGACTAACACATTTATTTATTTATTTATTTTTAGTCTTTAAAAGTGCCACAGGACTCCTTGTTTCTTTTGCTGAACTAGACTAACATGGCTGCCCCTTTGGAATTAAGGAAGTGAGGCACTTAACATTGGATACACTGAAATAAGGCTCTGCCGTTAGTACTGAAGATGTCTCCTGCAACTATACACCCTGATCAGTTGGGAACTTGGGTTTGACTGGGGGAGTGATAGCTGAAATCTCTGCTTCAGTAACACGCAGTTTTAAAGTTCTTCCCTGACACCACTGAATCTTTTAATATTGGAGATAACCCTCCACTAATATACTTGAGACGCAATGTGTCTGAATGGAGCTTCCCAACTCTGGGACTGATGAGAAAGGGCCCAAAGCCATCTGTATGATCAATTTCACTCAGAAATGGTGGAGTAACACTCCTTGCAGCTGTTGTGGGTATGATTGCCTGTCTGTGACTATTTCCTTAGACTCTCTTTGCACTGTGGGATGTTCCATGAACTTGTGCACTTTCTGATTTGTGAGTTTTTCTTGGCTCACATGTTAAACCTAGACAACAGAGTCCTGTGGCACTTTTAAAGACTAACAGATTTATTTATCGCATGAGCTTTCGTGGGAGAAAATCCCACTTCGTCAGACGCTTTGAAGATAGACTAACACGGCTACCCCTTTGGAATGTTAAACCTAGCAGGTGATGGCCGAAAAGATACTAGTCAACTTAGCTTGTAACTCCCAGTGCATTTCTAACAAATGAGAACACCATTCTAGTAATAATGTTTGTGTTTGAAGGAAATGTTTTGGCTTCACTCCTGTCCTTGAAAGCCCAGTTGTGTAATAGGTATTTGGGAAATCAGGCTATCTAAAGAATAGCTCCACCTATTTAAATGCAAATTTCTAAAGACGAGACCAAGAGACTTCTCCCCTCAGCACAAAATATTAAGGCTAGTTCAGTTTATTGGCTTTCAAAACACATCCAATTTTTGAGAGTGATTTTTTCCTCGGAAAGTCTGGGATATGACACCCCAAAATACCTATCTCCTGTTGACTGATGGGGCCCTCTTTAAAAGAGATGCAAAAGCAACTTTTATTCTATACAAATGTAAGAAATGCCATATGTAGATTTGTCATTCTAAACTTTGCAGAAGGAATTCATTTCTTGCCTGTACTGTTGTAAAAGTGGCAATAATATCTGATGATATAGCCAAAAACTCATTTAGCTAAATTAAATATGTAAGTCATTGCAACATGTATGTGTATCACTATCCTCTATATATTGAATCAGAAGTGCTCAAATACATGTCAAAGCTCTAAGCTGGCAACAGCTAATGTAGATTCTCTTTTAGAGTAGCTTGTGCTTTTAATTAAGAATGATTGGTGTCTATCTACTATTGCTGTGAAGTTGGGGCCCTGGTATGCGCAGCATATTAACGACTGAGAAGTCCTATGACCACAGATTTCTTACAAATAAGGTCTCATAGCTGTTTTGGAGACAACATGCTAAGCTGTTAGTATCTTGGGCAGAGATCATAGATGACCTCCAGAACTCATCTTTTCTACTGAATTTTCCCAAATAAAAAAGTCAAATCATATCACATTAGAAAACCGCTCCTCACACAAGCAAAATATTCCTAGATCTTAGGGCTTGTCTACACATGGAATTATTCCACAATAGTTATTCCTGATTAACTCCATGTGTGGACACTCTTGCTCTGGTTTTGTTTAATCCACTTTCCAAATCAAAACAAGATTATTCCAAAATTGATTAAATGAAAACAGAACAAGGCACTGGTATTTTGGAATAGGAGTGTTCAAACATGTAGTTCCAGTCAGGAATAGCTATTTAAATTCATACCCTGCCTTAATTTGAATTAACTTTCAAGTATAGACAAGCCCTAAAACCTCAGACATGTTGTTGTGAGGAGAAGGGACCAAGAATCTATGCTAAATGACCTGCTTGTTCACTTTACATATAACTTCTGTAAAGCGTTCAGTTACAACAGTTGTGAATATGGGATAAATGCCAGTATAACAGAGACCAGAGGCAGCACTGTAGAAAAATTACCATTCTGGATGTACACTGTTTAGCCAGTGGTTAAAGTATAATTTGACGGGTCCCGGAACCCTCCTAATCTCCGGGCCCCCTTCCTGAATTGTCTGGGCCCCCTTCATGCATGCGTGGGCCCCAGCCCAGGTAGGCATTTGCAACCACTTCTCAGTACCACATGCATCAGTTATCGCTCCATAAAAATATTTATAATTTTATATGGCGTTTATGTCTATAGCAATTATTGTCACAAACTAGCAAACACTGCATAACACAATAAGTATTGTGATTAACAACGGTGGGGCATAGGACCTGCCAGCAGCCAGGGCAGGGCAGAACATGCGTTCCGCTGGATTTTTCTATTTTTAGGGGCCCTGGAACTCTGGCTCCTCAAATTTGTGGGCCCCGGAACTGCGTTCTGGTGCGTTCCCCCTTACTTTAACCTCTGTGTTTAGCTTTGATAGAAATATAGCTGCATGCTTACCTTCCAGTTGCAGAAAAATCCTCTTTGTAAAAAGGAAATAGCTACACAGAGGTTGGGATCTGTACAAAAGTGTGCTTGATTATATTAGCAGTCCTAGAGCCCCTCTAAACTAGCACTTCAGGACTCAGTCACATTTACTTTAATTAGAGATGAGCATTACCAAAATGTGGCAGCTGCATTTCCTCAAGCATTGGAGAAGTTCCATTCTGGATCTCACTGGGGCAGCTCAGGCCTGTAACACTAACTCCTGGAGACGATGGATACTGACTCCTGTCATGTGAGAGGGATATTAAACTTTATTGGTCAGTGTCATCTCTTAAAAAGTTTCCATCCCCCTGTTCTTTTCATGCACAAAAGAGAAGAAATTAATTGGTTGGATTTTTTTAAACAATGATTTCTGTTCCTCTGTTCCCTATGCTCCTACCCTTTGACCCTCTTTCTGTCTTTCACAGTTCCTCAGGAAACCAGTTAGCTGGATAGAGAGTGCCTCCCAACATCCCTCAGCCCCCACAAATACATGCATACATGCCAATAAAAGCCAGAAGAGGTATATTGTGGTAACGCTTTTACCCCTGTGTGTGGTAATTAATGTGCATGACTCCCAGTTGTGTTTACTATAATCCCAGGCAGCAAGATGAGAATTCAGCCTCTTGAAAATAAAAATGCTAGTTAAGAAACTTTTAAAAGTTTTGGAAAGTGCCTTCAGGTTTTGTTGTAGGTGTTTTGCTGACCTCATGCATGGATGCTCTCATAAATCTCACTATGGGAAACTACATGAGGTCCAAATGCTCAGAGGCACCCTGTTTATTGTCTGTAGTGGCATTGATGGACTCAGCACCTATCAGGAGATGATTCTGTTGTGATAGCCAGTGAGCAAATAGCAGAGGGCAGCTAGATTACTTTTTGAGATCAAGAAAAAGCTTTCCTTAAATTACAAGGGCCTCTCCCTCCAATACCCATTACATGCCCCCTCTATAAATCTTCCATGGCTTGTATTAGGCTAGACACCTTTGAATACCAACCATGGATGGTGGTAATGTGGCTTTAAATAATTTCGATTTCTGAAAAACCTTAGATTAGGAACTCGAAGATAGGTTTGATGTGGTTTCAGAATCATCTTTCGTACAGCATCACTGTATATCCATTCTGTAGTCAATTTGGATTGTCATAGTACCAGGCTGGAAATGACTCTGACTGATGCTACATGTCTGCCTGGATTTGACAGATAAAGGAGACATGGGCAGAGTTTGGTTTTCAGTATATACCTACCATCCTCCGACAAGCTTTATGCAGTCTCCCCAGCAACCACTAGGTGTCAGTGAGTCATCTCATTTTCATTATCCATTCATGGCTAAGGAAATGAAAACTATAGCAAGAAAACAAGTGTGCTCTCTTTTTACGCTGCAAGTGTGATGTAGAAAAGTTGTTTACTACTGAAAAATATTTAAATTGGATATAAACTTAAAGGCTATGTCTACACTTACTAAAATTAGTTCGAATTAGTTAGTTCAAACTAACTAATTTTAGTTAGTTCGAATTAGCTTAATTCGAACTAGCCTGGCCACACTGGAATGTTAGTTCGAACTAAGCAAGCACTTGCTTAGTTTGAATTAGTGATCCCCATTCATTTCAATGGCCGGTGAATTCAAACTAGTTAGTTCAAATTAACCCCTTAGTTCGAATACCCTATTTGAACTTATTAGTTCGAATTAAGGGAGCCCTTAATTCGAACCAACTAAAGCCTAGTGTAGCCATGGCTTTAGTTAGTTTGAATTAAGCCTCCTTAATTCGAACTAATTTGCCAGTGTAGACATAGCCAAAGTGGCAACTCTTCAGTGACAGGAAGTTTTGTGCTTAAAAGAAAACCAAATAAAACCAAATCAGAGAGCTGGAGGTAGTGATGGTTTCATTTAAAGTATTGCTTTGAAATGTAATTTAGCTCCAGTTTGGCCAGATCCATAGGCTGATACTCTAAACCCAAGTGAAGCTTCTTGGGATTTAAGGTGCTTTTATTGGACTGTTTTCTGGACACAAAAATAAAAATAGAAAGTGGATAGAGTTGAAAGTGGGTCTTGTCTGAGATTTTAAAAAGATTTGGAGAATATGGATTGCTCTGCGAATGCCAGAGAAGAAATTTGCAGTTACCTGTAATTATACCTGATAATTACATGCAAAAATGTGGGTACCAAAGACCCAACGCAATCTTGTTTGTCATTTGGTAAATGTCAGTGTGTGACAGAATTTCACATAGAGTGGTCACAATGGGTTCTAATCACAAGACCAGTTAAACGAAGGGTGAAGGAATGCAATTGCTGTGATGGAAAGGAAAAAGGATTTTAAAGTTGCTCATCAAAAAAATCTTTGGGGAACAGAAACTAAATGCCAAAGGCTTTCCAGGTAATGTTTAGAAAGGAAAAATACTTCCATATTTTTATGGGTATGAAGTGTAAGATGCAGATCTGAGTCTCCAGATATTTTTGTGTTGTGATTCTGCTTTGAAGGGAGTGCTAGAAAAAGAGGAGGCAAAAAAAGAGGGATTTTTTCCTATCTTTGCTCTATGCAAATTATATTTGATAATATCTTACATTTGTCATGCTTTTCTTTCCGAAGAATCCCAAGCATTTTGTCATCAACTTTACATGAGTAAGAAGCAATTCACCAACTGCAGAAGTGCAGCCACTTCTGGAGTGAAACAGTGCACCTGTTTAACTGCACACAACACCTAATAATTTAGGGTTGGACATATCTAGTGGAAATGGCAGAGGCCGTTAGATAAACATTACGTAATTTGCAACTTATCTAGAACGTGGCAGGTAAGACTCTTCCACCTGGATAAAGTGTCAAATGGTCAAGTGCTCTTCTATTTGTATCTCCTTCAAAAGACAGCAATTGTAATATGGCAGTCGCCATTAAAATATGCTAGGTCAATGTCACGTATTGAACTGTTAACATCACTTTCTGTAGCACTTATTATCCAAACACTGATTGGGATCAGCCGACATTAACTTATTAAAAGTGATTAAACATCAGAGTTCCTAGTGGTACCATTGTAGGCCATGTTGAATGTTGAATGCAGGCATTATGTTATAATATTTGTATCTGAATATTTTAATGACACTGAAAATTTGTGAGTATTTTTATACAGATGATTTAAGAGAGAAGAAAACCTCAGAAAACAGTATTCTGGTGCCTGCCTTGAGTTTCATAGAGCTATTTGTTGGATGTAAAGTTAGAATTGGATTAAGCACACATAAAGCCATAAAGCCAATGTTTTAACCATTTATCTCGGCTTTAAAGTGTTCTGAGGTCTTGAGATTTAACGGTTGAAGAAGACTGTTTTAGCTTGCACAATACACAGGAGCTTCTTATTATGAATGCAGTATAGGTTGAATAGTAGTGTGGACGTTTCTCACTCACATATGTATACACACCTTCTGCTGGGTTCAATTGCAATATGGTGTATCTGAGGACAGAATAGGACTTGAGAACCTAAGTCATGGTGCTGTTCACCTAAGAAACTGCTAACTTGTAGTGCAAATGTCATAGACTCATCTCTATACTCTAGAGGACAAACAAACATGTAGGAACGACCTCTATGCACTCTCTAACCAGCCTGTTCTAGATGATCTTACATTATCAGGGGCCTTTGAGAAAGCTGCTCAACTTGTTGTCTACTGTGGCAATAAAGGGATCAGAAATAAGGAGTTAAGTAATGCACACGTGTTGTGTATGGGCAAGGCTGGGTTTAAGCAGAGCCAGAATGAATGGACAGAAGACATCAATGAGGGAAGGGACTTCCTGAAAATCAAGTATGTCAGGGAACGAGACTTCCATATGCTTTACGGTGACATCCATTTTGGGTGTTGCACTGGCTGAATCAGGGAAAATACAGATTTGATATTCAGCCTATGAGGAGAGTCAGATTCAGGTAAGGATATAGGCCATTATGGCAGCTGCTGAGTGTGGTAATAATACAAGTAGATGAGCGTGAATGCCAGCACACACAAACCAAGAATGTGCTGTGAGTGAGTGTCTTGCCCCATTGATAAAACTGCAGCACTTGATAGAAAGAGCAACTGAATAATCCCTCTTGCTCTGACTTCCCCTCACCTATGGGTGGAATTGGCAGTTTCCAGGTCCTGTTACTACTTGCTTGTTCTGGACTCTATGGTTTTTTGTCTCTCCTAGAAGTGTGGAGTTTGTGGTAACAATGATGTTGTGTTAGGAAATGCTGTCAGCTTCAGAGCCTGTGCTTAACTGGGAAGGTCATTGAGTTGTTCAGTAGGGACTGCCTTGTAGATATGAACTGAGTTTCAGAAGGACCTGTGTGTATTGGTGACAGCTACCAGACTGTTACATCTCTGTGTCTGATAGAAGATCAAGATTTTTTTGCAGGCTGTACTCTGGTGCTGTATTATGAGGATCTGTCCCTCTCATTCAATAACAATATAAAGAACTTTTGTGAAGTATATTTTTTTTTATTAGAAATGAGTTTGGGCTGAATTTTCTACCTGAGTCCAGATTTTAAGCACCCAAAGTTTGGGAGTGTTTGGATCCAAAGTTTTGGTTCAGCTGATTATAAAGATGATGCCATCTGCAATTTATTATGATTTTGCAACATCTAGAGAGTCCAAGTGAGATCGCATTACACTAAGCCCTGTACAAACTCAGAAGAAGAACCAGTCTCTGGCCTCAAGAATTTACAATATAAATAGACCAGACAGACAAAGGGTGGAAGAAAGAAATCTTATTGTATCCATTTTACAGATGGAGACCTGAGCCAGAGAGAGATTAAGTGGTCACATAAAGAGAGCCAGGAATGACATCCAGGTCACCTGAGTCCCAGCACAGAGCCCAAAGCACAAGAATGTCTTCTCTGATTTGGATCTAGATTTGGGTTCAAATTCTGGTAATTTGATTTAGGCTTAATCCTGGTATTATTTCTTACCGACCCAAAGCATAGAACTGTTTCTGTTTCCTTTTTCTTTCTCCCTTCTCTCCAGAGTTACTATACTGCAATAACTAAAGGGAAGTCAAGTCAAAGAAATGTGCTCAGCTGGCTAAATTTTTATGTGTATTTATCAGACTCAGAACTCAGTTTTGCACATGATTATCTCATTCATATTTCGCATTGTCTTATTTATTTATTTATTCATTTTTTGTAGTTCTATTTTTTTCCAGTTAAGAACTGTGTAAATAGCCCTAATGAGTCTTGAGGGCTCTCATTTGCTTGGAGAGATTAAAACAATCTGGGAGGTCTCCAAACACATGGGTCCCCTTAGATACAAAGTGTATCTCACCTGGAGCTGGTCGAATTATTCATTGTGAATAATTTATCTGATGAACTGGATCCTTTTTACAGTTCAGAGATTATCGACAAACAACTCATGATATTTTATCAAGTTGTTTGATGGATTATTTGTGCAAACAAACTTTAGCCTGTGATTTGTTCACAACTGGCCATTGATGAGTATTTGCTGTTGATTATGTTTGCTATGTGATTGGTTATGAAGGTCACATGGCATAGTTTCTTTTACCTGGCTGAACAACTCCTTTTTTGTTTGCACATAACCCATATTCTTATTTGTATGACAGATCTATTCTGTGACTAGCGCCTGTCTGGTAAGAATACTCCCACACATATTTACATATATTAGTATTCACAGTGCCTTTGCTTTCAATATTTCTTGAACATAAAGACTTGCTTTCTTTTGTATTCACAAATACGTCAATAAGAGGGAGTATGAAAATCAGTAAAGGAAATGGCAGGTCTGATTCAGAAAAATATTTGCTGATTGGTTTTAGCTGTATTTGTCCAGCCATAACCTATAGAGAAAGATGGAGAATTCTTCTTTCCTCTTTTTATAGCAGAATTCTAATTTATTTCTTTCTTGGTGCCTTGTTTGCTGAATAGTGAAGACTGTGGGCTGATTTTTTTTTAAATGCCATAATCATTGACATAATCTGTGTCCTCATACCAGGGATAAGATGCTTTCAGGGTATATGAGGTTGGATTATTTAATATAAACTAATAGGAGAAACATTTCTGAGCTT
Source organism: Pelusios castaneus (assembly GCA_007922175.1). Classification (NCBI taxonomy): domain Eukaryota; kingdom Metazoa; phylum Chordata; order Testudines; family Pelomedusidae; genus Pelusios; species Pelusios castaneus. Next base: position 8,016,208 of record ML685763.1, on the reverse strand, counting down.
CATGCTCTCAATGAAATTTTTCTCTCACACATTGAGAGATAGTATCTGTTTCAATTCCCCTTTGCTGCTCCTTGGAAGTTGCACAGCTGAGCAAAGAGTTCTTCCTGGTCTAGAGAAGCACTGTTGTGTTGTATAGGAAGCAGACCCCAGAAATCTAAACCTTTCTTGGAAGATATCAAAATGACCGTGAAGATCTTTATTGCCTTCAGAGTGAAATGCAACAACACTTCTTTGACCTAGACTTTCTGCACTAACATCACTTAACTTTTTTTTAACTTTCCTTTCCTCCCTTCCCCCCGACACCCAGTGAAAACCTAGATGAAACAAAGAAAATCTACAAAATAAAGTCCAGTCCCTGTGGACTGGAGGGAAGATAGGGACTAGAGCCTTTGGAGGAACTCAGAGCTGAAGCAATGGGTGCTAAAGCAATTATTTCTGTACAGCAGTAGCTCACTATACTTGGTGTAACCCTGAAGTCTAACAAATACTGACCTTGTCTGTAAAAGCAATACATTGTTTTTAAACATTAGTTTCCTATTCCTGACAGATAAGATGAAAAGTTAACAATGCATTAAGGCTGTAAAATGTTGGCCAGAGTTTAGATTTCACCTCTATTTAACTTTTTGTCAACAGATTGGCATTTTTCTCCTCATTCAGAGCAGTCGGGTTTTGCTTTTAGCACTGAGTAATAGCTCTTAGATGCTTTCTCACGCAGAGATTTGAGTAAAATATTAAAGCATTGATAACACTCTTATTATCAGAAAGACATGGCCTATGGGCTCAAAGGGAATCTAAAACAGCTCTTCTCAGTGCAATAAAAGAATAGTTCTACATTATCTGGCATGAAGTTCCCACATATATTACTTAACCAGATCATTGCATGCCGGCCTGTTAAGTCTTTCCGAAATGGCTTTCTTTCAAGAAAACAGTGCCCCAGTGTAAGATATCTTAGATAACACACTGGGTACAAATTACTGTTCGTGCATGTCAAACAGCAGAGCCAATACTCCCTGAGAGAGACCTTGCCTGTTCAATAAGGTGACAGAATCATGCCACGGGGATGTAAAGAGTTAATGATGTTAGCTAGGGGCTATGTTTCATTTACAGTACTTTGCTCTGTTCTATGCTGGAGTTAAATGCAATTGAAACAAAGTTAAGGCCAATGCTGAATATCAGTCTATCCACTGAGCCAAGGAGATCCATTTATTTTTAATTGAATTAAATTGCTCACAAAATGAAAGTAGCATACTTTCATTAATATTTAATTACTTACAGTGTTAAACAATGATCACAAAGAAAACTTTGCTGCTGTCTTTTCCATTCCCTGCATTTTTTTTAATTACTTTGTTACAGGAGATACTCCCATTAGCTTTCCTGTGCCTTGAATTTAAAGACCATCCAGGCTGACTGGAGCTGAATAGGTGTCCTATACAAAAACAATGGTTTGGTGCCTTCCTGGAGTATGTGGAGTTCCAGGCATGGAACATTGTGAGGAAATGCCAGCTAGAAAGAATCCAAAGAATCCAGATCTTGGAGCAGACAGTGAGAAGGGTGAAAGAGTCTCATCCAGACCCAGAGAAATGGCATGATGTCTGTGCTCCAGCAGATCAAAAGCAGAAGGAGAGGAATTCATAAACTTTACTTTTTTAAAATTTCAAAATTGTCTACCAGCTCTGTAGTTGGCGGGAGAAAATAAAAGGGGGGGGGAGTGTCAATTTTTTTTAAATTTCAAAATGTGAAATTTCATCAGTTTTGAAATTTTAAAAATTTAAACCACCTCTGATCCTGACACAATTATCAGTGCATCGAATTTGATGCCATAGGCTGTCATCTATGTGTAAAATTGACCTGAAGGCTACAGTCTTGTACTTCTTACATGGCCTGTAATTTTCCTAACTGAGGCACAGTCCCTGGGGGTTCTGTAGAGTTGATATTTAGGGGCATACAGACCTTTCCACATATGGGGTATGTCTACACTTGCAATTTAGGTCGACTTAAGGACCCTTAAGTCGACCTAAATTACGCCTTGTCTACACCAGACTTTCATTAAGTTGACTTCAGAAATTCCTTAAGTCGACTTAATGAAAGCTTAGGTCGACCTAATAAGAACCGCCCATTAGGTCGACCTAATCCTTAAATCAAATCCTTAGGTCGACCTAAGCACGGTGTGGACTGGGATTAACCCTTAAATCGATTTTATTAAGTCAACTTAAGGACAGTTAAGTCAACTTAACAAAGTGGACTAAGTCGACTTAACGTTAAGGCGACTTAGTCCACTTCGTTAAGGCGACTTAGTCCACTTCGTTGAGTCGACTTAATAAGGTTGAATTTAGGTCAACCTAAAGGCGACCTTATTAGGTCGACCTAACAAGGTCGAGCTAACTTTTTTGTAGTGTAGACCTAGCCATGATGTCTAGCACAGCAAGGCAGATGTGTGAAAAGGAGAAGAGTTACAATGGTATCAGGCATAGGAATCCCCATAGATGAGGCAGACCTGCTTACCTAAACTGAGATATAACTGTACGAGACTGCTCTTCTACACAGCAATCAAACAAGAAGCAAACATTTCTATTGAAATTCAAGATTCACAAAGTCTGTTTTAATTTTCACATTGGGCTAAATTCAGTTAAGAGAGGAGTTTTTGGGTTCCACACAATTGTGCTGGAACAGTTGTGATAATGGGGATGCGAAAGGTTGGAACCATGTATGTGGGTTCTTGTTACTACTTCAAATCACAGTGTGTGGGCGGCAAGCCCTGTCATCCCTAGTTCCAGCAGCGAGGTTCCACAGCACTGAAGGCAGATCATGGTTGAAGATCCTTGAGGCCAGACCCTCAGCTGCTATAAATTGGTCAAGTGTCTTTGTTTTCAGTGGAGTTATGTCAACTGACACCAGCCCTTGGCATTTTGGCATACTGAGGTGAAGCTATGGCTTCTGAAAAATGTATTTTTCTTTGCTCCTTTCAATCAAGAGAAATTGCTCTTATGCCTTACTGTGTTCCCCAGAGACTTTCATAGAAAAGGTGCCGCTGTAAAACAAGGATGGTGATTAATAAGAGAGAGCCGTTCCTAAGTGGAGATGATATGTCATTTTCTACTTGAATCCTGACCATATTCTGAATACTGCTGAAGGAATTTCTCAGCTTCACATCATCCTCTTGTCAATGTCTACTTGACTCCGAAATCACTTACAAAAGTAGAAATGCCAGATCAATGAAACTTAAATGTGAATGCAGACGGTGCATGCGGTAGTGAAGGCTGAATTCCAACTTTCATTTTAACTACACTATTAGGTAACTAAGGTGTTCATAACTTTCTAAAAATAAATGTATCTATCTTTCCCTCAGAGATAGATGGGAAATGGTGACTCATTGGAGCTCAAGCTGCAAAATGGAGGACTTCTCAGGAGGAAAAGAATGTCAGTAAGACACTCCACGTGGCACAATTGTAGGAGATTGTGCTGCTTCCAGTGTGGTTAAAATCACTCGGCCTTTGGACAAATGCCTCATCGTAACACCACCCGAGGTGTGCTATAATTGCCAAGAAATGCTCTACCTGTCATGTCATATTGCTTAAATATTTATGCTTATGACATTTGATTCCTACACTCTATATGTCATCAGCATGTTTCACTCACACTAGATATGTCATCACCCACCAGGAACAGCTGACACTGAGGATTAAAGCTCTTTCAAATTAAAAATCCCTAACCAAAGAAATGACATGTTAACAATAGTCTAGCATAGTATAAATCAAATATATGATGATCTGAATTAATAGATTTAATACATGAAGCAGACCTAACAGTTTAATTTGACAAATGCTGTGTCTTACTTTAGTGTGGGTAAAGCAGAAGCAGAATAGAACCTCCATAAATAATAATTCTCTTATTTCCTCTTTATATAACTCTGTGGAGTTGGTAGGAAGCAGTGCATGGGTGTTGAGGGCAGAAGTTGTGTCCAGTTTCTAGAAGCATAAAGTAACGTCCTTATACAATGAAACACATCTCATGGGTAATTCCTATCTATAAGGACAACTTTATGGTGTCCCCAACACTTTCAGTTCAGTTTTATTGACTTTTAATTTTAAGATCAACCTCTATTAGAGAAATAATTTTCAGTTGTTTAAGACATTTTTGACTCGAGAAAACTGTAATGCAGGGTTGTTGGGGATTTGTTTTTGGTTTTTTAGACTGGACTAATGTGTGTGTGTACCACTGCTCTCTACTAGAGAGAAACAGAACTGCTCAGTGGTGTACCACGGATTCTATGCTGCTTATACTGACTGGAGAATCTCCTTTAGATGAAGTACCAGAGACCTATGCATTTGGAGCCGAAGGATCTGAGTTGCAGTCTCACTGCTACCTTGAAGTACACCACGACATCAAGGGCTGACTTCTTAGATGATCACAGATTTGGTATATCAGTGTTGGGTTATGGCACCCATCAGCAGTATATCTAAATGCTGCTACCTGTATAAACACACACTCTCTTTCTCTCTCAACAGGGAAACTGCATTAGGTAGGTTCTAGATACATAATTCCCTCCTCACACAACTTTTCTTCTTCCTATTCCTAATTAGATGAAGTATAAATGAATCTATCAAAATATATCACTAATTGAAAATACAAACTAGTTGGTCTGATTTTTTACCAGTTTGGCGGTCAATGATTTTAACATTATTTCTATCATTCTTAGAGCAAATTTCTGCTCTCTGTCTGGTGGATATCTGATTCAGATACTTTGCTTTCACTGCATATGTGTAGCACTATAGACATCAGTATGTCATTCAGAACATTAGATTTGGGGAGGTGTTATATGGATTTCAGAGAAGAATTCTGCTTGTAATGTCAGAGCAATGTGTATCGGTATTTTAACTCATGTATTGTGTACATTCCCCTCAAAGTAACCCAAATAATGGAAACATCATGTGATCTCTTCTGGCACTGGCTCAGCAGCGTGGCATTGAACAGCAACGTATATCTGGCATGCTGTGTCTTGCACATTATGTGTGAATTTGAAATTACTAGTTAGATCCCCCACAATGTCTGTGCACACCCAGAAATGGTCAGTTGTCCACATCCACTGGCACCAGTAGGAACAATCTTCTTCCATAACCAAGTAAGTGCTTGAGTCAGAGTCACTCCCTTCCCCGATTATAAAGTTATCAGATGGTATGCTCTTCTCTTTAATAGAGGGGTTATCTGCGGGAGGGGAGGGAAGGTTGCTTTTGGCTGGAATTTCACAAGGCACAGGTGGTACAACCAGCTGCAAGATCTTTAGTTCTTGTTGGCTGTACACCAGCTCTTGGTCTTTTCACAGTTCTTTCACTGGTGGTGAAGGAGGAGGAGTGGCAGGAAGGGACAGTGGGCCCTTGATGATGTTGTTCAGCATCAGCAGCTGTCTCAGGTTGGCATTAAGCTCTGGAACACTTCCTCAGGAGGTGTTTATGCTGAAGAGTTCCCTGGACGCAGCAGCAAAAATGGTAACGCAGCTAAACCTTTGATATATATTTGAAAAGAATCTATACAAAGTCACCCCATCTCTCAATTTCCCAGAGTATCCCATCTTCAATGCTTCCATCTTTTTCATTGTAAGCTCTTTGGGGCAGGACCTATCTTTATTTTCTGATCACTGCAAAGCATCAAAAGCAATACTGGCACTCAGCAAATAGGGACAGGTTCTGTCCCCATTATTGTATTCCTGGAGCTAATTGCTCACCAGTGTCTCAGAGGTGTTTGAAATCTGATCCTGAATCCAGGGATCCCTGGAAGAGATTGTTCCTTTTATTTACAAAGCACTGTTCGAATCATTTTAGTGTTCTCTTCACTTTTCAAGTTCCTTATTGGACAGTCACTCCCCTTCTGCAATCCCTTGATCAGTGGTATGTCGCCCTTTTGACATGGCAGCTACAGCGACATGAAGACCTTATTCAAATGACTAACAAAGAATGGACAAGGGATAACATTTTCAAGTGCCCAAGTGACTTTGGTGCCTAACTCTTATTTGAAAGAATCGCTTTGGAAAATGAACATAAGCCTGAATGTAAGTCACTTACACACTTCTGAAAAAGTTGCCCTAGGTTTTAGTTTCTGGTGTCGAGAAGACTTTCCTGTCCGGTGTTTTTTTGGGAAGTATTAATTCAAAATCCTACAAAAATCAATTTCTCCTCCTCCTCCTCCATTTGAAAATTAGCAAGGTAACAACCAGAGTCTCTAAGAATTGATGTAAAAAGCCTTGACTCTTAGCATAAGACAAACTGATCTCCTTCAACATGTAATATACAGAATATGTGACTAAAGACGGAGTGTAACATTTGTGTGATCCAGAAGCTCATGACAGCCACTCAGAGAACTAAGCACATGTATTATGACAAAATCACAAACTGCTGGCTTGGCAGATTCTCTGGGAACAGGCGGGGAAGGTGATAGCTGCTTGAAAGTCAGAGAAGAGATCAATATTGAATACATCAAAACAAATATGTGATAGATTCTGAGAATTATGTGCAAAATTAAATGCTAGAGAATTTAAAGCAAGTGACTCAAATTTACTGAGATAGCGCAGCAGTCATTGTGATTATTAAAAAGGAGGGGGAGGGGAATTACGGAAGAGGAAATAATTGATGATGAGGATACTTAGCACTTACATAAAGAGTCTTGAATCTGAGGCTCACAAAGTGCTTTAAAAAGGAGGGCAACTATGCCTGTTTTACAAAAGGGGAAACTGAGGCACAGACTGAAGAACCGACTTTATTTTAATCTTCCCAGTGGGCTGGTGGCAGAGTTAAAGATAGGTCTCTTGACTGTCAGCCAGTGCCATCCTTATCCGCTGTAGCACACAGCCTCTGCCACACACACTAGAAAGGATTCTCCAACATTTTTTGCGGGGATCGCCTTTGACAATATTTCAGGCTGCAACAATGCCCCCTCCCCAAACAGTGATGACTCCTCCTCCATGCCATGCCACCCTTACTTCTGCGATGCTGCTGGGGTAACGCTGCTTTAAGAGTTGGGCACCCAGCCAGCAGCCACTGCTCTCTGGCCACCTGGCTCAGAAGGGCTCCAGCTGCCAGCCATGCGCAGGGACCTCCCCATAATAATCTTGTGACCCCCTTAAGGTTTCCGACCCCAAGTTTGAGAATCTCTGCACTAGGAGATGGGGAATCCTCTGGGCCAATAGCACACTTGTAGCTTTAGGAAATATCACACTTGCACCTTTTAGGAAAAGTTGATGTACCTTTAGGGTTGATGTACCTTTAGAGTGCAATTAAGGAAATTGAGACTGACTTGCATACCAAGGGAAAAAAGCCTACTGCATGCAGGAAAGTTTGCATTTGCAAATGCAGTTGTGTGAGCAGCTTCTCACTTTTCAGACATAAAAATGGGGTTTGAATGGTTGCAAATGTGAGCAGGCACAGACCCCTGTTTCTGTTGTTTTTCAGTGTGGCCGGTAGCAGTTTACTCATGACATTTGACTCATGTTTAGGGTTGTCTCTCATGCATGGGTTTATTGATTGGGATTATTGTCTCAATGCTCAAAAAGTGAGCTAGGCATTTTACAAGACCGATAGATGGGGTTCCTTACCCAAAGAGTTCCCAATCTAATAGTACGTGTAATGTGCGAAGCCTCAGACCCTATGGTGATTGGGAGTCCTATGCATAGCTATTTACCCAAAGTGCAGCATTTCACTCTACCCCTTTCTATTAAACTAGCTGCTCTATATTAATGTAGCCATTTATTGCAACTGTCCATTCACAGGGTTATATTTCCTTGATTTAACGTCCTGTCCCACCCTTGTAAATATTTCTTATTTATTTAAAACTTCTATTGCAGTAGTGCCTAAAATCTATGCCCCAATGTGCTTGCTGCTGTGCATACATATATGCAGATATTGTCCCTCTCACAAGGGCTATGTCTACACTTGCACTTTTAAGTTGACTTTAAGTAAGTCGACTTAGCTAAGTCGACTTAGTGTGTCTACACTTAAAATTAAAGTCGACTTAAAGGGGAACTTACAAAGTCGACCTAGAGCGTCCACACTGGATGCTCTAGGTCGACTTTGTGGGGCTAGGGGGACCTTGGGCAGGTCCACGGTGGTGGTGGGGGGAGTACCCCCTGTGTACAATGGGGCAAAGGGGGACAGGGACCCTGGCAGGGCAGAGTCCTGTGTGTGACACTGTCTGGATTTAGGGAAGCATTTATGATATTATTTTCAATGGGTATCTCATAAACACTATAATCCATAGGAACTATGTCATGTTTGGTATCAATAGAAAGGCAGTAATTTGCTGGGAATAATTATATAGTTTATGTCTAGGAATTCTATTTGGATTAGAAGTTAAGAATTTGATGTTATATCCATACTTTAACTTGTGTCATTAGACAGGAGGGTGTGAACAATCATTGTCTCCTTAATGTTTAGGAATTTTCCAGGTAGAATGGTCTCAGGGAGTATCCTGATGAGCCATTAAGGATACAATGGAAAATGTAGTGTAGACACAGGGCACATTAAGTCGACTTAAGCCAAGCTTAAATCGACTTAATTTACCAGTGTAGACGCACCCAAGGAGCCTAAAAATCACAGCCCCATCCTCCTATTTCCTGTTTCCTTTCAACTAGAAACGGATGATGGTGAGACAAAGATTTTAGAAAATATCTAAAATAAAGAAATGAACTCTACCACTGATCAACTTTTCTTCACCACTATTTTTTGTGCCCTTTGTTTGCATCTTTGACACAGGAAGTTGAGTGGTCTGAGCTGAATTGTGTTTCGTTTATTCAAGAAATTTCACCAGAACAAGGAGAAAGTACAGATTTTTCTTTATTCTTAACCGAGCTTATAAAATGTTAGAAAAAAAGAACATATGCCAACCTAACCAGAGTGAATTTCTTTCCCATTTCTCAAATAACCTTATCTAATTCTTTCTGCAATCCTTTTAAAGAAAAACTTTCCGCTGTTTCTTTGTAAAGCTATCCTTGTTATGTTAAGAGTATAATTTTTACAGATGAAGATTAGAAGACAACGAAGGAAAGTATAGGAGTATAATAGTATGATATTTATGAAGTGTGCTGAGGTAACCTTGGATGGAAGGTGCAGTAGAAATGCAACTTTTTATTATTATTTTATTATATGGGGTTACTGGATAAATCCAGGATTGGATGAATTAAACTAAAATAAAACCAACAATGAGGTTTTTTTTTCACAAACTCTTTTCTTCCTCTTATAAAAAAAACAATTGATATCTAAATATGTATTACTACTGTTTTAGACTAGGAAGTCATGGGAAGAGATAAGGTGTTCTCGTTGAATCTGCTATGTATATTGTCATACAAGGCAGATCCAGTTTCTCTTCAGTATAGTAAAATCTTCCTCTCTAGAAAGAATCTTCTGATCCTAAAGTTTGGGCCCCCATTCAGCAAGATTGGTAAACTCATGTGTAACATTAAAAATGAGAGTACTCCCATTGACTTCACCTTTGGCACAGCACAGGCTTAAATGCCCTGCTGAACAGGGACTTGATTTGTATAACATAGGGGTATCCATAACGCCTGTGCATCTTGAAGTGGTTCTGTGAGTTACTGTACAAAGAAAAAAGGCCAAAATCTCAGCTGATGTCAATGGAGCTGCTTTACTCTTGCCAATACCAAGCATTTAAAAATCATGAGTCAGGCCCCAGCAGTCATGAGACACAAAAACTACATTTTTAGGTTCTTTTTCTTTACCTCTGGTTTCTGAGCCTTTAGGGAGCAATCTTTCCTCCGTAACCACACAAGCTACAAACATTCATTTTTCTTTTTAAATGAAAGCTGCAATTCTCATGTAATCACTTAACTCTACTAGCTGGGGCTTTCACAAAAATTATTGAGATACTCATGATAAAACCATAAGAATTGGCAACATGGATTTGCACTAGCTCTGGCCTAAAAAAATTGTGACATCCTGTTCTATTCTGTTCAGATTCTTATGCTGGGCTCTTCACAGCAGTATGAGCGTGTAGCCTATGAACAACTGCTAAGTAATCTGAACAATTTCTTGGACATGGATTTCTTTGGGTAGAAGACAGTGTTATTTTGCTACATTTATGTCCTTCCCCATTTGAGATTTAGTAACAGCTATCCCAAAAAGGACCCTGACATATCTTATTAAGAAAACACCTTAGAAGTGTGCAAATCTGGAATAAAAAGTTAATGGATGCAATCACTTCATGCGTGGTCTACTTTCTTCGCTTAGTATTAAGATATACAGGTCTACTCTCAGATATATGGGTGTAAATCCACTGTTATCCTAGATTTATAGTTATGTTAGTGTAAGCAGAATTTGGCCCATCTTGTTTGCTTCAGCTCCATATTAAGCTCTCATTGGTAGGAAGTGAGGCTTGAAGATCTCAGCAGTGTGTAACTCGGTGGCTGGGCTCCCAGAAACGGGAACATTTTCCCTGATATCATTAGTGCCGCCATGCAATGCTTGCAGACACCAGGGGAACATTTGCCCCTCTGTAGAGCCCTATGCAGCACTTAAGCAACCTAGGGGGCTTAAGTGGGCCATTGGGTTTGCATGGGCCTTGTCCTTGCTGTCTGCAAAGTGGTGGGTTTCATCCACAAAAAGAAGTAAAACAAAGAACAGCTTGTTTGCTCTTCCTCTGTTGGACAAACGTGAGTGTCTCATGGTGAGAGACACAAATGATAGGGATATAACATTTGATCTCATTTTTCAGATTTATAAGATTTTGGTACGTAAAAAAGGTTTCAAGAAACAAAACAAACATATTGCTAGCATGGTGAAAGTTCCTCCACTACTGAGAATCCTCTCTCTGCCCTCTCTTTCCAGTGAGATGCTCATAGCCTTTCTGCTCCAAATGGCATGTATGGGTGCGTCTACACTGGCAACACAGATTGACTTAAGGACGCTTAAGTCGACCTAAACAAAGCCATATCCACACCTAGCTTTCATTAAGTTGACTTAACCGCTTCCTTAAGTCAACTTAATAATTACCACTCTTTAGGTTGACTGAACACCTAAGTCGATTCGTGAAGTCGACCTAAAACCGGTGTAGATGCCCTAAGTCGACTTAGTTCCCTAAGTCAACCGAGCACTGGGGACAAGGAAGCCGTGGCTCCCTGGCAGAAGAGAGCCGCAGCTCCCCCCGGGGACAAGGGAGCCACGCATGGCTCCCTTGATCCTGAGGGGAGCCGCGGCTCCCTTCTGCCAGGGAGCTGCGGCTCCTTTGTCCTTGGGGGAGCTGCGCCTCTCTTCTCCCCGGGAGTTGCAGCTCCCTTCTTGCCCGGCTTTCCGGCAAGAAAGGATCTGCGGATCCCAGCAAGGGGATCCAGGGAAGCCAGGGCTCCCTGAGACAAGCTGCGGCTCCCCTTGTTTAGTGTAGACTAAGTCGACTTAACAAGGTCGACTTTAAGTCATCTTAAGTCGACCTTGTTAAGTTGACTTAATAGAGTCGACTTAACTTTGTAAGTGTAGACATAGCCTACCATTTTAATCTTCCCCTGGCCCAGAGATCCCTAAAAGGCCCAATACTTAACCTTCCCCTGTGATTTCCATGGGAGTGCTTATTCTTTGCGAGGATCAACCCCCAAATTCTGCAGGGAACCATCTGGTTCTGGGACAGGGAGATGATTGTAGCTGTGAGCGCTAGTGATTTCTCCCATCAGTGCTATGGAGTATTGATAATAATGATCATGAGATATACTGACCACAAATACACAATTTGGCCTAAGTCCATAAAGCCTCACTTGGGGTCAGAGATGGGCCATCCCAGGGTGAGGACAGGAGTAGAGAAGGGAATAAGAAACTTTATTGCCCTTCTTGGGCCCTTCAGCAGGGACTGTTCAGCATCCCACATGGGAACATAGTCCCTGCTTTCTCTTAGTGCTCTTATAGGAGGTAGGCACCTAAAGAGCTGAACTAAGGGACATGCCATTTGAACTAAGGGACATGACTGCCATTTTCTGCACTGACTGGCCTACAGAACTAGTTGTATGCTGAACGAACAACAGTATGGTGCCCCAGAAGTCCCGAGGAGTTGTTTCACCTGAGTCAGTCAGAACACCCCCCTGGACAATTCACTTGCAGAAGGGACCTTCACAACACTTCAAGGCACATGGGGCAGAACTGACCCTTTGAGTATGCCCACTAAAGTCAATGGGACTACTTATATGACTAAGGCTTACTTACGTGAGTAAAGCCTTCAGGATCAGACTGCTTTTTTTGTGTGTGTATGTGTCTAAAAATATCTCCACCCTAATCCACCTTCAAGATTCGCTTTTTAAAATGAACCCATTCTCAGCAGACCATGGCAACAATGAAATCCAAACCAACAGCAATAGCAATCGCCTCCCTCTCCCAAGCCCTTGCCCCTCTTCGCCAAACCATTAACTCTTGCCGTGAAGTGAAAACCAGCAGCTTCGCTTGGTTTCATTTTTGGTAATAGCAACAACAGTAATTTGCATCCGGGATGACAATGTGTATAGTGAGTGCCAGCCCCACGGTATTTGAAATTGGCAAATTATAGCAATCCTCTGGAAAACCAGGATTTACAAGGGAAATGCTGACAATCCTTTAACCATGGTCACTCTCGTTCTACACTGTATTGCATATAAGCCAATGAAATGGAATTTCTTTACAAATGATTGAAAATATTTTTTGGTTCTGCCTTTGCACTAAAACACACATTTGATCTTATTCTTCAACTAATTTTACTCTTTCATAGCTAATTTTGTTGCGTTTTGTTGTTACTAATTGCATTCAAAGTATGAGATATGTGGGATAGGATAAGGATACATAATAATTATAGGCATTGCAGGATCGTATGAACTCACACAGCACAAATATGAAACAAGCAAAAGAGGGCAATAAGAAAATAGGAGAAATTTGTCCAAGGAAACACACATTGCAAAAGTGTGTGTATGTGTAAAATGTCCTTTATAAAGCAATCAGACCCAGTTTTCAAACACCTGGTAATGTTAAAGTTTATTTTATCACTACCAAGGTTGTATTTTCCTTCCTCTACAAACTGACCCTAAGAGAAGAGGAATAATGGACCAGGAACCTATAATAGCTATTCTGTGTGAAACAACCAAGTAAAGGGCAAACATAGTTGCGTAGTGGAATCAATCATTGAACCCGTCAGTGAGAATGACTCTCATGCCCCCACCTTCTTCTCCATGCCTAAGAATTTGCCATATTCAATCTTTAGGCTCTGAACCCAAATGACCTTTGAAAGTGAATTTATGATCATTTCATCGCACTCGCTATTAGATCACTTTCTAACAAATAGGAATGAGAAATATATGGCAGAAGCTGCAACAGTACATTTCCAACTAATGGTTAAAATGTCAGGGTAATAACATACAAGTGCGTCCTGCCTTCCAATACAAAATCAAGTGCAGCTTTGCCATTCCACTTTAGTTAAAGACTTGAAAGCTTCCTTCTTCCCCTTACAGGGCTGCCGTTTGGAATCTGCAGCCTCTCATCAGGGCTCGGTTTGCCAGTACTGTACTTCATTAGGCAGCTCTATTTAATGGCTTCAACAAAAGCCATCATTTTAGCCCAACTGCCTTGACTAAATTAAAATTTTCAATCTCTGTTTTAGTGTTCTGCAACTGATGTAGACATAAGCAAAACTGGTCAACATCTGCCAGTGGGTTGGCCAAAAGTTCGGTAAAGATGTACTTCACATTTCTGAAGCATGTGCAAAGTAACATCGTCCTGATCCTCCTGAGAGCTCTCATGATTTTACTTCACCATTTGTTCAGACACACTTTAGCAGCATATAAGCCATACAGTTGATTCTCCCCTTGGTTGCAGTTTTATCTGTAGTGTCATTTTGAGTAATTGGGGTATGGTAGCTGATCAACTTTCAGTTTTCTCATTGGCAGAAAGGGACTGTATTGGCACCAAGAAAAGAATGTGATGGGTCCTCTCGGTGCCTGAGCAAGTGTCCCTCTTTGCACTTGGCTACCCAAGGCCGTTAGAAAATAAGCTTAATAAAGCAACTAAGTGTATACATCTTAACGATTCCCAGTCAAGGGGATGCAGATATAGAAGAAATATTTTAAACCAATATGAAAGATGGTAAATGTCCATATTTAGTCAGTGATCTGTGAAAGTTTTTGAATTAGTTTTTAAAGCTTTGTTAAGACCAGAACGCACAGATGTTGAAAACAAGTTCAGATGTAGCGACAGATGGTATTTGATTATGAAGCAGACTGTTCATATAATACAAAGATGCTGCTTCTGCCATACACAAGTAACTGCAGAGAGTGCAGTAGAAATTTTGGAAGGCAGAGCAGTTCAAGAGGTTCTTTGTGCAGCAATAACTTTCACATTTTTCCAGCAGTGCTAGAATTGGGATAATTTTCTTCCTTTTACAGTCAACTCTTCCCCCCACCCCCTTCCCTTTTCCCCTGTTATACGGCAACCTTTCACTGTTCAGGTTTTCTTTTCAGAAGTCAATCAATTTAAGGGTAAAAGAGATTTCAGTTCTATTGACTGAAGAAAAGAGTTTCTTATTGTTCATAATGACCAATAAAATAAATAACACCAGAAATGATATATTCATATATATATATAATTCATATATATATGAATATATAATTCATATATATATATTCAAACTGCAGTGACTCAAGTTCCAAATCCAAGGGAAAACAATCCTGACTTCAACCAGGCATTCTGAACACACACAACCACAGAGCATTCGGGTATTTTATGCTGGGAGCATCCGACATTGCTATTTACTGTCACAGCCACCATTTTCTTATCATGGTCCAAAATACTGTACCCTTTCCCTCTCCTCAACATGATACTAAAATAAAGCTGCAATTCTGGAAATGTTGATGATCTGCTTGTCTGGCTCAGTAATATAATTTCTGGGAATAGTGTCCCATCTTCCTGTTGCCCCCATCCGAGAGTGCGCGCTGGCAACGGAGGATATGGGGGAAGCATCAGGAGTTCCAGCATGAACAGACTATGTTTATGTAGTTCTGCTACACTGTGCTGTGAAATCAATCCCTGTGCTCTATGTGCATATAACATCCAGGCTGCCTCTTTGTTTTTCTGTATGGAATAAAGTGTTCAGTCAGCAATAAATTGTGCTCAGCTTCTTTATAGTGTCAAATGAAGGGCGGAAGGAACCCTATCCTTCCCCAACAAAATGGGAGTTCAAAGTTTGAGTGTGTCCAGAGCTGAGATTTTGCTTCATTCTGTTATTGAGGGAGGCTCCACCCTGGACTTTGGATCTGGATTGGTACTTCCATTGTGATGTCTCATGCTTGTGACACACTGGTGCGTGGCATGACATAGCTATGTAAGGGAAGCTGGTTCCTACTTTGAAGAGCTTGGAGCTAAGGAAGCCTTTGTTCAAAGCCCCAACTAAGAAGTAGCATGCAGGTGCGCTGGGTCAGGAAGAGAACTGTCGGGCCAGGCCTGTACAAGGTGCAGCATATGTTGCCTTGTGTGCTCTCTCTGTGCATGGATGGAGGTGGAGCCAAGGGTCTGCTGCTGTCCCCCACTCCCTCTTTACTGGCAATGTGGAGTAGTGACCCTGCAGAGCCTTCTCTTTCACCGTATACCCAGGTTCTGTGATCTGGGCAGCCCACCCAATGATTTGGGGGGGGTGGGGCTTAACATACAGAGCTCCTTATTTTCCTAAAAAGTGGTGCCATGTTAAGGCCCTGCGATAGCTTGTCTCTAAATGCATTGGGGTCCTGTTGTGGTGGTGGTGCAGGGTCACTGAAGGTTCTGGAAGCTTCTGTTGAGGCAAAATGTCTTAGTCACTAGCCCCCTTCTCCACTCTGCAGAAGGTGCAGGAAAGAGAGGAATAAAGGGCACCAGAAAATCCCCAGTGACAGTAGGTTGTAAATGGGAACCACCAATTTCCCTGTATTTCCTTAGTTCTGGGAAAGCACATCACTGGGTAAACAATATTTAACAATATTGACATGGGTAGATCACAGAATGCAAAGGATGCCAGAAAGCAGCACTTATATTAGGAAATAAAACTGGAACAGCAACAACATGCAGATTGCACAATTTAAAATGGGGTCTTTTCAAGGGCTGGCCATGAAGCCCTTGTTCAGACTGTTAACAAGTAACAGTAAATGTTAATAAGTAACACTGAAGATTGGCAGTGTTCTCAGCAAAAGACTGGGGGGGGGGGTGTGTGTCTAGGGAGCTGGGTTCTATATCTTGCTCTGCAACTGAATCATCATGTGACCTTGGACAAGTCATGTCACTGTTGTGGCCTCAGTTTCCCCATCTGTAACTTGGGATAATGAGATTGAATTGCCTTTATAAAGTGCTTCCAGATCAGTAGCTGGGCAGGGCTAAGTATTAGTAGCTCTCCCAGCATTTAACGCACCTTAAAGCTCTGTTGCCTCCTCCGCATTAGATTTAACCCAAACAGTCATAAAATGGAAATTATATTTTACTTTGTATTGTGTACTCTCCTGATGTCAAACTTTTGCATTTTATTTGAGCTGGGTATGAACTATACCTCTAATCTAAACAGCTCCAAATTTTGTCAACTAATCTCTGCACTTATAGGAAGCCAAAGCAAAGTCTGGGACAGGGCTGTTCCAGATCTAGATCTGAGTTTTGTGACATGGACCATGGTTACTAAATACCACCACAATAGCCATCCCTCTAATATGGAAAAATCATTGTTCTAAATGGTATCTACTCAGTCCAAGTCCTGGATGCATTCAGACCCCAACTGTGGAGGGTTTTCAGAATCCTAATTATTGAAAGACTAGTTGCCATTATGAAACAGGATCTGAAGTACCTGTACCCCAAAATTCAGGGAGTTTGGACTCAGGATTTTGATTGGGGGGTTTCATGTCTTCCTTTAATAGCTTGGACCAAATTATTGAGTTTATCAGCAATTTCCCTTGGTTTTACATGTGCTCGCATGAATTATCCTTGAGTGCTGCAGACTAGGGTTGTTTTGTACTAAAAGGTGTTAAACACTTGTAATAAATATTTTTTCCTTATTTCCCCTAGGACCCAGCTCTATCTCTGGTTGGTGAAGCATAAAAAAGAGCTGTCATGCCCAGTTTTAATAGGCAATAGGATTTTAAGCCCCAAGAGTTGTTTCACAGTCTGGCAGTGACCATAATAAACTGGTCGCAAGACTTTCTCCAACATGTATTCTCCCTTGTCACTTCCCACAGCTGCCTGATTGGTGTGTCTCTTGCAAACTGAGAACCTAAAACTGGTAGTATTTCTTTAACTACTGGTGTGCCTTTTTGTTGCCAAGCTGTAGACCCAAACATAGTTTAATTTTAAAGAATAAAATTAAACCGTGCATGCAATTAACGTCCTTTGAGCATGAATAGCAGCTCATTTTCATGTGTTTTGTGATGAAGCAAATAGCTAATTTTAACACTGACTCCCAAATAAACAGGAAAGTACCACTATTCACTTGACTAGGATTTATTCATAAAAATGCAATCCCATTCTCCCAGACTTTGGGCAAAGGGAGCTGGTGGGAAATTCCATTTTTTTTTTGTATGTGGCCCAGTGTTTCACTTTGTTTTGCAGCTCTGGAAGGAGACAGGCTAATCTAAGCCTAAAAGAATTGAATTGAATGGCTAAAATATTCGGCACACGCCTTTCACCTAGTCTAGATGCATGCACATTAAAAACCCTCTTGGAATGAACCATAAATTATGGTCTTTCCTCACCCATCAAGCTTTAAACCTCTCTCATCGTCACCTTTTGTGAAATTCTGTGGAAACCGCTAAGCCTCGCAATATGCCCAGAAAGGCAAAACACTCAGACTGAGGTATGTCTACATAACATTTTGAAGTGAGCAGGAGCAGAGGTTAAAGAAAGGGGGAACGCACTGGAACGCAGTTCCAGGGCCCACAAATTTGTGGGACCAGAGTTCCGGGGCCCCTAAAAATAGAGAAATCCAGTGGAACGCATGTTTTGCCCTATCCTGGCTGCTGGCAGGTCCTACGCCGCACCGTTGTTAATCACAATACTTATTGTGTTATGTAGTGTTTGCTAGTTTGTGACAATAATTGCTATAGACATCAACGCCATATAAAATTATAAATATTTTTATGGAGCGATAACCGATGCATGTGGTATTGAGAAGTGGTTGCAAACGCCTATCTGGGCTGGGGCCTGCACATGCATGAAAGGGGCTCAGACAAGACGGGAAGGGATCCCGGAGATTTGGAGGGTTCTGGAGCCCGTCAAATTATACTTTAACCATTGAGCAGGAGTGATCCTTCCAGTTCAGATCACCAGGCTCTCACTAGTGCACTAATGGCTGTGTAGAAAGTGCTTTGAAGTTGTGTCTTGGGTTTGAAGGCAGCGGGTGGGGATGGGAGTGACAGGGGTGGATGTGGGGAATGTCTTTGCTCAGGCTCCGGCCTGAGCCACAGCTTCAAAATGCTGACTATACAGCTATTTTTTTTAATCGTGTTAGCACTTAGCAAGCCATCCTAGCCCAAGTCTATCATCGCAGGCTGGGAGGCTTGCTCTAAAATGCTGTGTAGACTCATCCTTTCAGACCCAAGGGGAAAACAAGAACATGTCTCCTCTATTTTATTTAAGAATTATGGTACCACAAAGTATTTTTTTCATAGCTATTAAACAGCATGTTTAAACAAATATTTTATTTCTCTGTATTTGTCTGTGTTGTATTCTTAAATCTGGTACATCCTTTGAGTTTTCTTTTTTTTTCTTTTCTATTTTTTAAGAAAAAGTGAACAGCATTGAATCAGATCCTTTTTGTTGGGGGAACACTGCAACTTGTCCTGAGGTGTGACCTTTTTATTTGCCCTCATTTCCAAAGCTGTTAAATAGATCAGCAACTCAACAGTGAATTTGCTATTCCTCTTAACAGAGAGGGAAGACTGGATCAGCATGATCACCTCCATGGAAATTGTATTGGCACAGCCTAGGCTGGGCATAAATAGGGGTGGAGTTCAAGAGAACAAGAGCAATTAACCCCTGCGTGCAGATACCCCATGATGTATCATTCTGCATTCTGTCTCATAGAAATTAGCGATAAGGAAGACCTACCAGGGCCCAGGGTTATTATTGATGATGGAAAGAGACTGCTCTAGCTGTGTTGGTACAGGCAATTCATTCCTTCATTGTGTTTTTAAATTGTGGGCTGCATGTACCTCGTTGGAAAGGTCAACACAGTAGCCCTGAGGCACTTCCAAATAGAGATGGGCCAGAGCTGCAACAAGTGGCTCTGAACTTCTCTAAACTTCCAAGGCATTTGGAGCAAGGGGAGTTTGGCTTGGCTGAACTTCCCGAGTGCTCTGGGGTACCTAGATCCAGAGATGGGACACATCTGCACTTCAAAGTACAGGGTCAAATGAGAAACAGTGTTTTGTATTTCAAAGACTATATTTTTGGCGGGGTGGGGGGATGGGAGAATGTCAGGACAGAATTGTGAGGGGCTAATGGCACTGTCTACAGAAAGGCTGAGGAGATGGAGGTAGGCACTATGCGTACAGCTCTGTCAATGGGATCCTGAGGTCCTGGTACCTGAGGGCTATTTCTCCCAGAAGCCAACCTCATTGAGCTAGCAAACACTCACTTTCCCCCCTCTTCAAAACAAGCTGCACCACATAATTTTAGTTTCTTCCATACACCTTGGCTCTGCCCTTAGCTGAGCAGGTGGCTAGCCTCCCTCGCTTCTTGCTTGTCTGATCTTATTCATTAGCTGCCCCACCAAATATTTACCAGTTTCTGGGTTCCATTACAGCTTCCTCCTGGACTCTGTGGCTGTTCCGAACCCACACTGCACAAGTTTTAAGGGCAGAGACTTTCTGCAGAGGGCTAGGTCAGAATCTCAGTACAGCCCTCCTGTTAAATCATGTCAGACCTCCATTGTCCATGGCCCAGTTTCAACAGCCCCCAGAGAATTAGCAAATTCCCACATGACAGTCAGTTTCTGAAAAAATAGTCACGAGCAGTAACACTCCTGCCCAGAAAGTGGTGTGAGGGGTTTGTAATGTACCTAAGTGGGGAGTAAAAGGAGAACCACTGGTCAATTTATTTGCAATACAGTTTGAGGCGAACAGCTCAGACCAAGATCACTCTTGGCCTTCTGGATAAAATTCCTGCCTTACTTTCAATGGACTTTACTCCAGGGGTGAATGTCACCTGCAGTATGATCACACTATCACAGAGCTCTTAAAGACCCACAGTTTTAACTACAGATGGAGAGGTGAAGTTCTCATTTGGTAGTTAGAAGGTAAACTAGAGGTTGTACACTTCCCTCAAATCATGACTGTGGTAGAGGCTGTATCTCTCAAAAATCTGAAAAGAAATGAACTTAAACGAAAACATACTTTCAATACCCTTCTCCTAACAAAAAAATAAAACAATACAAAACTTCAGCAACTGCATTTGGAAAATAATCTACCCTATAAAAGCCCATGCATGTCAGTTCAAGGCTAATATGCTGTTCGACTCACTTAAGATGGGGGAAAGAAAAGAATACAGAAGTATTTTAATGGAAACCAAAGATACATTCCTGCCTTGAATGCTACATTGTTTTTCTCATCTTAAAAAACAAAACCAAACAAGTCAAAACAGCCAACAATCAAAAACAACATCAGAAATATCACAGTGTAAAGAACAATGAAAATTATTAGAGGTATAGAATGTAGGGAATTGATTTGGGTAAGGACAGCATAACATGCTGAGGATTCTATAGGCTGGAAAGGAGCAGACCCAACAGGAGTATTTAAAATAATAATAAAATGATAGGACATGGATGCTGCTCCTTTTAAGATGGTACAAAAACAAGGGGGTTATTTGATTAAATAAAAGGTGCAAACATAAACCATGTCAAAGGAAATACTTCTTTATGCAACATATAACTAACTTGTGAAACTCACTGTCACAGGACATTGATGGGGAGAATGAACAGTGGGAAATGATTCAACGTTATCATGAATAAAAGTAGTTTCTGAGCTTATTCTAGCTAAAACTGATTTAAAGGGCTGTCAGTTCTAATGCTTCAGAACATGACCTGCATATCAGGCAGAGTTGGGGAAAAACCCCCTTTGTGTAGTATTATATTGAAAAATTACATGCATTGTGGAGATTTTACATCTTGGCCAACATTGGGGAGTAGGATATTGGGCTAGATGGATCATTGGTTTGAACCAGTATGGTAATTGCTATGTTTATGTTTTTAATTATAATGGCAAATTTAAAAGTAAGCAGGTGCATAAGTATTTGCATGATGCAGACTTTATAGGTTTTCTTTGAGTTTAAGTACATGACTGCTACTCACGTGGTTAAAGTTAAACGTGTTTAAGTGTTTACATGATCCAGGCCTACAGTGCCTCTGTAACATCAGCAAGTTGTGGAAACGGAATGTAGTTGTTTATTGCAGACATCCCAAATGACACAGGAAATATATATTAGTTTTGTAAGCTAGCTGGCAGGTTTCATTAAAAAGTAATTCCAAAGGGGGAGGGAAGGGTAAGTAACATTAAATGGGACTGCAATCTCTCCCAGCTATATTTCAGTGATTCACATTTTGTTAGGGGACTAACTAAACTTTTAGAAAGAAATATAAACAATGGCAATGAGCTTGTAATTTATATTTTATTTTGCACAAGCTTGCATATATACTGCACATACATTCAGTTTAGAGAAGATGGAAGGCACACAAGGCAATTGAACTACTGTATCCTTTAAGTGGTACAAAGCAAAAAGGTAAAAGTCTGGAGAGTATACAAAAGCTTAAAACACACAAAATAAAATCCCTCCCCCCCATTTTTCCTGTTTCTTTTCATATTTTTTTAATTTAGTAGCTGCCAAGCTAAAATTGAAACTCTTTTTTCAATCAATTGTCTACTGCACCTTTTTCATATAGACAGGGGAATCTTATTGTTTTATCATATCATCAATTAATATTACAGTACATCCTTGGTAATACAAAATTGTACACCTTCATCAAATAAATTAGGATAAATTAAACCAATAAATTATGCAAAGTCTTCAGAACAATAGACAACAACAAAAAATCCACAGCTGAAATTGCCTCTAGCTAAAAAATAAAATTAAAAAAAAATCAAAAATTGACGTTATCAGTTCAGTTATTGTACTGTCTTCAAATTAAAGGGTCTTTCTTACAAAAAAGAGCTTAATAATGCTATTTACAACATATTGCTAAATAATATAAAGGCAGTGTTTTGTCACTTCTGTAACTATATACATATGAGTAATGGCTGGGACAATATCAGTTTAAACTTTAACCTTTGACTCTTCTGGGCAGCAAGAACACCAACTTAAAATGCATTTGTTATACTCCTGATTTAATATCACATGGAAAAAACATATTCTCATTATAGTATTTTTGTTGAACTCCCTCTCCCCCTACTGGAAGAGTATTTTAATGCATTTTTAAATTTGCAGCAAGGAGAGAATTTAGGTCAAATGTAAGCTAGCTGTTTCTTTACTTCTACCTATCCCAGTATAAGTGTGCATTTTTGAAGGTGGCTACTTAGGAGAGAGGTGACTGTGGCTCAGATGAAATGAGTAAACAAAAGTCACAGGGCCGCCACCTTTCATACACTCAAAAGGTTATACCTAAGAAGACGCAAAGGTTAAATACTAGTTTTCATCCCAGCTCTAAATATGAGCATTTTTAACTTCAGTTTATAGATGGTTTACAACCAACAGTTCTACAGAAAACAAAATTGCATTTCCTTCAACAGAACATTTAAGTGCAATACAGTAACTGCTTACTCATATAAACCAGTTACATTCCTTAAGGGGAGCTTTTTGAAAACAATGCTTATTGGAATTTTCAAACACAGAGTTGGTACCAGAAGGAAACATTTGCACTATTAACACCAATGATTACTATATAATACACATGGCAAATATAGTTTTTGCTTTCACTTCTCATGTACAGTGCTCATTCTGGGGGTTTTGTAAACCACTTTCCATTTTTTTTCTATATATATATATCTATCTTTCAATGCTGCTGGTGAAAATCCTATCTTTAAAGCCACAAAATCTTCACCCTTATTTCATAGTTAATATTAACCTGTGAAAAAAAACATTTTACTATTAAATGACTTCATGTACATAGAAAAAAATTGAGTAATTGTACAGAAACTGTATCACCTATGCCCTTGACATCTGATGAAAGAGACTTATCTTTTAAAAGTAGAGAGCTGGATTTTCAAGAATGCTTTCAACTATCTATACAGTTACTGTAGTGTTTCTTATAAATTTTAACAGATGTTTTCAGAATGTAGTTATTAAAATCTTATGTCTTTAAGCAAGAACCATAAGATCGAACATTTACATTGCTTTATAAAAGTTCCCCTCAATTTTCGATGTTCACCCACATACCTGGTACAGTAACAAAGATTCTGCAAACTTAAAACACTTTTAATTAAATAATACTCAGAGGCACAAAGCAAACCTCAGGAATACATGGGTGAACACTTCCTTAAATAATTACTACATTCTAACATCTTCCACATGTTTACCATTTAGTGTGAAACGTTCCCATTAAACAACCAGAGATACAGTAAGAATTAAATGGTTTGTAATTTCAAATAGAACATTCTTTTCACAAAACATAACAAATGTCTAAAATAGGTTCTTAATCTAGATAGGAAAAAGGTAAGCTTTTCACTTCATACGCATCTTTTATATATATATACATACATACATATATCTCTCTATGTCTCTATGAGTGTATATGTATGTGTATAAGTATACACATATATTACGTATGAAATATTGCTTCTATACTACTTTTCAATATGCTAAGAAAACACAAGATTTGCACCACAGTTACAAAAAATTGGCTTCTACAAGAATTTTCAAAACTTGAATGCTGCTCAAACAATTGAGGAAAAAATAATCTGCATTATCAAACTGTTCTAAAAATTCTCTTCTTCAAAAACGTATTCTCCTGCTTTGTTTTGTTTTTTTTTAATTTTTTAAAAAGACACAAAATATGCATAGCTATCAACATTATGTCAAACAGCCGGAAAAAAAAATCTAGTGTTTATTGCAGCTGTAGTAATTGAAAAATAATGTTTAAAAGATGAAAATTGTAAGCCACAGAAGGCACGAGAACAATAGAACTTGTGGGGAAAAAAACTGGTATTTTGAAGGATTTTTTTTTTAATCCTTCCGCTGGTGCATTTAAGGTCTAGGCACAGACTACAACCTCAAGTTTATATGCAGAAATAAATCTGAATTAGTGGTAAATGAATGGCAACATGGGATTTGTAAATAGATTTTGAAATTCTTTCCCTTCATAAACTTTTTTCATTACAATAAAAGTAGCCTCCTGCCTTCTAGCCATTATTTTAAAGTAATCAGTATTGAGATTGTGTGTTTGAAGGATCTTGATTTCTGCTTACAATTTAGTAAAAGTTATGCCATATATTTATCTTTATATTTTTATTTGCACTGGGAGGCACAAAGGTAACATGGCTATAATGCAGAAAAATCACCATAACTGCAATGATCCAGTTTTTTTTTCCAGGTCAAGGAGTTGAGATTTATTTTTTCTTTAAAATGAAATTTATACTCTTAATTCCTATGCCTCATTTACTATTGAGATTATGCTATTTATAAATAAATAAATAATGTAGCAACATCTTGGGTTGAGTACACAGTTTCACTTATTTAGATTATTAGAATCACATCGCAGCCAAATAATAAAATATAATAATAATAATAATAATAAAATATAGTAAAAGTGATGGTTATACCACAGATCAAGACGGTATCTAGTCATGTGTCCATGTAGTATGACTAAAGTATGGCTTTACTTTATTACATCCAAGAAGACAATGCAGTGTTATATTTTGTATTTGATGGGGTTGCCAGTGAAGAGCTAATTGTATTAAAACTTCAGCATTTCATGCCACCTCCTCCCATAATAATAATAAGAAAAAAGTGCATGCACACAATTTTCCTCCTTTCCTTCTTCGAATTGATTGGATTCACATCTTTACAAAGTGTAATAGTTACCAGATCGTGCATAAAATAAAAGAATGACACATGCTATCTACTGTACAGATGCCTACAGTATTAGGTACTCGCAGAGAGTTTAAGATCGAGATTTGTTTTGCTTTTAATGCATAGTGAAAATCTTGGCACTTCATTCCATGCTATTGTCTGCATTGCCTATACTTCACAGATACTGCCAGTACTTGAAAATAATGACAGGGCATCGCAGGATTGTGCTGTTTAATTTGAAGTCAGCAGGTTTTTAAGGCTGTGTGCTGACAATAATTGCTTTCATACATTTCTGTCTATCAGCAGTATTTGTAAATGAAGTGAAATCGCACTGGTCAGGTCAGCTCTTTAGTCACATGGGTAAACTTTCACTCTCCAAAGTCAAAATGCAAATTAGAAATGAAGTTAAAGAAATAAAATATCCATGTCCAAGTTGGTCTAAATATTAGTGGTTGATGCGTAACTTTCTCTAGATTTGTATCGAATTACCAAAGGGGGAAAATACTATTCAAAATAACAATAAATTCTTACTGCATCTGTGCAAAAGATGACAGAGAAAATAACAAATACATCGTGCCATAGCATGTTTAAAATAAACAACTCCAAAGTATTGGGCACCATAACTATCTGAAAATGTGAAACTAAAAAGGAGAATACTGAAGAAAGCACAAAAACTACCAGCTAGCTTTCTTGAATTGTGTTGACATAGACAACAGAGTCCTGTGGCACTTTTAAAGACTAACAGATTTATTTATCGCATGAGCTTTCGTGGGAGAAAATCCCACGTGTGTTGACATAGTCTGTCATACCATTCAGAGGAATCCCAAACTTTCATATACTTTACACTGTACTCATATTTTGGTGAACAGCATCCTCTGCTTTAGAAGGTTAGCGTGGCACTCTGATCAGACAGATTTGTTTTTAATGCTGCACTTAGAGTAATGCAAAATTTAAATCCGGTGATATCAACTCGGCATAGCCAACCGTACACTACGGTAATTTGTGTGTCTGGTTTACTGAATTTTTATTAAAATATTCTTTTTATACTTGTGACTAGGTAAAGATTGATTACATTTTACAGCTACAAACAAAGATCCTTTTTGTCTCAGCATTTTTGGGCTAAAATGCTTTCTTTTTCTATGTAAAGGTAGTTCAAAAATAGCTTTTCAGGGCATAATACTAAATATCAAATATAGACAGCAATCTTTTTAGGCCTGGGAAAAAAAACAGAGCAAAGACTAAATTTCAAGAGCCAAGTGCCATTTAAATGATGACCAATATAGCATGATGAAAGGTTTTGTTTTTACTTTATGGAGAGTGAAATGCTTCCGTTTTAGTAAGCTGACCATATTATAAAATTAGCGTGGTTGATACATTATTGTGCATGACTTACTGCCCTCCCTCTGCAAGAATAGTATCTGGTTTTTTGTGCAAAATTGCTTTGCCTCAATAAAAAAAAAATTACCTGGCATGTAATTAATGGTGCAGGGCACATGTTCCTGTAAGGGAAAGCTTGAAGAATAAGGTTTGCTCTTTTGGATATCACTTCTTGGAGTGAGAACCTAAAATGGATGTTTGTAGCTTTTTTGAAATATGAACAAAATCTACCTTATTCATTAAAAGCAAAGTAAAATAAAATAAAGCTCAAAGCTTATGAAGTAACTTCACAGAGTTCAGACCTTTAGCAGTATAAACATAATATAAACTTCATTGTTTGTAATATTGTGCCGTGACATTAGTCTCACTCAGACAAAATGCCACTTTGCAGCAAGCAATAAATCTGACAAAGCATTTTTAAACATAATGCCCTAACTTTCTAAGATAGGCTTTTACACACTTCAAAATTCTTCTCCCTGAAAATTAACCCCATTTATTCTCCAAATGTTAAGGGTCTTGGGCAAAAGTAAACTGAAGTGTGAAGTAAAATAACGATCCCCTTGTAACTGATTTAAAAAAAAGCCCCCTATAGTCTGATTTCATATACATATATGTATATGATATACATATATATGAAATTAAAATAGAGACACACACACACAACTCGGGCATCAAAAGGGGACTGCTACTTTTCATACATTCATAAATAGTTTTTGAAATCTCTACTCATGAAGAAGCTCTTGTAGGCAGTTTGGGGATTTGAAAATCTCAGGGACCTCACTGTCCAGCTTACAGATGACCTTGTATATGGCCTTCTTCCAGGAAGGATCAACATCTTTGCCTGCGATAATGGCATTGAAAAACTCTCGTAATGTGATCTGAGCCACTTCCAGGAATCTCTCTGGAACCTGCTGATACAAGGAGACAATGGCATTAATAAAGTTTTCAGTTTCAAGTCTCTGGTTCTTCAAAGGAAACTGAGCTAAGTTCTTACTTTCAAAAAGGGGCTTACATAGCACCTGCATTTTCTAAATATGGTAGACTTCTATTCTCTTCTGCAAAGCTATTTATATATAGTACCATAGTAATAACTTTTATAACATGTGTTAGATAGCTTTTTAATGTTTGACCACAGAATGTAGGTAACTAAATGTTAATGTCTGGGTTTAAATAGGGAGGGGTTTATAAGATATAATTAGTAGAGAAAGAGGGTGCAGGGAAACAACAGCAATTGTCTTAAAGGAGATAAATCTTGATGTGAAATTTTACTCATGTACTTATGGGTATAGCTTCTGCATGAGAATTAATTTGAAAATTATACATGCATTGAAAGGCGCACAGCCCCCTGAGTTTCTGTATTTAACTTTTGTCACAACTGAAAGCTTTCAAAGAAATAGGGTATCCATGAATGACTGTTCATAGTTGAAAAAACAAATAACCAAGCAATCAGTTAACGGCATGATTCTGTAGCTGCTTTGCTCGTGAAATTCCCACAAGACAGCCTCCTTGAGAGCCATTGAGGTCTTTCCTTTTTTCCAGGAGCCTAATAAAGACTAAAATTCTTCAATGGGAGCATCGTGCATGAAGTTGTGACAGAACTGGGCTCTGTCTAACCCCATTTGTTTTCTAAATGTTAGTCTAATTTCATGGGTAAATCAAACAGCCAGTTAGGGACTGTTTGTAAGGGCATCCCATTTCCAGAATCCCTGGATCCACAGACTTACTGACAGCCTATATTTTGCAGGTAACTTACCATAATTAGTTTGTCTGAAATTATCCTCATCCTCCCCTTCTTCTTTTTCTCTTTCTCTTATTTCTCTTTTTTTTAAATTAGGGGAAACTTAGTTTTGCATAGCAAGGTCTCTTCTTAGAAGGAATCAGTACACACACAAGAGGAGGAGTTCTCAGGGCCCTGATCCTGCTGTGGGATGCATGTAATTAGAGAGTAGGAACTACCCAGAGTCCACTTAACTTCAGCAGGGCTCCATGCAGGTGCAGAGGGCTCCTCCACCCATGTCCATCACATTGCTTTCTCCCCCCCCCCCCTTTTTTCCCCACACTGTTTTTTTTCCTTATAACTTTAGAACCAATCCTAAAAACACTTGGTCTGAAAATTCTCATACTTTGCCTCATATTATAAAGCACTAGAACCTATCTTATCCATCCACCATACTAATATTCTAAGAGTCAAATTGTGCCTAGATAGACATGTAATCAGGTCCTGCTGAATTCAGTGGGAGTAATGTGCATGCATTTGAGGGCAATATTTGGCCCCTAAAATACCTATTTTCCCCACCCTTATCATGCTGCTGAAATTTCGTATTCTTATGGAGTTAGTGTGCTTTTGGGACATTCTATTGCAGTAATAACTCCCAGGGATTAAAATAACTATTTACATCCTTCATTGTCTGTTCAGAAAGATAATCTGCTTTCAGACATCTTTCTGTGTTTCAGTGCTTAATGAACTATTTACACGAGATCCCCCACCTGTCTCTTTCTGATGATGTACAAAGTGTTGCATTTTGTGCTTGTGTAATTCCAAGAACTGGTTTCTTGCAGGCAGCTGATGGTACTCGGTTATGCCCAAATGGGGCATGGAGACACTGAATTCTGTGGTTAGGAAGCCATCAACCCAATGTTCCAAAAGGGTAAAGATATTTGATAAAATCAGTGACACCCCTAGATATGTAGTTAGCCACCCGCTCAGAAGGGCACAGGTTAGTTTTCCTGAAGGATTCAGCTGTGGAAAATGTTCAGCACAAACACAATACCCTGAGTTCAAGTTTGGCCTGGCCAATAACCCTCAGCCCGTAGACATCAGAGTTCTTCAAACAGGCCGTGAGGTTTTCCCGCACAGTATGACCCAGGAAATGCCTGGAACCCCCAACAGTTGTTTGACGGCTCTCTCCCTAAAGACACAGAAGGTTGGAGGCAAGAGGTTCTCAGATTTGTTCTAAGGGGCTGGGAGTTGCCTTTAAAGGCTTAATGCCATTGAACCCAAGCCTCCCAAAGAACCTGCCAAAGTGGATTCACTTCCAACCTGTGAAACACACTGCAGGGATCAGTTCAAAAACCCCTTGGTGAAATGATTCCCCCAGGGGCTGAAGAGGCCTATTCAGAATGCAGTGTTCCCACCCTGAGAACCACCATACTCTTAATGAGCTGGAGCTATTCATAACTCATTCCTTTTGTGGTGGTAATGCTAACTTCTGCATGTCAGGCTGCATTACACATGTTATTTTGCATGTTGTAATGTGAATTACATTGTGATTAATTCCAATGGGATAACATGTCGGCCAATATTTTTCCTTTCTAGGCACAATAACAGGACAGTATTTTTTAAAGAAAAAACTCAGTAAGGCTCAGAACCTGCAAAAAAAGATCTAGCTGGCTGGGTGGTTTGTTAGCCAGATTTTTCAGTAGGTAATGAATCAGTCAGCTGTGTTAATTATGTGTCTGGGGGTAGATTTTTCCCTGGCCCTAGGTGACGGTGACCTATTCAGCACATCTTTACACCTAGGTGGCTGAACACCTCTGTAGTAGAACATCTGCAGAAAATGGTTCAGTGACAAATAAACTCCATCCAGACTTCTTTTAATAGAATCAACAATCCCTACAATGAACTCAGAGTTTTTTCTCAGCATCAGGTGGCAGCAGTCAATCAAATAATAATACTGTACATTCACCAGGAGGAAACAATGTGGATGGCTGAGGGGCTGAGTGGCTAGGTAGGTTTCAAAGTTTAGCCCCCATGATAGACTGTGCATGCTGCCAGTATTAATTAGTGACACGAGGCAGTAAAAAACACAGGCCAGAACCTCGGGTGGTGTAAATTGCCCAGAGCAGAAGCTACACTGATTTACACCAGTTAAGAACCTGTGCCATGTTTCTTAAAACGAATAAACAAACTATCCTCTAAATTCTCAGCAAGGCTGAAAACAACACCTTAATGTACAAAAATGAAGTACTTTAAGGGTCTAATTTGCCTTTGTTCATTTATGTTGTTGCTTTAACTGTTAGGACTTTTCTCGGTGAAGACAATGAACATAGAACACACCACCCAACCCTCTGCACAAATTCTCACGTGCAACTACCGTGCTGCAACATCTGGGTCACAAACACCGCACGGCAATGTTTATTTAAAAAAAAACCCCAACACACACTTTCCAAAGGGGTAGCCATGTTAGTCTAGTTCAGCAAAACAAACAAGGAGTCCTGTAGCACTTTTAAAGACTAACAAATGTATTTAATACACGAGCTTTCATGGGAGAAAATCCGACTTCTGACGAAGTGGGATTTTCTCTCACGAAAGCTCATGCGATAAATTAATTTGTTAGTCTTTAAAAGTGCCACAGGACTCCTTGTTTGTTTTCCAACACACACTGTTTCTACAGGAATGGGAAAAGACACATTCCTATTGGCCTCAAGCTGTCTGAAAGCCAAGTTTGACCTGACTTGTGTCCCTCCCATAAAACTGCTGCAGTAGTCTTAGAGAGATGTTTAAAAAAAAATGTTGAATTTCTTTTTGAGGAAAGTGCATTAATAACTCAAGCGGCAGGGCCACATCCTTAGATGGTGCCATCAGCATTGCTCAAGTGAAGTCACTGGGGCACCACCAATTTACACCAACAAAAAGCACTGGGCTCTTGTTCTCAGACTGTGTATGTGTACTTTATATTACCATCGGAAATAAGGGCATGGCGGAAGTGTGTTTCTCTCTCGAGTTGCTGGTTGATCAGCTGCAGCATTGTCTTTCGCATTGTTGGGTTATTTTATATTTATTTATTTTTTGACTGTGCAGCAAAGACTTTCTCCACCCCACCCCCCTTCTTCCCAGTTGCTTTACCTTCAAGGATGATTTGTTTTATTAAACTGACTGTCCCCAGCCTCTGCAGTACATAATAAAAGCCTGACATAGCAGCCTGCCTGCCTTCTGTGTCCTGCAGATACTCATCATAAGTGTCAGGACATACCAAGGTTAGCGGTCACTGGAAGTGTGCTCACTGGCTCAAGCCTTGCCAAACATGCTTGGCAGCTGAATGAATGTCACAGAGAATAGAAGGGGAATTACAAAGGTTAGAAAGAAGACAGCCTCTCCTCTTTTTTTTTGTTCCTGGAGATATATAAGCTGATTTTTCACACTTCTGAAATAAACATCAGCTCATTCACAGTCACTTTCCAGTACTTAAATCTCTCTTATTGTCAAGCAAAGCTTTAATTTCTACCTAGGCCTTACTTCTTCATTAGCGGAATAAGACGCTTAACTTTCACTTTAAAAAAGAGAACCAAAAAAAATCCCCCAAACAAAACCAAAAACACCCTCCCACCAAACCAAACCAAACCAAACCATCCAAACCAATAACAGAACAAGAAAAAGCCCCTTTGTATGACCAAAGCTTTAAAAATATATTTTACCGTGGTAAGCCTATTGCCGGTGGGTTTCTTTACAGTTGATCTTTTAAAACTTTTTTTTTTTTCAATGAATGCTCAAGTATTAAATCTAGATGATGGACTAAAACATCACACATGTAAAGATCATAGCATTGTGAAAGGCGAGTCAAAATTGATATTCCACAGAATTGTGGTTTGTTTTTTTTACTATAAAAGGGCAATAAAATGCTGACTGTAAGAAGACAATGTCAAGGAGAAAAGGGTATTGGTATTTTGGATACTCTTGACTGCTCGCCTTGGAGAGAGAGTTATTCTTGTCACAAACCCTTTTGTCTGCATCTGCTGACTGCTTGCCTGTAGCCAGCAGCATACTTTAACTGTTTTGTCACCTCCTAACATCACATGCATCAGCTGTCGGGCTTTTGTTACGGGTATTGTAGAACTAATCCACTGTGGCTGTTCTACTGTGCAGTAAATAAAACAGAAACTGCTTCTCAGACAATTCTGCATGAATATTTCAGATGGCTTTTACAGCTTTGATTCACAAAAAACAAAACAAACCAAAACCCCAAAACAAAAAACACACCACCCAACCCTATACAACGCTGGACCCAGATGCCTCAAAGCTAATTGCATGCACTGACTTCAGGTGCCAGGAGAAATTCTTTTAAGTGGGTAAATTACGAGATATATCTTTCTACACTTATTTTTTATATTACGTATAGTGCCTTTGTTACAGTATCACCTGTACCTCAAGAAACAGTTTAACTTTTTTAGCAATTTTCCATTGTGAGATTTAGGGAATTGTAAAGTGATTGCACCAATAAATAAATAAATGGTTTAAAATCTTCTTAAAAGTTTGAAGAATTATGATAACACAAAAATGTCAAAAGCTTAGGTTTTTTCTTGTTTTTAAGCTGAATGACAGGCTCCAAGCATGGTTTCTATTTTCCTCTAATTGTAAAAGTATTGTACTAAGCTACCTAAAAAGTTAACTTCTTCCATCAAGTTTCCTAGAATAGGGACGATATATTTACACTAAAGTTATTTTCTGCAGATGATTGCTAAACTGTTTCTGAGCAGACTGGCTTTTAGCATGTCCACAGGGGCAGTGGTAACAAAGCAGAACATGAGGCTAAAGGCAGAAAAGATACCCTAGGAAAGGAAGCAAACAGTTGAAATACTTTACCGAGCATTCATTCACCCTTGTGCCCGCATGATTCCTCTAAACAAACTCACCTATCCCTGCTGTTTGTTAAGTAAATATTGATCAAGGAGCCGGGTACCTCCTGACAGCAATGGCACAAGCTGGGGACTTTTACTGTAGCTAGCGTGGACTCAAATGGATAAACTCAGATGCTTTAGAAACTCCACAGAGAGATTACTAGATAAAAAGTCAAGTGAGCTAGTAGGTGGTACACCTCTCCCCTTCTAGGAGTACCGTGGCTTTTTCCTCAGGTACACTGAACCTCTAGGTTGGAAAGTGCCTGCTCCCAAACATTTTAAAGCAAGAAGCAATACTACTTCTGACACAGGACAATGACTGGATACTTTTCTTTCTTACCACCTGATGTACAAATATGGATATTGTCTATGTAAGAAGTCCAACCGCCAATGGCCTTACACAGTATGTGTGTGTAGCTACCCTGAAGACCAAGGGACAGATCCTCACCTGGCTTCAAAGGAGCTGTGGCATTTTACAGAAGTTCAGGAGGCTCTGCCTCTAACTGTTCTGTGCATGAAGGAGGAAAAACATAGCAAGACATCTTGGGTGTGTCTACACTTGTAAATTAAGTCAACTTAAGCCTTCTTAAGTCAACTTAATTTACACTGCATCTACACTACAATTTTCTTAAGTTGACTTAAGCTGCTGCTTAAGTCGACTTAAAGAAATTTTAAGTCGACTTTATAAAACCTAGTTTAAAGTCGACGTACTGGCTAAGTCAACTTTATTAAGTCAACTTAAGCCAGTGTAGACATGGCTTAGCCCTAAGTCGACTTTAAGGGTCCCCAGGGCTCCCCCACTGACCTCCCTGCCAGGGTGCCTGGCACAGTCAGAGTCTGGCATGCCCACCCACAGGGCAGGACACAGCCCTGCCCACCCAGCTCCCGTACCCTGCCCCTGTCCCTGTCCTGCTCAGCCCCCATGTACTTTAGTACAATGGGGAAAATGCTGAGCCCCCTGGCAGTTTTAAAGGGGTGTCCCCCCTCCCACCATGGACCACTCTCAGGTCCACCTAGCCCCTAGAAGTCGAATTAGGTGTCTAGTGTGGACGCTCTAATTCGATTTGGCAAGGTCGACTTTAAGTCGACCTAAATTTACAGTGTGGACATGCTAAGTCAACTTAACAAAGTTGACTTAAAGTCGACTTTGTTAAGTTGACTTAGCAAAGTGGACTTATTTTGACAAGTGCAGACATAGCCCTTGAGCCATGTTCTGCCACTCTTACTCAGATCAAGTAGTATCTCATTTCTTGAATAATCCCATTGATCTCAGCAAGATAAGGTACATCTCCTTTTGAAAAAGGTACCATAATGCGCCCAAGCAAACACAACGTAGATTTGGCAGAAAAACAAATGATTTCAGTTAGATTTCAGAAAATATTAGTAAAATCAACAGGAGATTAATGGCTTAGTTGTCTATTAGGTTTATGTGAACTATTGTTTACTAAACTGCCAAAAACTGAACGAACATTAGAATTACTTATGCACTTCTTAGATCAGATTTTTAAATCCTCTTCAGAGATTAAGGCATGAAGCCTTTGACCTCTACTGTGGGAGTCTTTAAAACTTTTTATCTGAAAATTTTAAAAAAAGATCAGAGTCTTTAAAAAACTTGTTCCTGTGTTTGGAAATACCAGCACCAATACAACAACCCTAATACTATAACAGCTTCAGACAACTGGTAGGCTGTACCAAACGAATCTGAAGATTCTTCAGCTGGAGACAGCTGGGCTATGCTTGAAACCTTTTCTCGTACTGTCTATGTCTAATCTGTGTTAAACTTCAGGTCCGTTTTTACGATTAGATTAACCATACTGTGCCTAAAGATTTTGCTTGTGGTCTGACCAAAGTATTGTGCCAGAGTCTGATAATGTGTCATATTACTAATGTTCCAAGAGTAAACACACTTGTAGGAAACAGCTATAGTTCAAGGCTACACTTAAAAAAATAAATGTTTCATCAGTCTTAGCAAAGGAACAAATGGCAATAACACTGTATCATATTTTACAGAGCTTCAAAAGAACAATGTCCCGTTGAGTGAAATTCAGTAGCATTCTGTAAACATTAATTTTAGGAAATCAATAGGCTCTGTGAGCTAAAGGCATATTGCAAGATAAACTGGCTGGAGTGCTACTCAGTCAAACAGATTTTAGTTTTCTCCGCTAGATAAAGACGGTTTCAAAATGGGGTAACGTGTTGCAACCAAGGTTTGAAAAATATGTGGCCTTCAACAGCCTGCTTGTTCCTACTACAAAGCTGGATAAACATACTTTAAAAATGATAAGATTGGGTCAGGATTGATTTTTCCTTTCAAATTTTATATAAGGGAGAATTCTTGGTGTAGGTTTTTTTTTTTTTTAAGTTTAATTATCAGCAGACATAAGCAAGTGCAGCGCAGACCACTCAAGATGTCAACCTGCCATGAGAGGTTAAATTATCCAGAAAGACAGCAATGATTTTTTTTCAATTGCAGGACTTTACAGATTTTAAAAATAGCTTTATTCATGCTGACCTGGTGGGCAACAAGTCATTTTGCCAAATAGAAAAGCCAAAATCTCTAGTGGACTTGGGATCAGAGGTCTTCAGCTAGCAGAGGCTGCTCACGTTGCAGAGCGGCACGGTGCAAGGTCGAGTTAATGGGAGGTAAACACACTGGAGGGGGTGAATGGGAAGCTGACTAACTCTTCTAGTTGGACGATAGTCACAGAAGTGATGGACTCCATAGGGAGCATCTTAACCCAAAGATAAGGTGAAAATAGTAACTATGAGGGCAAGTAATAGAGACCCTCTCCAGGATTAAGAGAAAGTCTGCCATCAGAGGAAGTACTCTGGGTGCAGAGTTTCAAGTTAAGCAGCTTTTTAAGTGTGCATGTGCCAGTCTGTGCAAGCATAAGTATAGTTAGGGTGACCAGATGTCTTGATTTTATAGAGACAGTCCTGATATTCGAGGCTGTGTCTTATATGTGTGCCTGTTACTCCCCACCTCTTGTCCTGAGTTTTCACACTTGCTATCTGGGCACTTGAGACATAACAGCAACACAAGATGATTCAATGGAAACGAAACCTCTGAGGAAAAAATAACGAAAAGGACGAACAATACACACAAGTCCCTCCAGCAACGTAAGGTTAATGATCTGACTTACATTGCCAGCAGCAATGAGATGCAGAGTAAAGGGTGTGATTTTCAGTCATAATGTACCCCCTTGAGGGCAGAGGCAGCTTTTGGGGTAGGCGAAGCAGGTGGCTGCCTAGGGCCCCGAGCAGAGAGGGGCCCCTTCACCGACCCCAAAAGCTGCTTCTGCCTCCTGTCCCACGGAACACGTGGCAGGCAGTGGGGGCCAGCGGCGGCGCGGGGGTGTGCGTGCAGGGGTATCACGGTGGGAGGAGAGGGCCCAGGGCCAATTAGCATGGGGGGAGACAGGGAGGGCTGGCCCAGAGGCTGGGTTCTGCATTTTCACCCCACCCCTGGGCTGACTGCACCACCCTCAGGCCCAGCTCTGCAGTCTTCACTTCCGTCCCTTGCCTTTGGCTTGCTGCTGAAGGCAGCGGGGGGCCTCGCGGAAGCGGGGGGGGGGGGGGGGGGGCCCCCAGGCACCCCTGGGGGGGCTTTTTGAGGTTCTAAGGCCCCCAGCGTGGCACCAGGGTCACAGGGGGAGGTTTCAGGGCCCCCAGTGGGATTCCGGGGCCATGGTGGCGGCCGGGGCTGGCACCAGGGAGCCCTGTGGGGGCCCCGCAATGGATCTTTGCCTAGGGCCCCAGACAGG
This sequence comes from Pelusios castaneus, assembly GCA_007922175.1. Taxonomy (NCBI): domain Eukaryota; kingdom Metazoa; phylum Chordata; order Testudines; family Pelomedusidae; genus Pelusios; species Pelusios castaneus. The sequence continues at coordinate 7,979,454 of ML685763.1, read as the reverse complement.
CAAAGGGCCACCTCTGCCTGCGGGGAGGAAAAAAAAAGGGGGGGATGAGATACTTGAGAAACTCCATGGAGGCCAACCTAGAGGGCTCCTCATCCATCATGCCTGAGGGGAAGGGCATTTGAGCCTGTCAGACTGTTGGGTGTGCAAATATCTCTCTGTATTGATCGGGAAATGGTATGGTATCATCAGGGCATTTGTGTGGAGAGCAAATCCTTCCCTGGTGCTCACCACACCACCTCTCTGCTGCCGTTGACTCCCCACCCACAGCGCACAACACTGCCATTACATACGGGGCAGAATCTTTAACGTGGGATCACAGAGTATGGAAATGGACATGGTCTTCTGAGCCCTGTTCAGTCACAGATACAACCACCCCCTTTGCAGAGGGCATCTCTGAAGGCTTCTTCAGCAAGGGAGGTTCTTGGGCCAGATATCACTGGGCTGCTGACACTGCCATTTGGTGCAGCAAACAAATAGGCTTGTGTTGCTTGCACTTTAAGTCTCCATTTGTCTGGTTTACGGACCTATTCTCTCTGATTGCATGCTAAGACTGTATGCTCTTCGGGACAGGAATAGGTTGTTTGACTGTTGTTTCCTTCTTATGTGTGTACAGCACCTAGCACAATGGGCCCCACCCTACAAATAAATAAGAACCGGACTCCTCAGGCTCCTGAGGAAGAAGCTGCTGAGAGAAAACCATGAGACCCCCCTTGCTGCAGCATTTGCCAACCTCCCTCCATTCCACTGCCCCAACAAGAGTGGCAGGCAGCAGAGTAGACAGCCAAATCTTGTGGCTCCACTGTCTTTTCCATGCTGGGTTCCAGGCTCCCTACTCCTTCCAATCCAAGCCTGCGGCTCCACTGGCAATACCCAGCGCCACAGCCGGGGGGGTGGGAGGGGCGCAACCAAAAGTTAATGTCGCCTAAGACTGCGTTAACTTTTAGGCTGATTTCATGCAGGATGCAGGAGAACCATCTCCACCAGCCCACATGGGGATCCCTGGGCTGCAGAGGGACCCTTAGGGTGCATCTACACTTGTAAATTAAGTCGACTTAAGCTTCCTTAAGTCGACTTAATTTACCCTGCGTCTACACTACAGTTTCCTTAAGTCGACTTAAGCAACTTGCTTAAGTCGACTTAAGGAAAATAAAGTCGACTTAATGAAAATTAAGTCGACTTTATTAAACCTTGTTTTAATTCGACTTAAGCCAGTGTAGACGTGGGCTAGCCCTAAGTTGACTTAGGGCTACCCCAGGACTGCACCAATGCCCTCCCTGCTGGGTGGGGGCACTAGGGGAGCCTGGCACCCTGCCCCTATGCCCTGCCAGGGTCCCTGTCCCCCTTTGCCCCATTGTACCCATGTACAATGGGGCAAAGGCTGAGTCCCCTGGCACTGGGCAAGAGGTGCCCCCCCACCCCCATGGTCCTGACCTAGGTCCCCCTAGCTCCTAGAAGTTGATCTAGGTGTCCAGTGTTGACGCTCTAGGTCGACTTTGTAAGTTCTGCCCAAAGTCGACTTAAATTTTAAGTGTAGACTCACTAAGTCGACTTAGCTAAAGTCAACCTAAATTTCCAAGTGTAGACATAGCCTTAGTGAGCGCAGCTGCATGGTGCCATGACAGAAGACCCCACCTTTCTGAAGAGGTAGGGGCAGATCCACCCACAGAGCCTACCCTCTGCAGTGCAGGGAACAGGAGCTAGCCTTACCCCATTTATAACTGCCAGGGGTGGACTCCCTGTATGTATTTCAGATGACCATCTCTTTCGGGGAGGAAGTAGAATGGCTGCGTGGGCCCATCTTTGTGCTGTGAGTTGGTGTGGCAGCTTACCAAGCAGGAGGCTTTGGCTTACACAAAGAATTTGGAGGCAGGTTTTGGAGTAAGTTGCTACACGTTTTGGCGCGCAAGCTGGGGCAGCATATGGCCCAATGTTCTCAGTTTAAGTCTGACACTTAACATTATTTAACAGTTTCTGTGTTAGGTGCTTTATAAGGTAAAGGAAATTAACAATTTTCAGCTAATTAGATCACTCAATTGGCTGAACATTCTGGACACCTCTTAGGAAAAAAATAGATTGGCTCAAGCCATGGAAAGGCTAATGCTGCTTCCATTATCGCTTATGAGGAGAGGGAGATATTTGGAAAGGATATTTTTATTTTAAAAATACAAATGAATAATACTGAAATTACTAGGCACTTCAGAACACACAATTTCCCCCACTTGTGTCCTTTTCTCAGATTGGGGTGGAGCGCTGCATAATGCCAGTGACTTCTTTGTTGGAAGGGGTTCCTCACGGCCGTACGGAGTCCACACTAGCATTGCTTCCAGGGTTTGGGCCTCACTCAGTTTGTGCCTGCAGCACTTTCACTGTAAGTGCTACTGTCTGGCAGTGAAGTTAATAATTCATTCACTTATCGAGATATGCAAAGGTTCAGACTAGAATCACGGTGCACTCCTCAGTCTAGCACTGAGGGCACCTTGCAGATAGTGCTGGGCTAGAGGTGGGAAACAGCTATGGCAACCTAGAAACGGTCCACTCCTGGGTGCATTGTCTCTCTCCTCTGGGGAGACTCATTGGGGGCTAGTATATTACTGTGATTTCAGTGTGGTCACCCTTCTCACCATAGTGACCCTCGTGTCAGCCCCACAAGGGCTCCTGAGTGGCAGCCAGGCTGAAAGGGTAGAATTTACACTGGAATGCTGATGCCAGCCATTAGTGCCCTAGCTGCTGTAACAGAGACGTGAAGAGTTCGAGCCCCACATCAGCCAAGCTAATAAGGGTTTGAAAAAGAAAAAATTAGAAGATAGATGGGGTTTGGATCTTTTTATTATTATTTTGTTGTTTCCTGCTGCATTTGCATCCTCTCCTTCTTCCTCACAAACTACCAATAACACACAAAGCTGAACAAACCCGTTAACATATGTCCCTACAATTATTTAAAAACGCACAGCCACTCCCATATAAAGGTATTGAGCACTAACCCGGGACCACGGTGCGATTAGTAATCCTGGGGCCTCCACCTCAGTTTATAGCAGAGGAAAGCACAGCCTTGCTCTCTCAAGGGAAGGGACAGAGGGAGTGCTGAGATGTCTGATAACATCTGAGCAACAAAAGTGATGGTGCAGTGAAAATGGATAGTGTGCAATATACTAGATTTAATCACTTACATTTAAATGAAGTTTTTTCACCTAGCAAGACTCATAAGTACCCTACAGGCCCCACACAGGGATAATACATAGCACATACATACTAAACCAATAGGTACATTTCACGTGCCGAGGATGGATGGATGGACAGAGCAACTATTCTATACTGAAAGGCATCTTCCATCTAGAAGGGATCTATCTGGGACCCCATCCTCATTTAGCAATATGGGAAAAGCACAGTAGGCCTGTCTCCCATCACCTATTTCTGAGCTCCACCCTCGGGATCTTATTCCCTATATTGAGAACTCATGACCCAGAGGAGTACTTTACCCACCACTGAAATGCAATCATGCCATGGTGTGGTGCAAACACAGTAACTATTCTGTGCCATCAATTTAAACATAAAAAAATATTAAAGTTACAAGCAAACAAAATGGGACCTTAAATTACAATGATTTTGATCTCTCACGTCTTAAAATACGCTAATTCCTTCCCTTTCCTCTCTCCTTCTGACCACAATCTCTAACATTTTACTTCCAGGCTGACTATCGAGTTGCATTCTGGAAAATTTTTCTTTTGGTTTTACTGCTGAATTAGAACTATGCAAGAGCAGGGATAGGCCTACCGCATCATTAATGCACTGTAACAGTATGAAAAAAATTACTAATAGATTCCTATAGTTTAAGATGTTTTGGGGTTTAATATATGTTGCAGGGCAGAAAGAAAAAGTATATGCTTGGTTGCTTTACACACGCACACCAAGTTGTTCCAATTTAATACTGAATGAGAAATAAAACCAGTAAACACAGGACTATTCTGATTTACTGCCCCTTTAACTCAGTCCCATTGTGACTAAACATGGTCTGCTGTCAGAGGGATCTCCTCCTATGCTGGGCAATGTTACATACTCTGCTGCCAAATTCTGAGTGGTACTTGACATAGGCACCCACAGAACACCTGTGCCCAGAAGAGTAACTATGAGATTGAGGCTGAACACCCAATTCCGGCTCCCTTACAATAACTGTGAAGAAGCTCCAAAGGGGTAGCCATGTTAGTCTAGGCCAGCAAAACAAACAGAGAGTCCTATGGCACTTTTAAAGACTAACAAATTTATTTATCGCATGAGCTTCCGTGGGAGAAAATCCCACTTCAAAGACCATGTCATTGAAGTGGGATTTTCTCCCACGAAAGCTCATGGGATAAATACATTTGTTAGTCTTTAAAAGTGCCACAGGACTCCTTGTTTGTTTTGTGGAGAGGCTGTTCTACAGGTTTTCTGGGACAGTAGCAACACAGGCATGTTGTGTGCTGGAGCAGAAAGATCAGGAGGCTGGATCTGGATGTGGAAGAAGATGTGCTCCTTTCACCAACAACAGGAAAAACATTATTTCCAGGCATGGGGAATTCTGCTGGTGGAGCTGGAGGGTAAAATATGAGTGTATAGTAAAAGTGTTTTTGCAACATGTTTGCAGAGTTGGTACCCCACTTTCCCGCTACCTACCAGAATTTGGTCTGGTGGATGGACCTTTAACACTGTAACACATCAAATGTTTATATCCAACCATTACAGAGTACATGTTACATGGTATAAAACCCTAAACTGGCATTCCTGCCAGTTCTGCCTGGAATAATGAAACAATATGGTATACCCCAAAATGCCCCTTTCTGTCTCTGTGTTTGGAGCTTGGGGACAGTGATGTGTATTCAGATGCACGAGGGCATGACTGGAGTGGAGGGAAAGTGTGCCCTCTGGCACTAAACTCCATGCTTTGAATACAGGTGAGCTTGTGCATGGGTAGGGGATGAGGGCTGGGGAGAGTGAAGCAGAGTTTCACATCCCCACACCACCCATTGATCAGTTGTGAGGAAGGGAGGTGACTTCATATTAAAATAAATAAATAAAGAGGAGATGGGAATAAATGTTGTAACATGTGGCTGGTGCCCAGTGCAGGGAAGAAGCTTCACGGAGACAGCTTCTCAGGTGAAATCAAGCACAAGATCCAGAGATTGGTGAGCTATGAGGCAAGAGGAGGTTGTTTTATCCTTGCCCGTGGGAAGGTGATGGGATTCTGAGTAGCAGGAGTTTTGCTAAGAAAGCCATCCCTCATTGCTTGGCTGCATTCAAGCCTCAGCCTGCCCCCCCCAGGACCTAACTGATACCTGGTAGATAAAACTTCCTCTTTGGCTATGTTTACACTTGCTAAAATTAGTTTGAATTAGTTAGTTCGAACTAACTAATTCGAACTAATTTTAGTTAGTTTGAATTAGCTTAATTCAAACTAGAAAAAGTTAGTTCGAACTAAGCAAGTGCCATTCATGGCACTTGCTTAGTTCGAATTAGCGATCCCCATTCATTTCAATGGCCGGTTATTTCGAACTAAGAAATTAGTTCAAATTAACATGGCCACATTGGCTAATTCGAACTAGTTAATTTGAATTAAAGCCTTACTTCTGAAGCCCTATTCGAACTTATTAGTTCGAATTAAGGAAGCCTTTAATTCGAACTAACTAAAGCCTAGTGTAGCCATGGCTTTAGTTAGTTCGAATTAAGCCTCCTTAATTCGAACTAACTTGCCAGTGTAGACATAGCCTTTAATATTAAAGCTAATAAAATTGTGGCCTGTTGCTTTAAATCCATTCACGGCTCTACCTCATCGTTTACTGGAAGTCTTGATCAATGCAGTGGTCTGTCTGCTTAGCAATGCACATTGGATTGGTTGTCTACACTCTATCCTGCCTCCCTATTAAATACCAAATTGAGTTCAAGGTCACAGCTTTGATAGTGAAACTCCTGCACTGGTCTGGCCCTAGCTACCTGAAAGACTGTAACTTCCCACGACATCTCCATTACACTGGACCATTTCACCATTCCCCCTAGGGGAAGCTCATGAGTGCAGGAGGTGGAACTTTTAAATTAGCTAGCCCTCACCATGGACTTGACTCCTTCAAGAGCTAAAAATGACCATGCACCTCACCCTGTTCAATATGAAATGGAAAACTTCTCTGAGTTCTCTCAGTAAGCTCTTCCCATTGTGCCCTTTTCTTTCTCTCACACACATGCTAATTGAGCTAGTCCTCAAACAAGCTGGGAAGGAAAAGCGAGAGATTGTTCTTTCTATTATTAAATACTTGGCAGGTGCTCAGGTACTATAGTGATGGGGGCCACGTAAGCACCTAGATAGATCTGCTTCTCCAGCTGCTGTGAGAGCTAGCCTTAGCGCTCTTTTTCTTAATCTTGTAGAGAAATGTTGCCACTTTAATATTACATCAGAGTGCTATGGCCTCAGTTTTTTTAGGCTGTGTTATATCTTGTACTGGCACAGGGCGTGGCTTCTCCCTGGAGATCATTTATAATAGTTTTGCCCAGCAATCAGCTGGAGGGGATATGGACCAATACATGGACTGAATTGTGTCCATACGGGTTATTGTTTGAAATAATGTTGCTACGATAATCTCACTACATTCTGGTGACGAAAGAATGGAGTCTCAGTAAACGTGCCATGTCATTGCTTTACCAACTCAATCATGCATGGCATCATCTTTGTAACAGGACAAGGGGCCCAGAGGGCAGATGTGTCAGAGGACTGTGTTGACCTTGTTTACAATGCTGCTGAGTCTCTTACGGTTTTCAGAAGTTACAGAAGTTAGCTGCTCTACATTGCTATTTCCCAAACACACCACCCTGCCCTTTTAAGCTATATTGATGATGCTGTTACATGCTTGACAAACTTCAGGGATAACTGCTCAAAGGCCTGTTGGACAGGGAGGGGAGGAGAGAGCGTTAAACTCAAAGGGAGTCACACAGTTATAACCCCACACAACTCAATGAAAATGTATCTGCTCTCTCTCTCTCTCTCTCTCTCTCTCTCTCTCTCCAGGTGAGGGCTGTTAACATATATTCCAGATAAGGAGCGAGAGACTCCAAAGCCAGGTCTGTATTTAATTTTTTTCTTCAAAAACTATAAAAGAGTTCTATAAATTAATATTTTTTAAAAGACCAAAACAACTTCATCTGAGTTTACACTAATATTACCCAAGGCAAGATTCTCAGCTGGTATGAAGCAATGTAGCTTCATTGACTTTGGGAGACAATTTATGCCAGCTGAGGATCTGATCCAACTTTAAGTAAGGTGTAATACACTGGCTTAAAAGCAGCACTGGTCACTCTACTATGTGATTTATGGCTCAGATCAAGTATTGAGTTTGCCTTGGTTTTTATAATAAATTAAGTACAGAATCTGCAAAATCCTTTAATGTAAAGCTGTGGTAAGACCACACTGTACAGATCAGAATCCTCCATCAGTTAGACACTCATTTCAAGAAAAAATTCATGTTCACACTACTTTTAAAAGTTCTGAATGAAATGCTGTATCGGAAAGAAGACAGAAGGAAAATATCTGTGACATAACTATTACCTGATATCAATAGTAGGAACATATATCTAGACCTAACACACAGTTAATTGGTTCCCCTTTTCCCCCGCAACTGTAAGTTCATTATTATAAAAACCAAGACAAACTTTTGCTCCTCGAAACTTTATCCAAACTGAAGTTTGAATCTACTTATTTACAGGGATGAATGAAAAGTTGTGAGGGATCAATTTGGGCTAAAAGTGATTAAAATTCACCTTATGTCCCACTGCTTATCTAGGATGACTTGGGAAAAATGAGGACATATGGAATTCACTTTCACATAGGAAAATGGAAAACAGAGAAGAACTAGGAAGATGAATAAAAGGCTCCTCATAGACACAAAAGAACACAGGGAAAAAAAGAAGGCTGGTTTTGGGCATTCTTGTCTGGCAAGGAGGCAGGCAGTAAGGCTAATGAAGCATTTGCGATATGGGACGTATGCCAGCGTAACAAAGAAGATGTGCATCAGTTCTGCAGATGTGCCAGAGCCCCCAGAGCAAAATAATGACATAATCACCATCAGTGTCACAGACCAGACTGTACACAAGGTGACATGGGAGAGAATAAATAAGAGTCTTTAGAGGCCTGTGGTACACACACAGGAAGAAATAGCCATTCCTCACTATTGCCACCACCCCAAGAGAGTTGAACGATGTGGGGTATAATGTGTTCAGCTACCAAAAGAAATCTTGAATTGTGCAAGGCTAAAGCACTATAAATTGGTGCTTTTCTCAGTCTCCAGTTGGTGTTTCAATTCCCCCTACCCCTTGTTGAATTCAAAATGAAATGGCAGTAGGAGTTTGAAGAGTTTGCCAATTTGGGGGGGGGGGGGAGAAGGGAGCGGCTAGAGAAGGAAAGAACACAAAGAACAGGCAGGCGGGGGGAGAGAATAGCAGTAAATAATTGTAAAAAACTGTACAGCTGGAACTATCTCAGGATTTCACCCAAAGTAATATTTAAAACTCAAATAAGGACAGGGATATATTTGGTTCATCAATCTCCATGAACTAAACTAGAAAAGCAAAAGCAAAATATTTTGCACTTTAAGATACAAGGCTACTATTTTATTGATCAGTGATCAAACAATGCTCACGGAACATCAGTGTTTAACATGTTATTTGGAGTGAGGAGTAATCTGAAAAGCTCTAAGTCTAAGTAGCCTTAAAACATCTAACCGTTCTTTCTGTATAAGGTACGTGTTTGTCTTGGGACAGCCATCTGGGTAGGTTTGGTTTTTTTTGATGTTACTTTTGTCAGTTTTTAAAGGGAACATCTGTTTGAGAAAGTGAAACAACTGTGGTAAGCGATCTATGGACCCAAACTGGTCAAGAGCTACCAAAATGGGTAGCTTTACTCATGAAATCAATGGGTCTTCTCATACGAGTAAAGCTCCTAAAGTATAGGACTGTTTGCAGGATCCGCCCTTATTACAGAAGCTCAGAACAAAGAACTGGCTTCACCAGTGTCCCTTTTCATTGCTTCTAATGAAAGATTCATAAGAATAACTTTAATTTTTTATGACCATTTTTGCATTAATGTATTAGCTGCATGTACCTCACACTCAATTTCTTTTTAAATACAGAAAACCTGTTGCAAAATGCCTTGTACAACAACTGAATCAGTACAAGAATGGATTTTGGTTGCTCTGCAGGTCTCCTTTAACATCAAGGAAGTGTCATGGAGCCCAGATAATATTTTGATGAGATTATTCTTCTTCATCTCATATTGCTAGGTCTTTATGAAGAGCATTGATACTGTTTTTGTAAATTAAAAACCCCTCTAATTTGCTAGCAAAACTGTTCAGAAGAAGAATGATTGTATTTGTCTTTTTTGGCTTCACCCTATTAACCAGAACAGTAATGTAATGATGGTTAATAGACAGCTTTAATTTGACTGTACTTCTCGCATATCTGCTAACTGCACCATATCTTTGTTTAGTATATCATTAGGGAAAACAAGGAAGCATGCATATAATTTTGTTCTGTTGTATATGAAGTTTAATAATTATGTCACAGAGGATTCTAAATTAATCACAGAAGATGCAACAATGTTAATAATCTGTTAAGAAAACTCCTGCTTCTTTGCACTTTGAAGTTATCAGCTTTGTAGTAGGTTTTGTTTTTTTAATTGGACAAATGTTTGTTTCTGCTGGCGCTTATACCAATGTTTTCTTTTATGGATATTACATTAAGCAACCTTCTCCCCTCTAAAAATCAATCTTTGTTTTGGGGAGGAGAGGAGAAAGTTGAACAAAACTGACATGGAGAGAAAATTTGCCATTTATTGACCAAAATTTCCCGGGACTAGCTTCCCACAACTATAATAATTTTTTAAATCTTTCATTCAAAGAAAAAATAAGAGGGTCTGAAGGAGTTTTTAATTAGCTAAATCGCTGTGTAATCTAGATGAAATAAACATGTGAGTTTGAAAAGGTTGTTAGAACTTTTTCAGAGATTTAATCCATACACGGCTGAATACAATATATTCCACAGAAAGATGCAACCATCACCAGCAGCTGTTAGAAGAGAGCTTGCTCTCTGCTCCTATTGATAACCCTTTGTGGAATAAAGAAAAAGAGCTGAGGGAAGGAGAACTGAATGTCAGACAATAGACATCGCTACACACACTGTCTCTGAACTTTCCTCATCTCTGAAGGACAATTAATTATGAAGGCCTTTGGGGTAGGTCGAAGCAAGGGAAAACCTACTGCTGGTCCAGCACTCCAGCCGCTATCTCTGTGTTTGTTAAATGGTTGTGCCTGTTGGGGAACCAGAGTAGCAGCCACCAAAATAGCCAATAGATCATTTAGGAAAAAAAGAGCAAAAGATTTTTTTATAATGTGTGTCTGTCCTTGTATAATTCATTCTCACTGTGAAATCATCCATACACAAAACACAAGGACAATTTTTTCTTTTTTTTTTTTTGGAAGAGCCACAGGGTAGGTTACAGTCAGAAACGGCCTCTCAGTGGTGTGTTAAAAAGGATGGTCTTTTCACCAAATAATTTCACAGAGGCAAAACAGACAAACACAAAGAGTTGAGACTTTTTCTGCTACATTAAATAGAGTAACTGATAAGGTCAGACATATGATACCTAAAGACATGAATCTGTGAACTCTTGAAGTCAAAGGACTTCTCTGTGCAAAGGAACAATCTTTCAAAGGAAATAGATCATAGAACTCCACTGAATCCCCTTTAAACTTTATGAAGCAGGAGGAGAAAAAGCTCTAAGTAGGGAAGCTTGACAGAAGAGCCTTGAACTATTTTCTGAAGGAAAGATGAGACCCTCCCTAGGCTGTCACAAAACATCTTTTTTTTTCTAAAGGCTCTTCTGAACTTTGATATGTGCCAAGACACCGCTATTGAAAGCTGTATAATTATGTGCTATAGCCACTGTAGAAAATGCTTTGTTCATCTCAACAAAGAACAATAAGCAAAGTAAAGTGACATTACACTGTATCTTTTTCTTTAAGAATGTTGAGAAAGGTCATGGTATGCTATAACTAATAAAGCTGTAGAGTAAGGAGGTTTAAAGCTGATCTTGCTGTGCTTAAATGTAACCCAATGACAAAAAGGCAGAGGAAGCTAAAATGTAATGACATTGAAAAAAACAGATAATAAATCAATGGGCCAACCTCATTATACCAATGAATATCTTGAATGTAAAGGAAATAAATATAGAAATGAAGCATAGTTGTGAGACAGAGTTTTCTGTCTCCAAACTTGGCAATTTTCTCTTCAAGTTGTTGTTTGCAATTCAACTAAACAAGAAACTGATTAATGAGTAGCTACTAAATGGTATGTGCAATGCTTGTACATTCAATTAGCACCTGAATTTTGTGACTTGATTTACAAATAAATTTCATCTCTTGTGAAAGCTGCAAGGGAAACAGAATTCTTTCACAAGTGTCTCTTCAATGTTTTTCTTCTTTTTAAACAAAAAGGGACGTCAATAAAAAATATCAAGAGGCCAGTATTTCTAATGACATTTCTCCTTTTGGTGAGGGGGGAAATCTATCTAAATATGCGTGCTCCAATTTGCCTTTAAAGGAATGAGGACAATAATAAACTTTTCCTACTGTGCTTGTTCTCAAACTGCAAAATAAGTTTTCTAGTCTGTTGCCACAAATCATAAGCAATAAGTCCTCTGCCTTTTTCTTTAAGAATGTGGAGAAAGGTCATAGTATGCTATAACTAGCAGAGCTGCTGACTAAGTAGGTTTAAAAGTTAACAGAAAGCAACGGGAGAGTAAAGTGTAAAGAAGAACATTGTCACTTGCTTCTGGTAACCCATTAGAAACACACTGCCTCTGTGCAGAACTCGAATAGATGAAATGTGTATAGGGTGCAAGTTAGAAGTTTGCAGATGGTAGGGTCTGATTTTCATTCATACTAGGGCCACCTTACATTGCTCTAATTGTTTACGGAGACCTTAAAGTAGATGTAAACCTTGCTTTAAAGTTCCTGTAAAATTCCAAAAAACTCTGTAAAGCGACCTTACTGTAATTGAGAATTAGACATTAAGGGTTTAATTGTCCTTTTGATTCACATCAATTAAAGTCAAAAGGAGTCATGCTCATGCAAGTAGGAAAGAATATGGACGTCTAAGATGAGAATGTTTGTAGCCAGGAGTTCCAAACGTTACTATTTACATAGAGTGCCCATTTGGAGATGATTTACGTAGGTCTGACGTTCAGAATTGGGTAGCTGAGCACTTTTTTGAGAATCTGAACCCTTTAAGATGTCTCCAGTTGAGCTCCCAAAAACTGAGGCACCCGAAATCACTAGTCACTTTTGAAAATTTGGACCACTGGCATTTCACTGAATTGTTCTTATGATACTGACAAACATTTCCTTTTTTTTTTTTTTTTTGGTAAACAAATATAAACTCCGATTGACTTCATACCCACAACTGGCCCAGGTCAGCTGACTCAGGCATGTGTGGTGCTATAGATTGCAGCATAGACCTTGGGGCTTGGGCTGAAGCCCAGGCTCTGAGGTTCAGTGAGTAGGGAAGGTCCTTGAGACCAGCCATCTACACTGCAATTTTATAGCCCCACAGCCCAAGCCCTGAGCTTGAGTCAGTTGACCTGGGCCAGCTGTGGATGTTTTATTGCAATGGAGACATACCCAATGGGACTAATTTACATATTGCTTAACTGCTGGCCTTTGCAACTTTGGGGTATTAATTAGCTGTTCCCCGACTTCATACCACTTTTCCCATATAAAATAAAGTGAACCTCTTAACCAGCTTTTTCAGTTTCTAAACAGTCCATTATACTTTGCAGACTCCTGCTTACAAATAAGCCATAACCGATGCTGTGCAAAAAAAGCAATTGCCACTTCATCCTTCTCTGTGGCAGAATTACACATCCTTTATTCACAAAAACAATGCAAATTGGCAGATGTTTCACTGTTATGATCAACTTGGATATGTGTCTCTGCATAACTGGGTGAATTCCTGTGAAACATACAAGTAAGGTTCAGAGAGACAGTTTGCAATAGCTCACATTGATGCACATTTGCTCACTATACATTGGACGTCTTAGAAAACATGAGACGTAGGTGGAAGAACAACAAACAGAATACCTAATGCTAGGGGAGAGGTCTCTGAGGGCAAGTCTACACTGAAGTGTAAGCCTGGCTGTACTTGAGCCAGCGCTCAAACCTAACCCCTCTTGTATCTACACTGAAATTGTGTTAACCCTGGGCTTGGACGCAGGGTCCCAGGACTGTAGGGCTGGAGGATGAGTTCAAGTTAAGCCACAATCCCTATTGTGCCCTATTGCTTTGCAATGTAAGACATGGCTTTGCTTGACTTGGGTCTCAGGAGTCAGATGGAAGCAACTCACAAGTCCATGGGACGCTTTGTTAGTCCTCTTTATTACAACAAGCTGCAATCCAGCAAACCTCTTTGCAAGGAGCAGCAGCTCAGGTTAGCGGTAAGCCATTCACTTCTGAGCACTGATCTGCAAGTACCCTAGCAGAGAGCTTCCTAGGTTTGCAATAGAGAGTGAACTGATCAAGCCTTTTGCAGAGCGAGCTGCTTCCTGGTAATCTTCAGTGCAGACAGTAATGATTTCCCACAGAGCACCACGGTCCTAGGGCTATATCCAGCCACATTTTGAAGTGGAGGGAGCACTAGGGACTCTAGGATATAGTTACTTTGACTTGGGTCCACGTACTGCAGTGTGGATGCCAGAGGTTCAAACACAGGTTAGAAAAATCTACAATGTATACACTCAAGCTTCCTGAAAGAAAGTGGGAATGTGGAGTCCTGGAGAGACTATAATCTCTTTTAATATATAAGAATAATGTGTAATTTTATTTTTTATATAAGTGAACAAGAATTAAGTAGCAGTGAGAGCCATGCAGAACCTGGCCAACATTCTTTGCCTATTTTAACCAAGTAGTATCAACTTTTTGCCACTTTACACCAATGGTTCAATAATCTTCCTTCTCTACCAGCATCCCACTTTTATAACAGAGAGCTCTGGTGATTTTACAACTATCGATTATTAAGGGGAGTTAGGTCAGATACCATGGTGCTGCACACTCTAGAAATACCATAGCTATAGAGTGGCTCAGCAAGCTGCCATCTCTTCTGATCTCCTTCTCCAACTATGCTGTGACATGTCCATTATGGTTTAAGGAAGAAGGATGAGCTGCTTTTCATTTGTGAAAAACTGCCCAGGCAAATGTGAGCATTCCCCATCTTTACTGAAGAAAGCACATTTGCCATTTTTCTATAAGCCTGAATTTTTCTGCACAGCTAAACTTACTGCATGTTCTGTTTCAATTGACGTTACAGGACAAAACAAATACAGAAACAAATCCATGCACAATAATAAATAAATAAATAAATAAATAAATAAATAAAAGTAGTAAGCCACTGTACCCTGCTGGAAGTGTTATATCTGTCTCTGGCACTGAGCCACAAGGCTACAACAGCAAAGCTAAAATGATAGGACGTGTAGCTTGTTAAGCATCTTATTTGACTTTGCTAAAAGCCATCATTTCCAACGCACTATGAAGGGAACACAATATCCTCAGCAAATCTGTGGCACATCCTGGGATGGATAAATTCACTTGGTTTTATCACTTTTTCCTAATAGTCTATTTGGGTATGTTAAAGTATGTGTGAGTTTCACTTAGCAGCAGATAAACAAGGAGGGGGTTAGGAAATGCAGTATAGGTGATTTAAGAGGAAGAGCCATAATATCAGACTTTAACCATGCTAGAAGATCAGGAATGCATCTCTGAAGTATAAGGAACTTCGATTGTGCTAAATATGGCAAATGCTCAGTTTACTAAGTCCCTTTGGATCCAATTTTAGCTTTACAGTGCTTGTCATTTTTGCTTTCCAGCTAGTGGGGGTGTGACTTGGCACTTATCAGATAAGGTTATAAGACTACATTGAAGTTCACACTATGCAGTTTTGTGATCAACTCATTTTTGGGGCTTTAGTGTGTGGCAAACTCTAAGTCAAGAAATGAGGTTCTAAGAAATTCATATTAGATTGGATAGATGAACCTTCTTTTTTCCTACTTGCTTGGGGAAAGGTGCATTTGAAGATACTTTTAGTATCCTGCTTAATTATTAGATCCATTTTCTAAGTTCTAGTCTTTAGAGGAAGAGAGTTTTATTACTGGTTGTGCACATAAAAATTGTCTTTGTATTACATATGAGATCTACAGTCTCAAGGTTATTTGAGAATTTCCCTTTCATTTATATATGCTCTACCTTTCTCAAAAAAAAAAAAATGCATCCATTAAAACTACTACTTTAATTTAACTTTGTGACTAAAACTTTGTAAAGCATTAATAAACTTCCAAGGCCTTAAGTAAAAACAAAACTACTGAAAAACAATGCAATTTGATTCAGTCTTCACTGTGTTTAGAAAAGAACAAAATATAGTCAATAACAAAAAGGTAAGGGAAACTAAACTAACTTTGGAAAAAAAACCAAAAAGTTAGTGACTCTTCATCCACTGTTCCCTTATGTTACTTCGATCTCTGTTGTATCTTGTTATATACTTAGATTGTCAACTTTTAGGGGCTGAGACTCACCTTTTTGTGCATGTGTGTATGACAGTGAGCTATGGCTATGGCTAATTATGGCTTTCAGGTGCTCCCACAATACAAATAATAAGTCTGGATGCGATCCCCATATGTCACCACTGGTAAATCTTTCAAAGAACATTATCCTCTCACCTCTTTATTTATCTTTCTTTATCATATCATCTTTCTCC
>ML685763.1:7931147-7958647 GCA_007922175.1 Pelusios castaneus | reverse complement strand
AATACTATCATTGCGACATTGTAAGAAGATTGATATTGGTCACCACATGCAAACACAAATACATACTTCCTTTATGAAAAGAATTATAATAAAAAAACCTCTGTATTACTGTTCATATTAACATCTACTGGAAAAGACATGTTATAGCACCATTAAGTACTCTGCCAATGATGCATCTGGGGCCAGTGGCTCACTGGTGCAGAATCATTTGAAATGCTCCCTCAGATTTTTCCATTCCAGGTGGAACCACTCTCAGAGCAAACCCGCCACTTGGCCCGCTGTGTGATTCACAGCCTTTTCTGTGTTTAATGATTCTTGACCAGCCATTCAGGCTAGTAAGTGCCTGCACTGCTTTTTTAAATGCTGTTACCATCCTCCCCATGCATGGCACTGAATGAGAAGAAACGTGTTTTCAGCTTTGAGGGCACAGAAAGGAGGGTGGCAGTAGAGAATTCCCTCCAAGATGTTCAACTTGATGTAACATTAGATTAGATGAAAGCTAACAGGAAAGGAAGGGAGGGGGCAACCCTTTGATAAAGTTAAAATAAAGTGAAGAGACTTGACCTACTTGTTCATTCTTAAAACAGGGCCAAGTCACAAAGTTGGGAGCCCATTTTCCAATAAGATAGAAATAAAAACCCCATAAACGTGTAGATAGTTAAAATAAGGACTTGAGTAAATTGTTGGGGGGGGAGGGGAAAATGTAAAACTAATTTAAGCTAATGTAATGTTTATAAAGTTACTTAGATAATAACACCATGTGTGCCATTATAATCATTAAAACCCAATCTATA
Organism: Pelusios castaneus; assembly: GCA_007922175.1. NCBI lineage: Eukaryota > Metazoa > Chordata > Testudines > Pelomedusidae > Pelusios > Pelusios castaneus. The sequence goes on along the minus strand of ML685763.1, from coordinate 7,957,853 downwards.
TTAAAAAAACTTAGATGATTAACACAAAATCAACTTGATGTGAAGGAACAATTACTTTTAGGGAAAAAAATCAGGCGATCCTAATATTCTGTAGAATGAGGGAGGATGCAGCTGTACGTCGACAGCTTTCATATCCTCATTTGAATAATGTGGCCTGAATCTGTCACTTTATTCATCCTCCTTATGCTCAGTGTACTCTGCATCAACAACAAATTAAGTTGTAAATAAGAGACAATCATCACTTTTGTTTTTAAGCAGTTACTGCATGGAAAATTTCAATGTACTGTTTCTTTTTGACAGAAAGAAAGGGAATCTACAGTGTGCTTATGTAAGCACAAATATGAGGAAACCAACCAAAATGAAACAATTAAGGAGCGCTTGAGAACTGCTCCAAAAATGTTCTTGGAAGTACATTTACGCCACCAGCAGAATTTCTTTTTCAAAGGATACACACATGTAAAACTGTGTCATCCAACTGTATTAAATGTTTTTATTTTGCTTATTTTAAACTCTATCTTCACTAAAAAGCCAAAACCCCATCCCCACCACCACCCCCACCCCCAAACATGGATCCCAAGCACTCCTTAGTAGAAAAACATAAAGTGTAAAATGATCAACTCTAATCTCTTAGTGGTTAAATTAGAATTAATAGTCATTTACCTTTAATGTGTTAAAATGATATATTTTCACCACAAAATTCAAGCATGCAATATGTTTTTTTCCTACCTTTACATCTGAGAAGTAGGTTTTCAGCATATTGGAACTTGGGTACCGGGTGTAAAAGAACATGAGCTTGGCCTTTTTCAAGTGATTGGGTGACAGACCTTCCTGCATGTAGGATTGAATTAGTCAAGGAAAATGCTTTGCTTGAGAATAAAAGCTGTTTCTGGATATACACGGCTAGCAAAGTGCTCCTTCAAGAAATATTCTGTAAAAAGACTGAGTGACAAATTATTAAAATTCAATTTGCAGCTCTTTAGAATTGTAATTATTAAATGAGATATGTGAGGATACATAACATATATTGTCTCTCAGTTCATTCTTGGTGGCAGGAATTTTTCAGGTTTAAGGTTTGTGTACCATATGTATGTTCACTTGTTGCTAAGGAAACAAATGCATGAAGCATGTGCTGGGAGAAAAAAAACTTATCACAAGATTTTTCTTTCTTTTGCAATTCCAATCCAGTTTATTTTTGTCTTAGCACCGTGCAATTTATTTCATATAATTCTAATGCACATGAAACAATCAGAGGTGCTTTATGATTCTGAGCAGTGTTTCATGCAAGCAACGTATTTTACCTTTTTCTTTCATGTCAGAATTATTCAGTATCTTGAGTTACTCTCACTAAATCAGTTATTCCTTTGCCTTAATTACTGGCTCTCTAATGAAAGCTAAATTTCTTTTTAAAAAACCTTCTGTAGTTAAAAAAAAAAAAAAAAGTCTGGTTCTGATTTACAGAGTTAACTCCTTGGAGAATGTAACTGTATTTGGGGCTAAATAATCAATAAGGGTGGGTTAGCAGATCAATAAATGGCCACTTATCCTATAAGGAGGCCTATTTATCCTGGAAACATCATTACCTTTTAGATCTGTAAACAGAAGCAACTAAAACAGTTCCCAAGGGAATGTGAAGCTAACCATAACAATCCAGGCTTTCTGATTTTCCCCCAGCTTCTTGGCACTCTTTTGTGTACTGTGTGCTAGGACGGCTTTGGTCACATCTGTGCCGCAGGCTGGCCCTGCCATTTCCTCAGCAAATTAATGGCTTTATAATTTATCAGAAATGAAGATGCACGTGGAGAAAATCAATGTGGTCCCCACAAGGTCAATTGAGGGTTCTTCCCAGAAGCTTCTCTAAGGACTGTTTCTCCTAACGACATTCAATGAAAAATTTCACTATTTCACACCTTATGGTGGAGAAAGGTCAAACAAGTTCACAGCTATTCTGCAGCTTCACCTTACAGAGCTGGTAATGCAGGAGAACAAAATGAATAGTTCTAGCTCTCAGTGTGGGAAGTTCAAAGACTATTTCGGATTGTTCTTTTAACAGAATATCTTTTCTCAATCTACTGAATTGAGTCTAAACACAGTTATTTATTCATGTATTATTCATACATGCAGATGGAGTTGTAGAAAGAGAAGGCTCCTTTTTAAACGGAAAACATAGCAATTTTTTAAAATAGCTACTGAAAATAGTCTAAAAACCTCTTCGTTTACAAAAAGTACACTGAGAACAGCTCAGTTGAACTTGGGTTTTGTTTTAGATGCTTAATGATTACAAAGAAGATAATTTATGACTGACATACTTCTTGTGCCAAGGGAAGAGTTGAAAGAACCTCCAGTTACCTCCATTAGACTGATAGAGAAGTCTAAAAGAGCATTAGACTCTGCAGTGCCATCTGTCAAAACGCATAAGTGAAATAATAGTAGCAAGCTGTCACCTATTGCTTAGTGATAAGAGTTTTAGACAAGTCAAAACTTCTACACCAGAAATCCATTTTGTTATACGATTTCACAGGGGGATGTCGACTAACCAACCAACATTTCAATAAGTCAAAGAAAAATCCTAAATCTCCTTACTGTATAATTCTCCTGAAGCAGATAACATATTGATATCCTGTTTGTTTGGATTTCAGTGGAAGCTAAGATACAAATTTAAACTTTCCCCAAGCTTCAGTATTCACTGGATTTAAGCATATGATACAGTTGTTTAGGTGTTTTGGTTCTTGTGGCATTTATGATTTTTTTTCTTATTTTTCTGTAATAATGTTAGAGGATATTGATATTGAATAAAAGATGTTCTAAAACTCAAAATTCCCAATAGTCCATTTTTTATTAGAATTATGCTTTCCTGCTAAGCACGTGGGATTCTTAAAGTGAATTCTAGGTCACTATGAATCTTTATGTCTTGCTTCTAAGATTAAGGCTTTATTGTGATGAAGGACAGAGCTCTAATAAACTATTAAAAATAGCTAATGAAGCACTTAAGAGCCAACTGTTAGATAGCTCATTACTATTTCAGTATAAAACTGAACTGACCAATTGGTTAATTTCCCTTTTAAGTGCTTGTGCCGAAAAGCAACTGTTCTTCCAAGAAAGCACTAGCTGTTTCCAGGATACTTACACACGCACAATGACTCATGATGGAATAGATTCAGTAAACATACAGCTGTACTGAACACGAGCTAAGCCCCATTCAAGGCCAGGAAAGAAAATGAGCACAAATAAATATTAAGAAGGTAAGGGGGGGTATGTGTGTGCAGAATGGAACGCAAACAAGCTCTATCCCAGCAGCTCATGTGGCTTGCTTCAATTCTCTTAGCCATAGCTTTGTGAAGACAGATGACATTCAATTCTATGTGTAATGCAAAATAGACAATAACTGCTGAAACTTGAGCCAGCTGCCAGGTGTAAAAAAAAGAAAAGAAAAGAAAGAAAGAAAGAAAGAAATGATAAATCCATAAATTAATGAAAGACATCTGCTCAGGAACATAAAAGATCAGAGGAACAGTGTACTGCAGCTGAACCTAAAGCAGTGTTCAAACAACCTGAGTCTGAGTGTTGTGTATTTACCAAGCACAATATAGCCTTACCTAAAACAGCAGCAGCAGAAAGGCAAATGTAAGAAATAGGAAATGAGAGTGAGGGACAGAAGCATATATTGACACTCTGTGTGTTTTAACTTAAACTACATGTAGACTCTTGCACCTGATTTGTGCCAGAAAGCAAATGCTTAATCCAGCTAAGTAACGATCCTCTTCTGCTAAACTAATTCTATATGAAGATAATCTTCTGTTCCTCTCAAATTCCTGGAAATGCTTTTTTGTACCATATACTGGTACTGGATGAGGAGAAAGGAGCAGGAATCTCAGGTAGTTATAAGGCCAAATTGCCGTTTAAATTATCCAATGGTTGCTTTTTTCAGCAAAAGCTCTAAATTGCTAAGAATATTTCTGCATGTCTTCAAGAATCTTGAAATAAAAGGCTGGACTGTAAGTACACTGGCATTTCCCAGGTCTCATCAACAGCACAGAGTTATCCTGCTTGCTGAACAACTGCTCACTTTTTAAGTTTAATTCTCCTCGTTTCAAAATGCAATTCACAAATTAGAGTTTTCATATACTGGATCAAGAAACTTGCCCCATTGGGATCGGAATTCAATTTGAAAAGGAAGACTTTTTTAAAAGTTTCACTAATATCACTGAAACCTTCCTTCTATGGAGAAAATACTGAACATCTTCACCTGTGCAGATGTCTTAACGGCACAAAAAAACTACTGTTGTGCTTCAGTTTGATATATGCAAATGTTTTGGGGCTGAACAAGGCTATTTTTCTTGAGATGCAAAGAGGGTGCATGACAAGGATGATCATGCAGAAAAACAATTGGCTGTCTGTTTCTTTAGAATTTGAATAAAACTTAATATTTGATTAAACAGATTAGTTTGCAAAGATACAGAATACATTCATGACCAAGATATGAACTCCTAGTGCAGGTGCATCTTATCTTTTTTAGCAGAGTACACAAACATTAACCATTTCCTTGCACAATTCAATAGGGATGCTAATGATCAGATGCAGGTTATGAATGTAGGTTTAGAAAACAATAAGAGGCACTGGTTCAGTATTTCAGTCTACTACTAAAACCTGAACGTGGATGTATCTGCTAGTCTGAAATTCTTATCCTAGCTGTATTGTCCAGAGAAACAGATGTTGCTTTCTGTTGTGAAGGAAGAACTGCCTCTCTTACGAACCATATTCTTTATAACTGCACATTGAACCATGTGAAATAAAAGGGCCAAAATAAAGCCCACTACCAACAAACGTGCACACTCTCTCCACATGCCTTCGTCTTCTGGAATAAACTGTAGGCTATAGTGACAAATGGGCAGTTGCTAGAAAAATATCACCACAATAGGGTTCTATATCGGTGTACACACTACTGTACAGCTGGCATTTAAGAATCTTGCAGCTTTTCAAATGTATTTGTATCCAGGCTGCACTAGTGACTAACTGGGAGAATCAGAGTGTCTGCATAGCATCAGGGGAGTAAGGTATATGGGGAGGAGGGATAGTATGACCATATTAATATTCAGTTTTCCCACCAGCTAACCTTCAGAATGGCACTGGCTCTAGAGGAGGCTGCCTGTATACCTTCTCCATCAGAAGTAACATGCTGTGATAATGGCTGCCAGTGAGAGAAAGGAATATAATGTGGGGACACTGCAGAGCAAAGGAGGGAAGGCAAAAACCAAACAGGACAACAGAAACAGCAAAAGTTCCAAAAAATACTGAATCACACGATAATAATAAATAAAGGGGTCATACACAGTTATAGCCAAGGGAAATACTAACAGCTTATACACATAGAATGGTTTTTCCTTTTCAGTCCCCATTGAAGACGTGAAAGCTTTTTCATTCATTTTTCAAGGAGGAAAAGAAAGTCATTTTTACTTAAAGTAAAATGTCACCACATTAGTCAGCAATTACATAGTTACCTAATGTGGGCCTCAGATGCATAACTGTGGTGACACCATAAGTTGCTCTAAGCGCATCAGAAGGCAGAAATTGGAGGAAAGAAGGTTTTTGGGTTTTGTTTATTTTTTTAAATCTCAAGCAGTAATTTTTTGTGTTTCTAGAAGATGCTAGCCTTAAACTGAAACCCATTTTTAATTCACATTGGTGGACAAAGACAGTCCAAGCTCCCCTGATACTCCTGTCAACGGATATGATCCCCAAATTGAAGAGATCACCTCCATCAGATGAGATGGTACTTCAGACTCTATTCCCATTCATGCTTTGGCCTTAAAGGTTTGTCTCCACAGCTGACCTGAGTCAGCTGACTCAGATCCCCAGGGCTGGGGCTACAGGGCTGTAAAACTACAGTGTAGTCATTCAGGTTCAAGCCCAAGCTCTGGGGCCTGAGAGGACGGAGAGTTCCCAGAACCTGGACTCCAGCCCAACCCCGAATATCTAAACTGCAAATTTTAGCCTTGCAGCCTCCTTCTGAGTCAGGTCTTGTATTTGAGGGTAGACGTACCCTCTGACTGACAAAACAGTTCCCATTTGTGGTTGTTTTCAAAATGTGAACCCTTGCCCTCTAGGAACTGGACTGAGAGCAGCAACACATTTCACATAAGCCAGCAAACAATCATAATACAGCAAAAACTTTTGATAACATCAACCCAAGCCTGATTTAAACCAGCCACCTACAGGTGAAGAGTTCTATGGGCATGACCCAACTCACCCTGATTCATGTCAGTAATCTGTTTAAATCAAATGGGACAATCCACACAAGTGAGGACAACTCACATGAATACTAGTTTGCAGGATGAAGCCTTGAATCCTTGCAAATCAATTCACTGAGGCACCCATGTCCTTAAAAAAATTGTGTTTACAACTAATCTAATAAATCAAAATTATTAACCATAAAAAATACTCATTGATGATAAAAGCATGTACACCTGACATCTGCCTCCACTGCTATTACTGGAAAAAGGACAACTTCATCAATATCATGATTATTACTCAAGAATAGGTATGGTCATTCCATTATGATTGCCTTCGACTTGGAAAGGAAATTAACTATAGCTAAGACTCTATACGTGTGCAATTGCCGGCTGGAGAAGTCTTACTCTGAGTATAAAACATCAATATATGCTTCACTGAAAATCTTCAATTTAGCATTGGGCAAATATCACATTTTGTCCACATTTAGTCTTTTTTTTTTTCTAAAATAAAAATCTGAGCATACCAGAATGCACATTAGGGGAAGAGGGAGCAGAGAGAGAGGGGATTGAGCGTAATTGCTCCAAAAAAAAATTCCCCAAAGGACTAGTAAACAGAAAATTAACATGGAAATATCAGGATATGCATAAATATAAGCAGAACTGTATTTTTTTTTTTTTTTTAAATAAAAGACTGATCTGGAGCTAAAGAAGTTTTTTAAACAAAAGAAAGAGGGGAAGATGTCCCGTAAATGTAATACAGCTGAAGTTTTATATCTAACTGTGCTCTCTAGCTTTCCAAAATAATTTGCTTTGTGTATGTTAGGACAAAAGATTTCTGTGTACGGCTGAACAGAGGTTAATCATGCATAGCAGGCAGCTGCACAAGAGCTGAGGAACAGACCTCTGGGTGGGGGAAAGAAGTTGATGCAGCTTGAATACATCAGTACCTGTATCCTTTGTGTTTTGTTTTGTTTTCTCACTTGAGAACTGAACTGGAGATTTACAACCAACCAATGGTTTGTTCTTTGTAAGAGTCAGCAATGACAGTCAGGCTTACTTTTCCTTTAATAGGAGGAAAAATATCATTTGGGAGGTTAAGTGTTTTCAGCTTCCCCCACAGTACAGGGCCTAATTGTGGAGCTTACCTTTGTGAGCACTTACTCATGCAAGCATTGCTATTTATTTCAGTGGGATTATTCCTGGGAGTAAGTGTTCACCAACAGGAGGAAAGGTTCCACACAGCTGGGTCCTGAAGCCTCTCTTGCTTTCTCTCATAACTGAAGCAAATGTTTTATGGGGGAAAAGGGAGGAAGCTATTTAAAGTTCTCCCTGAAAATAGGGCAGGCAGGTAATACAGGGAAAGAGCAGAACACTGTGGCTGAACCAGCACTGTTCATTACCCGATACTTTATTTAATCACTACTCTTACAGGGTGTTGGCCACTCCATCTTAAAATGTCTTATTACCAGAAATACTCTGCACAAAAGCATTACATACAGTTAAGCATGCAGTGATGTTTCTGTTAGTTACCCAACCAAAGAGGAAAGCAAACCTACACAGATTGGACCTGCTATTGCAACCGATTATATTTGTTTTAGAAAAGGATATTGCACTTCCCGAGTAAGGTGAGATTTCAGACATATCTTGTAGGTCACCACACTCAGACTTTATGAGAGACAAAGAGAGACCTTCAGCTGTGCTGGGAGGATGTGCTGGTGAACAAGGATGGTGATTCATATGATGTGACGACATCTTGGTCCTCAAACTTGTGGTCTCCCTAGTTAAGTCTAAGGATTCTGGGGAGGCTCTATCTTTCCCTGGGAAGGAGGCAGATGGAGCGCCTAAAGGATTCTGAAATGGGTACGCCATGAGGGGAAGCGGAAAGGGATGGCGGAAAGAAGATGTAGTGAAGCCTGGGGTAGCGGAGAGCGGAGATTGATGCAGAGAAGCGTGATGGCCACCAGGCGGTGGGGCAGATGCAGATTGGTCAGATGAGTTTTTGCGAACTACTAGGGGCAATGCTTCTGTTTGGTCTGTGGAATTAGGCATCTGCACATTGCCGAATGTGTCTAGTGGGTTTGGAATGATGACGTCACCGAAGCACTGCAGGCGCTGGTTTGTGGTATGGAAGTTGTGGTTTTCCCCATTAACTGCAAATCTTGCTTGAGGGATTTGAAGAGGTGGAAAGACCTGAGGAAGTTGACGGGAGGGCTTGGATGAGAAAACTTTAACCACTGTGTCCACAACTTGTGACATGGCAGTGTTCAGTTCCTGTTTCAATGTCTCAGCCAAATGTTTGCCTTCTGGATGGAAAGAGTTTGGCCCATGTTCTTTTTCCTTAGGACCTTCTCTTTTAGGCTTATTTTCTGCTATTTCTTGTTCCCTAATCAGGGCTCTTGCACGATCGATGAACTGCCCTGGGTCTAACTCACACATTTCATTATCTGACCTGCCAACAGAATCCCTTGCTCTAGCATCCATGATTTCTGAACGCATGCTGTCTTCAGACAGGTTACCATCTTCATCATTTTCAGAATCAGTGCTGTCATAGATTTGGTAGAACTTTTCCTGCAGCTGGCGCAGCTGTTTCTGCATGTCCTCCAGCTGCTGTTTCAGCTGTCTGCGCTCCTCTCGCTTCTGTTCTTTTCGAGCTGAAACCAGCTGCTGGAAACTCTGTTGCTGCTGTTGAGGCAGCTTTTGCTTGCGTTTGTTTTCTCTGTAACTTTCTCGGGGACTTACAGACTGCGGAGCCATCTCTCTTTCATTTTCATTGCCCCTTAATGCCACACTTGGGGAATGGCTCATACCCCGAATTATATTCTCAACCCGGGCGCGCTTAGCTCTCAGGTGCTCATCACATAACCGATCCATATCAAACTGGCTCATCGTAGGCCTGCCAAAAGGGGAAAGACACTCTTGGGGGCTGTCTCTTGAAGAGTTGCTGCATACATCCTCCTGATGTACTTCTGAGCCTGTACTAGAGAGACCGCTGGCTTGGAAACTGGGCTCTGTGCCACCATTTTTGTTCATGTTATTTTTCAACAGCTGGGAAATTATGGTTGCTCCTGGAAAAGGCATCATGGCATCTTCATATGAGTTCGCCCTCTTCAGCAGCTTGCGGAGCACATTTGACTTTTCCCCATCTGCATGCTGCACCACTGAATACTCAACATCCTGCTCTGAACCTTGGGGATTCATGGCACTAAAAAATGTTGCTCCTGCCTTTGCAAAAAATGCAGATGCTGTCCCTACCGTCCTTTTCACTCCAATATCAACTCTTCTTCTCTTGGTTTGCCTGCTTAAGAGGGCTGTGCTGTCATGGTCAGGCATCACTGGACTGTTATTGTGCCATCTTCAAAAGCTTGTCAGCTGGGCTCAGCTCAAGAATCCTGGGACCCTGGCCAACAGAACAAAAGGACTGATGAATCATTTTCTTTAAATTTCTCCAAATTTCCTGACCTCAATCCTGAATAAAATGCAAAATGCATAGGCTCTGGGATTTATGGCACATTACAATTATTGCAATTTATTATGCACTCTGCTTGAAATGAAACATTTTTAAATATTTCTGCTCCACTGGTTTAAGATGGATTAAGATTTTAAAAAGCAAAAACTGCTTAAGCACCAGTAATATGATTCTCTTGCACAAATGCCTAAAATGATACTGTTTATCTTCAGAAGAAACAGTAGATTAGAAGAACACAGCCTCTGACAACCAATTGATTAAATTTAGGGCATTGAGATACATGTTACAAAAGAAGATGAAAGTAGTCCATATTTAAGATTTATTGTTAAAACAAGAAGCTGTATAAAATTTGGATTAAAAAAATATCAATTGCAATGTAAAAACTGTAATTATGTTTTCTAAGATTAAGAGGAAAAAACTGATAAATAAACATCTGAAGGTCAAAATAACAACTTTTACTTAATTTCACATAGAATGACGTATGCGTTGGTGAGAGAGGCAGAAAAAATATATACACATTTTAATACTTAGGTTGCAAAAACCTTCTTAAATCATAGGCAGCATTTATTTAATGAATTAAGATGCATTAAGATTTTTTGAATGGTCAGGATTAGAAAATATATATATTTATTTTAAAGAGAAGCAAAAATGGTGTATATCATTAATATAACCTAGCACTTGCAATTGAGTTGCCATTGGGGTGTTTAAAATTCTCCAAATACTCTGCCCTTTTTGGTAATTTATAGTCTCAAACTAAAACCCAGTGCTAAAGCATGAAATTTTCACATTTCATAAGCTGTGATATACGGCATTACATTGTTTGTATAAGGAAAACCAAGGCATTTTTTCAGTGTTACATCTCTGTTTTAGAACAGGCTCCAAAAATAATATCTCAAATGCCCAATGAAGCCATTCTTACATGTAACATTTTGGATACACAGAATCTTATTTCCTGTGACATGCAAAACAAGAAGAGAAAAAATATGGAAAGATGAAATAATATAACATCAATCAACGACATGAGAGAGGAAGATACCTTGTCTTTATATGAACTCTCATTGTTTCCCAGGAACACAGTATAAAAAGATAACACTTCCTTGCATTTTATAAAAAGCTCTTGACATAATTTGTGACTTATTAACTAGTGATGCTAAATGCACATTGCGCATGAAGTGCAATGTTTCTTCCTGTGTCTTAAAATTTAACACTATACTAAGTAACATTAAAATATTTTTCATGCTGTGTTTATCTAACATTAAACTTCACATTTGCTTAACAGTGCACAATCTTCACAATAACAGGGTATATTGCCAAAGGCAGCATGCAGACTTTTTGGAATTGCTCCCATCTCTTTCGGTTCACCTGTAAAAACATCTACGTGCTCCCTAGGACTGCATCTGCGGCTAATTTTAAAGAATGACTATCCATGCAAATAGGCATAATTTCAGCATGAAATAATCTGTAAAAATGAAGATAGTAGTCAGTGCTTAGATTGAAAAAATAGTATTATTTTAGATGAGCTAAAAGAATTTTCAGAGCTTCTGTGTCAAAGTCTTATGAAAAGAACACAATGGTTGTTTATATTACTGACTCCTTGTATCCAGGAGGGGAAAATAAAATAAAATAAAAATTGCCTGAATTTGGACTGGAAATCCAGACCCAATAATTGTTGCCAGCAGGCTGTTCAAAAATTGTTAATACAAAAAGTGCATGAAGAAAAATAGATTATAGAATTAAAAAACAAAACCGTCACATGGCAAATCGCTGTGGTCCCAATTCTGACACCCTTACTTATGCTGAGTGGTGTCTTCTTCTGCAAGTAATTCCAGTGGAATCAATGGGATTACTCAGATAAAAACAAACAAACAAACAGAGTCCTGTGGCACTTTTAAAGACTAACAGATTTATTTATCGCATGAGTTTTTGTGGGAGAAAATCCCACTTCGTCAGACGCTTTGAAGATGGGAAATTTACAGAATGGGGGGAAATTAAATGCATTTAATTTCCTCCCATTCTGTAAATTTCCCATCTTCAAAGCAAATTTCCCATCTTCAAAGTGTCTGACAAAGTGGGATTTTCTCCATGAAAGCTCATGCGATAAATATATCTGTTAGTCTTTAAAAGTGCCACAGGACTCTTTGTTTTTCTGCAATAGACAAACATGGCTACCCCTCTGGAACTTAAGATAAGATACTATTTGTTGCAAGTGAGAGTGGCAGAATCAGTCCCCGATTGGAAGGGTATTTGTGAGGGACACCATCCTGCTTCCATCGAAGTTAATGGCAATATTCCCATTAACTTCAACGGAGACCAGAACAGGACCTAACATTAGAGCCCTGCAAATCTGCAGATACACACTTTATATTTGCGGGTATCTGCATCCACTGACTGTCTTTGTAGCTTGTGGCTCAGAAGAAGATACAAGTTATGTAACTGCACAGGGTTCTACCTAACATCCCAAGCCATTGTATTGACACTTAGACTGGAGTTGAAAGGTGACTTTTCATAAATGAAAGGCTAAATTCTAAGCTGATGTAAATGGATGACTTCACTGAAGTCACTGGGTGGCATGCATCTACACCAGCAGAGAATATTGGCTCAATAAGAAACAAAATGAACGTTTACATTCCTCTTTAAAAGTACAGGAGTTTGAAAGCTACATGGAATAGCAGCAAGGAAATGTTAAGAGCTTTTGCCTATGTATGTAAAATATCCCACAGGCACTTTAGCTTCAAAATAATCATCACCAAGAGAAAAAAAATAAACGATATCACGTGCTTTTCCTTCCTTTGCTGCATAGTTAAATTATGCTTGATTAAAATCCAGCAATAAGTTCCCAGGCTCATATCAAAATATAACGTCAAAATTTATGTTTCATGAGCTTCCAGCTGAACAGAGCTTCCTTCTCTCTTGCCCAATCCCAACCAAGGATGTACACAAAGAGGGCCTGCTCTGTCCTTGAGGCAGTGACTCAGGAAATAGGTTGGTTGGAACAGGTGATAGGGTCATCGCCCACATCCTTCCTTCTAAGCTTCCATTTTCCTCTCCCACAACCATGCATTAACAACTGCTTACTAGCTCGTTGCTACCACCGTGAGGGAAATCAGTTTTCCCTTAACATATAGGAGGTGCTCTCGAGTGAGGTAACCTTTTTCTCTCCCATTCTTATTGGAGATTGAAGGAACTACTCTCATCCAGTGTATTAAATATTTGTAGGTTGCCCCTCATATTCAACAAAGCCTACGGACCTTCTGTCTTAAGATGTGCACTGTTCCCCATCTAAAAAATGTCTGCTTTATCCATTCAATGATATTGACTCAATACTTTGGCTTACAGGGGCCAAAATGAATTCATGTCCAGAGGACAACAGAACATAATGGGCAGCAGAGTGCAAAATCCAGTTCAGCAAGAATGTGTTCAATGGATATGACACAGATGTTATAGGAAGACTTTAATACTGGAAAGAAAAAAATATTCATACTTTGCATATTTCATCAGCACTGTATTTCCTATATACATGGTTGTGTCTGTGTACATCCATTCAGAAATATTCATTTATTGAATACCATACCGTAAGCCATATTTTTATGTAATATTGTATTAAAGGAAAGGGAATTCTTCAATTATTTAGTTTAAAACTGTTAAGGTTTCCGTTGTTCACTTTTAACATTTCCTCTCTCCCAAGTATATTTTTCATTATATCAATCCTGAACGCATATATAGATTGTGTAGGGGCCCAATCCTGTCAGGTATTAAATGCCTCCTGCAGAATGCAAATATTCTCAGTTTCCATGGACTTCAATATAAAATAAGGTACGCAGCACCTCTCTGAACCCATCTGGTAGAGTAGCTTATAATATTCTACCTACCTTTAAAAACTCATTACAGTAAGTTTAATAATAGAGCGGTAATAATGATTAACTTCAGAGTAATGTAACGCCCACAAGACATGTATATAGTTAATATCCATTTGCATGACTAGGTACACACCAATATAAGATAAATTTACGAACAGGTTTCTTTCCAGACATCTTAAAGATTCATGGTCCTAAAAACGATGAATACAGATGTCTGCAGAATGGGGTATGATATGCTGTAGTTAGACAGTAATTGACTTATGCAGTATCTGGTGTGATAATTCATGCTAGATCGAATGGCTATTCTAGATTAAATATTGGATACTAGATAACCAATTCTGGTTTAATGCAGGAAAATTTCTCTATAAAGTTACTAAGTACGACAAACTTATTTAAAGTCGAATAGCTCTGAAGGAATATATACTGACAACTAAAGTCTTTGGTGCTCAATTGATATGAAATAACCTATTGAATAAACAGTACCAAAGCACTGAACATGAAGTATATTCATGAGGAATTCCAGGGGAACAGCATCTTGCAAAGTTGAAAACTGTTTATTCTGTCTTTTCATCAATCAAATACTACCTTTGCTCAGGTGTTTGCTACTTTGTACTCTGCGTACCTTAGTAAAGCAACTAAAGAAATTTAAGATGCTCTTGAGAATAGGGAGATTCAAAACTTTAAAATGAAAGGACATGATTTAGGCAGAATAAATCCTGGTTCGTGAGTTGCAAGCAATTTTAGATAGCTGTATCCCAAAGACACACAGATAGTTAAATCTGAAGAACACATTACACTTCCATATGATCACTTGATGATTACCTGGTCTATTCATTTCCTCTGAAAACACCTAATATTGGCCACTGTTGGAAGACAGATAGATAGGCAGATGGGCTAGATAGACCATTGGTCTGACCCAGTATGGCCGTTCTTATGTTCTGGTGCTAAAAATCACCCCACTGCTGAGAAGTACAAAGTGACAAATCCTTTTCTGTAAAATTAATAATTGTGCCTAAGGAATAGCAGTGTTTTATTAATTTTTGGAAAGGTTTTCCTGGACATTCTCAAATAGAATTCTTGACAGAGAGGGTTATCTTATCTCCTTTAGCTAAGATGCTGTTATGGAGGAATTTTAAACAGGATAGAAGTAATTAACAGCTATTTGTGCACTAATAGCTCCTTTATGAGGATTCCACCACACCAAAAGGTAAAAAAATTAAATGAATTAACTTTGTAGGTACATGAGCCAGTCTTTATCTTAAAACAGGAATACAATCCTTTTTTAAGAACATAGATATGTAGGGCCCAATCCAGCCCATCCACAGCAACTCCTATGAAGTACTGAGCATCTTCAACACCCATTCAATGTCATGGGAGTTGAGGTTACTCAACATGTCTCAGGCAGTACTCGGCATCTTACTGGTTCAGGCCTTCATCTACTGGGGAGAAACATACCTATGATCACATATGTCAGGTTGCATTGTTCAGACAAATTGTTTGTACAAGGGAGAAACAGATAGTAATCAGATAATAATAAAAACAGATAATAAAAAATGTCAGCATTGCTCTCCTTACAAACCAGTTTAATAGTTATTGTTTTACTGCTCCTGAAAAAAATAGGAGCCCACATAGAATCTATGCATGAACAAAGCTGTAAAATTCACAAGATTCCTACTGTAAACTCAACCCAAGGTAGTCTAGATGTCTTTTCCAAATTACATGATGCCATTAAATCAGAATGCTTGAATCAAATAGTCAATACAACATACTTAGGGATAAAATAAATTCTGATCTGAGGAATACAAATTGTAATATTTTTTAATTCTGCAACTAAAAAAAAAATAAGGCACCCATTTCAAATCAGATTGTGTCTATGATTATTTAATTTGTTAACGGATGATTAAAAAAAATCTTAAGAAATGTATATTAAAAGGCCCCTTTAGCTTTTGACCGGTAGAAAAGTAAGTTAAATACAGATAGTGTCATTCACCGTATGCTATATGATTTGCAGCATAATTTACTAAGGAACTGACAGCAAAAGTATATACATTGCACTTGTTATTGAAGTTCAGCTCAGTAAACTGTTGGCACTCAAACATTAATATTGTAGCGGTTAGAGGTGAGCTTTGGAAGAAAAGCTAATGAAATAAACCCTGAAATGGACTTGAATGGCAGCAAACTTTATGTGCTTCATGGCAGATTATAGAAAAACTGCAAGCATAAGACAGACCTAAAGGACGTGTGCAACATTCACATTTACAGATAAGAAATACTGTTATTCATTTTACATACTGTCAGCCCTGTCAAGATGATAGGAGTAACAAATGTTCTAAGTTTTCACATCTAGCAGTTAAATGACTATATTTCTAATACCCTCTGTTAACCTAGTAGGCAATATTAGCTCTTTTCTGATGGGGTAGTAAATGTGTATATGTGTGTATACTTTTCCACAGACTCCGTACATGCATTCAGGTACCATACATAAACCTACTTCATACACTGTTCATAGCAAGAAATATGAATTGCCCATTGTATGCGCTTGGAATGGATGCCAAACTTAAAATATAAAAAGAAATATACTTTTGTCAACTTTTACTCAATATCAAAGGATTCTCTAGCCTGAAAACATTACCCACCAGCATGTGCAGTTCACATAATCCTGCTTTATCAAGGTATAAATATGAGTGTCCACAGCTATTATTTCTGGAAATGGGGAAGGTATGCATAGCATGTAAAACTCAAGCAGGCTGATTCTTGTTGAAGTTGTGATTTCTGTATATTTTAGAGGAAGGGACATCTCTGGATTTTTTAAAGCCTAAACAACATTACCCAAGATCTCTCTGCCTACATGCCAAATATTAAATAAAAGGAAAGCAGAAGACTGAAATCAGGCTGTCAGGATGCATGAAGTTAGACTACCAGCTTTCAGGGAAAAAATGTGTTCTATGCCTCTTTTGAAGCAGACTTAAACCAACCTGCTCCTTGTGCTAGCTATTAATATTCTTCCAGGCCCTCAAGATTTCCCTGAGCAAGGTTAAAAACAACCAGTAGAAAAAGAAAACTTCACAGGTCCTAGCCACTAAGGCAGACAGTCCTGGCTAACAATGCATCATAAATTCATAAACCTCGCACTAACCGTCGCTGAGCAGAGGACCTGCAGAGAGAGAGAGGAACTTGCACCTGTCTTTCTTGACACAACACACCTGGCTGGCACTGCCCATGCGCATTTCGACGGGGCGCTCGGTACCTTTCATTAGCTGTGGACAAGAAAGAAAGACGAGGGTGATCGTCTCCTTTCAAGGGGCTGCTAGAACCGCTTCCCAGGCAGAGATCTCGGGCAAACTGGTGCTCGACGGCTGCTTTGCAACAGAAACGTGCAAGGGCTCCTTCTGCCAAGATTTCCAGCCCCCACCTGCCGTGCAATTCTGCCTAAGGCTCCCCTCGAGTCCCACCTGCACTCCCTGTCTCCCCTAACTTTCCCTTAGCTTCCAAAGACCCCATCCCTCCAGCAAACAGCGTCTGATCAGGAAGAAGGGAGAGAAACGCTTTGCACAGTGGGTTTCTACTCAGCCTCATCATGCGAGCCACTGTCCAAACAAGGCTTCCCATTTTCAGCCGTCCTCTCCAAACCTTTCCCCCGTCCAAGACTTAGCTAAACTTCCAGCCCACCTCCCCCCTTCTTGTCCCACTCTCTAAGGGCTAAATGCTCAGATCCATTCAGAAAGGACCATTTGCTGGTGGGTTTAAACTCAGTTTACACAGAAAAGTGCTCTTGGTCAGCCACCGGATTAAAAAAAAAAAAGATCAAACCAACATGAAAAATAGAAAAGCCTTTCAGAGTACCAACATCTCTATTGCCTCTCCAGCTCGATAACCTCATCTCCCAACTTGACCAGGATCTATCCTCGCCCGAGCACATTTTCGGGCCATTTCCACAATTCTCCACCCGTCCCAGCCTTTGAAAGGAAAAGCCCCTGCCCTGCCCGGCGAGGGTTAAAGAAAGGAGAAGTAGAGACATGCAAATGACAAGCAAATTGGACCAGACAAAAAGAAAGGCAGCAATAATAAACAGACAAAGAGGAGGCTCAGAGGAGCCGGCTAGGAGTTTAAAAAGGGGGGTGCAAAGGGGGACAAGGGAAAGCCCAAGACAACAAAAAGAAGTAAAACGCTCCTCGCCTTTTCCATCCCCAGCGAAGTGCCCTCCAACCACCCAACAATAAAACTGGAGGAGTCAACAAAAGGTAGAGAAAAGGAGACCAGCAGAAAGAGACAAACAATACCCCCACTCCCCCAAGAACCAGGTCACTTACTCTTTTGGGACTAGGCAGGCTACAGGGCTCGTTCCATTGAAGCTTCGGGGTAACAAATCGCTACTGCTTTAGTTATCTGATTATTGCTATTATTCAGCTAACAGAGTCATTGCCATTTTCCCCCCTGGAAAGAGAAGCACACATTTGACACCGGTGGTCAGTATTTTGCCGGGGATTCTTTGGGATCATTCAAACAGCCCATGCAAGTGCTGGAGAAAGAGACGGTAAAAAAAAAAGGAGGGGGGGGGGGGAGAGAAATACTTACTCAGTGCAAAAGCGATGAAAGTGAGCCTTTTTTTTTTTTTTTTTGGTGGTGGTGGTGGCGGTGGGAGAGAGAGAGGAAAACACAGAGAGGGAGCCGGATAGCTTGCTGATTATGAATATTATAATTGGCCCAGGGAGGGTGAGTGTGTGTGTGAGAAGGAGAATGAGTGAGTGAGTGTGGAGGAGAGAGAGAGTGCGGTAGAGAGAGAGGAGGGGGAGGGACGGGCTCGTTTGCGCCGCACAGCTCTCCCTGGCTGTAATGCTCTATGATTTCTGCAGGCAGCGGAGCAGCCTCGTTCAGCTGAGGGCTCCGCACCACAACAAGATTTACTTTAAGACACAGATGAAGGAAACAGGAAGACTACACGTCACAGTCTGAGTGACGTGAGCCAGGCCAAGCGCCCAATCGGGAGGCTCCTTCGAATTGAAGGGGGGATAGTGAACCGAGAACTTGGGAGGAAAAAAAAAGGGGGGGGGGGAAGAGGAGGAGAAACTGGATCTCTTCTCCAGCCCCCTCTCCCCCCAGCCCTGCGGGGAAGGAGACTTCATCCCCGAATCTGGGGCGTCCGCTGAGCGAACCATCTGCATGCAGCAGCGCTTGATCAACTTTGCCACTCACTCCGGGTCAGGCAGTGCGGGGCAGATCAGGTGCCCAGCTCGGTTGGGGGATCTGCGCCGCAGATATGGAGAGCTCTCGCCCCAGCTGTCAATAGTGGGGAGGGGAGCAGTATTACAAGAGAAAGTAACTTTAAAACTAATCGGAAAGAGAGTAAAGGGAGTCGGGCTGCCCAAGGTACCCCAAAATTAGGCACTAAGCTTTGAGGCCGTTTTTTCTCTCTTTCGGAACTTCTAGCAGACTAGGGTTTGGGGAGGTACGGGGGAGACTGCACATTAATACGAGGAACCCGAACTACCCGCGTCCCGGGCTCTCGTTGCTGTGAATGGGTAGGAAGGGATGGCTAATCATCTCTGGCAGCATCATGTACTAACTACAGCAATAAAAAAAATGCCAAAGCCCAACAGATAATCAGGCAAATTCCCTGCAGCCAGACACAGTGACCCAAACCAGTGACTGTGTGGGAATGCCACTTTGTAAGGAGCACTTCCATACATTTGATGCACTGCTTCCAAAGTGAAAAGATTAGCTCAATTATTTCAAAACTTCTTACCCTCCTTAAATACAAGGTATAAAGCTTCACTTTCTATGCAATACGAAGCGGGAACTTTGAGTGAGCCTCACAAATAACTTTTCCCTTGTGAGCTAGACCATAAACGAGCCCAAAAGAGAGCATCAGGTTGCACTTGCCAAACAAATAGCTGTTAATAAAGCAGATTAATTGCGCCTCACTTTTAGTTACTATGAACTGCTCTGCCTCACACGTAGTAAAACCGTGCACCTAAAGATCAGATCAACTTAAATGAATACTTAACTAACTGGGCCATAAGTACCCTGTTTCAGATCAGTAGGAGAGGGAAAAAAACCTCAGTAGGTCCCCAATCTCCCTGGAATGGAATCAGATCAAAGAGTACGGCCATACTAATGCGGATTTAGGTCGTGTGTTAAGAGTAAAGACACAGCACCCCCTTTTCTCAGACGTGTTAATTTCTCTCAGAGAACCCTCTCCCTTTTTGAAACGGCTGATGGTGGAGTTTGCTCTAAAAATACGTTTAAGCATGCACACCGCAGGGAAAGAGGGAATAACACACCGTTGGGAGGCAAAATCAGAGCGGACAGGTTAATCCGCTTTCAGAAAGGCAAGAAGGGTGTTTGAGACGTGTGAAAATAAATATCTGTCTCCCGATGTATTTATTTGTCAAAATATCAACTGACTTCTGCGCACCGCATTGTCGCTACGACAGTTGCCAAAGAGGTAGTTAGATACCACGCGGGGTTAGCACTTCGTGTCTCTTTCAGGTCCCCACCCAATGAGTGGACCACAATTGTCCTACGGGGGATATTTTCGAGGCCAGCGAGGCTCAGTTCTGAGGGCGGTGCCATTTCTAGGCTGGGTTCGGATTGTCTGCCTCCCGCATCAAACAGGTTTGAATCCGAAGTGGCCCGCCACTGGCAACTCAAAGCGGTGTGACCCTAGGAGAGCGCGCTCAAGTTCTCCAGCCCTGAGCTGGGAAGGTACGCAAGAGAACCCAGGCGGGTATTCTCACCCGGCTCCCCGTGCCCCTGAGACTCCGGTGTAAACCCTGCGGCTCCCCCTCTGCGGCGACGCAGGGACTCTCCCTCCCCGCACCGGATCCGTCTCATTAAAGACAAGCCAGTTTCCAGCCCTGACACGTGCATTTCTGCTGCGGCGCGTTGACCTGTCGCCAGCCAGGCGTGTGGCTGAAAATGTGCACCCCCCACTCCGCCCCATTTGGGCTGCAGCCCCCGCTCTCTCCCGTGTCCTCTTCCAGCGTGAAGGGTCCCGCCTAGCCGATCCCACTCCCCCAGGTGTTTTCTGCGAGGCAGAAAACCAGCCAACAGCTCTGGGGCAACAGGTACAATCAATCCACCCTTCCCGGTGCAGCCTATCCCCCTCCATCATTTCAAAGAGGGAACACCAGTCTAGACGCCTTTCCGGCCACTCTACCGTCCCCAAAAGAAAATCCAGCACTGAAAAGACAGTGTATAAGGCTGCCTCTGCTCTTCAAACCGCTGCCTTACCTTTGTTGCAAGCGATCCCCTTAGGGACGGCTGCAGTAGCTATTTCCCCTCCCAGGCAGATTGCTCCTTTATTTGCACCCGATTTTTGTTTGTTTCTCTGTCTCTCCTGTCTTCACATCCCATTTGAAAACAAAATCAGAATGTCAGAGTCCACTCCCACTGCTAATAATTGTGTCCAACGAGGAGCTGGCCGCCCAAGGTTTCTCTACCCAGGGATGCCCCGTGGAACCGCCAACCAACTTGAATTGTTCATCAGAGACATGCCAGAAGATCAGGAGCGGTGGCAGCTGCAGGAATTCCCTAACGGGAACCCAACTACTTCTGCCCCTCTGAAGTGATGTTTGTTTAACTAACAGCTTAAATGTAAACAGGAATGATCACTTAATATCACTTGGAAGGCACAATGAAAGCAGCTCTCAGGGAGCAAAGAGAACAGAAAGTTGCCTCCAGTTCAATCGCTCCTTCTTCGGTCCCCCTCTCCGCCAAGTTCATGAATTGCAAAGAAACACAATACAGGAAAAAGCCCCCCATTGCAGCTTCCCACCCCCCATGCTGCTGTGTTTTGGAGCCAACTCACCAGGGAGTAGACACCAGACTCATCAAAGATGAAAATAGATGACCACTTTTGTCTGTAATATTATCCGAAACTGATCCCCCTAGCCAGCTTCGCCTCAGGCACCAAACTTCCCACTAGCAAGATATTACCAGATGGTGGTAACCACCTGGTAAGATGTTGCTTGGAGAAGCCAGTCATTTCAGCCAGGCCTAAAAGACGGTGTCCCATGTAGGCAACGTGCCTTCTAAAGAGTTCTGAACCGGCTTCTCTGCTTCTGTTTCAATTTTTATTTTTACAGAGAGGCTCTTAAGAAGCTTTTATTTTTCATTTTAAAAAAAGGTTTCTTGGAGGTGACTGATGGGGTCCAAATATTCGTGCCGCCTGACCTTACCATTTCCCCTTTTTTCCTTTGTGCAGCTTAGAATTTCACTAAGTGGAGATGAAACACAAATAAATCCTGGGCGGCCAACCTCCCAGTGAACCATTTTCTGAAAGGGAGAGACTAGGAGGCGAGTGCATTTGTTTGCCTGTGTCAGCGCAGTAGTGTGGCAAGACTGAAGCAAATAAAGCTGGAATGCAATTCGTTAACACTTGAAAACCCAACGAATCTTTGCTTTTAGGAGTGGGCATAAAGTGGGTTGTGAATGGAATTTGCCCCGGTTAGCTGAACCGCTAGCACGTCCGTGGCTCGCCAAAACAGCACGAGGACAGAGGAAGCTGCGTTATAAACTCTTGCTGAGCAAAGCTTCCTAGATCCGAAAGATTCGGATTAGAAATAATCCAGCTCTGCGGGCTGCTCCCACTCCGAACACCGCCTGTAATGAGGAGTTGGGGATGGTTTCATCTCACAACACACCACTTTCTTCTGGAGCTTGGAGCTCCTCTCCTCTGCGGAGCAGCAGAGGGCAGCCGTCTCAGCGAATGGCTTTGCCTTTCCCCTTTCTGGCTATTCATGTCGGGGCAGTTCTTGGCACCTCTTCCAGGAAGTGCAACGAGTAGACGGATTGAGTCCTTAGTCAGCCTTTGCTGGTTCCCAGCTGGGTTTTCACCATTTGTGGTGCCTTCCCCTTCAGAACCGCATCCCATTCCCTTCTCAGGAGAAATGGCCCTCATTCTACAGGAGAAGTGGGGAAGCAGGCGCCCCAGAAACTGTAGCTTAAAGGGCGCTCGTTTCCCTTCTTTACAAATGGAGTATTATTTCGGCACTGCCCCTAATCCAGGAAGCAAGAGTCCCACGGTTGCTTCTCTGTGCCAAGTCCATATACAAATTCCTGGCTCTAACTTAAAAATATAACAATAATGATGATGATGATGATAAGAAAGAAAGAAAGAAAGTCTCTGGCTGTTTCCAGAATGAGTCTCTTTCTCCCCTTCCCATTTGGTTAGTCCATAGGGGTTTTGTTGCGGCAGGAAAGTCTGGTGGCCATTGGAGATAGGGTGCTCAGAAAAGAAAAGACCATGAAATGAAAGTCTAATTAGACGTCAGATCTTCACTCCATGAAGTGGGTCTAAGGACTGCTCAGGAATGAGGATTGAGCTTTCCGACCATTTTTCTGCTATTGGTGCCCATAAATCAGATGCTCCAAACTTCTTCGCTTTCACAGCTCGCTGTGGACATGCTTGCAAAGTGACTTGTGCCATGCGATAACAGAAATAACGTGAGGCTTCTTCATCCGTTTTATCTTGCACAGCCCCTCTGAGAAGCTGGGCTAAGGGTGGGAAAAGGACTTGCTTAACCGACAGAGTTGGGGGCTTTTGTTTTTGCAAGAGAAGGTCAAATGCTGTGTGAGCGAAAGCCCTGACTTACAAGAGTTTAAGGGACACCTTTAAAAGAGGATTTCGCTATTGATCGGGGTTAGCACCCGATTTTCCAACCCTTTGCGAGATACTCTATGCCAAAAAGGCAAATATGGCTTGACTGAATATGCCACCGTGCCAGATGTCCTCTGAATATTGGTGAAAAGTATTTTATAGCACTTTAAAAAAATCGGGGTTTTCTCTGGTTGGGGAGCTCTGTCCGCTCCAGCTAACGGACAGCGCTCTAGAGCTAATAGATGGTAATTCTTCCGGAAATGCAGGCTGTGACATGCGGAGTCAGTGCAATTCCCACAAATAGTCGTGGAAATGCTGCAGCATGCTTGGATTTCTGCATTTTGTTCTGCAAACGCCGGCTCTTCTTGCACATGTGTTTTGTGATCTTATATTGCAGGGGAAGAAGCGGGAGGGGGTGCAAGCTACCAAAGTTCAGAGGACTCAAATGAAGTTCTTGCTAATGAAAGTTTCGGAACTGGCAGCAGCGATGTGCAATTAATTACCTTTTAGGAAAAGACCCCCGCCCCCACCTTCTAAAAACTAAATGATTGAATAAGCCAGGTTTAATTTTCGGGGGGAGGGGTTGCGTGACCGAACGTCGCAAACCCTATATAAGGATTCTCACTTATTCTCGCCATACATCAACTTCTTGGCCTTTCCCCCCTTCTCTTTATGGCGTGCCCGTGTGGTTTCGTGTTGCCCTCTCAGCCCCCGCGCCAGGGCTTTTCATGGCCGATTCAGCCTCAGTCCCAGCTTCCCACCCAGATCATTGCACGTGGGCTCACGGGAGCTTTCCCCGGGAAGAGGAACGCGAGGCCAGACGGGACCAAGGCTTTGCAAACAAGGCTACCAGAGAAGAAACCGGTCCATAACCGTGCATAAATGCAATCAAACTCCCAGCCTTCCGCTTTGGGGGCCCGAGTCGGCAGTCTTTCGGCGGGCCAGCGCCCAGTGTAGGCAGGTGGCAGGACTGGGAGAAAACAAACACCCTCCCTCGCTGCACACTTAGCGGGAAACCGATTCCCCCACCGCCGCAAAGAAGCGGGAAATAAGACTACATTTTAATGAACGATGGTGTCACTCAGGCGCTCAAGTAATACTCCTGTTACCCTGGCTTGGAGAGTCCTAGGAAGCCGGGAACATGCTGTTACAGCCTGACCTGATGCTATGTCATACACTCCCCTGCATTTAATTTCCTCCCACTCTGTAACTTTCCTATCTTCAAAGCGTCTGACGAAGTGGGATTTTCTCCCACAAAAGCTCATGCGATTAATAAATCTGTTAGTCTTTAAAAGTGCCACAAGACTCTTTTGTCTTCCCCTAACACAGTTTGTCTCCCCTTGTAGCTCTGAGTGCAGGGCCTTTGGGACACGGGTGCAGAAGTGTGTCTGAAAGAGCGAGGAGAGAGGCTCCATGTGGCAGGTGACTGACTGCAACTCTTTCCTTTGCTTTTTAAAGCCCCTTGCGGGGCGGGGGGGGGGGGGGCTGCGAGTTGCAACGTTTTGCAACAGGGGCTGTGCACGACTTTGCTGCACCTTGCAAATTCCCCCAGCCTAACCATGTGCAGCCGGAACAATGGCCCGAAAGCAGCCTGTCTGTAATTCACTGCGTGCCCTCCACTCACCAGGCCTGCCTTGCACTGACCGCCTCTCGCCCGAGGAGGAATAGGCTGCGCCAACCAACGCGGGCGCCTAGGCCAGGGCTCGGCTGCAAAAAAATAGTCCTCAACCCCTCCAAAAACTAGATCCGCGCCCCCCGCCTCCAGCGAGCCCCACAAATCAAGGGAGGAGCCGGAATCCCTGGGCCAGCAGCTGTTTGGCCACGTGGCGGTTTTCACATTGAATCAGTGCCCCTTGGAGCCACGTGTGTCGCCCTTGCTCCCAAGCACCAGCTGCAGGGGCTTCGTCTCATTGGCAAGGAAGACACATGCTGGCTCTGCTCCTTCGCACGAGCACAGCCCGGAAACCCAGAGTAACTGCAACCGCAGCTCGACTTAGTGTGGGAAAAATAGATTCCAGTTTCCGGAGAAGTCCCTTTCCCCCCCTTTTGGTGGATGGTAATTAACCAAAGCCGTGCCGCGCTGCTTATTTGGAAGGCGGAACTCAACAGCCATTTGGCCTAAACCGCAGTTTGGGTGTGAGCAGATCTTTTGGGTTCCCCCATCCCCACACCTGTCAGAGCTAGGAGGAAGTCACAAAGTTCAGATCCAGAGATCAGATTTCCCTAAGGTTTGGGGTTTGTCATATCTGAAGCTTCAGGGCCATTGCAAAATTAGCTCCTTCGGGATTTACAACGCCTCCCAAATTCTGCTCCCTCTCTGAAAAGAATTATGTTAATTCCAAGGTGACTGCCTTGCACATCGACACTTTTCTTCCTTCAAAGGAAAAATGGCAGAAGAAAACTTCAGAAAAATGTTCAGGACCGTTGCTAACTCCGCCATTCCTTTGTATTAAGACAATGAAATAGAATGGGATAAAGACATCTTGTCAGAACTGCCTTTTCTTTAATCCTTTTCCTTGCTGCACCCGTTTAGGGATCAAAGAGATGATACTGGGGCTGACAATGTGGGACGGGCTGAGAACAATTTTAACTTCCTTCTCTCAACTGGGGAGCAAACAGAACCATTAGTATACAAAATCAAGAACAACAAAGTTAGAAATCTATGATAGTAATCAGTAATAATTTAGGACCTGATTCTGCAGTAAATCCAGAGTAACTCCACTGAATTTAAGGGAGCTACATCAGGTATGGATGTGAGAAAACAACTTGAGTCGCTAAAGTCTATAACTACTGAATTTAAAGTTTTTGTCTACACACCCTGCCCTAATCCTCCCCACAACCCCCCATCCCAAACAGAATGCCTTCAACATGGAGGGTAAATATAATCTAGGCAGTTCAGGAAAAAGAAAAAAAAAAGCACTTGAATTCATGGATCTTGTATTGATGGAAATAGAATTGTTAAAAAAAAAAAAAAAAACCCACTCCAGAGAAGAGAAAGTGAACTAAACTAATCCTATTAAACGCAGTAGCATGTTTCTGTGGAGCGCTGGAGAGATTAGGCACAGGAAAAGGGATAAGTGCTGCTTCAGTTTCACTAAACTAATGTGACAACTTGTCACTGGAAATCTTTACAGCTTGTTAGCAGATGACTAGCTGATTCAGATATGTTTTCTACCATTTCCTTTGTGTCTGGGGGGGGGGGTGTTTTTTCTTTCCTGTTTCTTTCTTATACATACTGCTTTATTTTGTTTTTTAATCCTTCCTGTCTCCTTCAAGTCAAAACATTTAACTTGCTTTAATCAATATTTTGTTTTGAAAATGTCCCTTGACCTTTTGTTTGTGCAAATTAACCTTCATGGGCACCTCATTCATTCATTAACCTCAGTTGGATTCCATATCTCTTGTACATGGCATTTGGGGTACGAAACATTTGTGTAAGAGTTCCCAGATATTATAGTGAATATGTATAATAATAAAAATAATGTTACTGTATGGTTTAAGAAACTTTCTTTCTTTCTTTCTTTCTTTCTTTCTTTCTTTCTTTCTTTCTTTCTT
>ML685763.1:7811463-7931137 GCA_007922175.1 Pelusios castaneus | reverse complement strand
CTTTCTTTCTTTCTTTCTTTCTTTCTTTCTTTCTTTCTTTCTTTCTTCAGAAAGAAAAAGGACAGTAGTCCTTGACAATTTCCATGTCATGGATGTGTGTATATGTAAGGGATGAATAAAATAGCTAAGCTGGGAGAAATTTTAAAGTCAGTATTTTTTTTTTTCAAAGCAGGTGTCCAATTTGTTTGGAAACACATGCTGCCTTTTTTTTCTTTTTCTTTTTTTTTTTTTTCATCATCCCTACTTCTCTTTTCCTCTCTCCCCTCTCTTTCCCTCCACTCCCTCTCCACCCCCCCAGTAAAGGCATGATTGTTGAGTAAATGGAAAAAAACATTTTACAACATTAAAGGAAGATTGTTTAGAAAAGGAAGGCCCTGCTGAGGTGTAGAGGAAGCCTGTTTATTAACACTGGACACCTCTTATCTCAGGCAGCTCCAGATGGATCTCCCCTTGGTAATTCCCACTCTGTGCCAAGTGGGGTTAAGCAGGGTAACCACCTTGACGTGGGTTGGTGGTCACTAGGGGATCATCGGCTTCTTCAGAGAGAACTTTCAGTTTGTTTTCATTTTCTTTCTTTTATTTTTTTCCTTAGCAGGATCTCTGGACTCATCTACAGTAGGGATCTTTGCACAGTGATGTAGCTACTACATCGGTGTATCTACTGTACTGTAGATATGTTGGTATGAAATGTGGCTTGGCCAGTTTGAAGTTGCACTGGTGAAAACCCTGCTTTACACCCATAGCGGGTATTTGCAGAAGTATAGTTACATAGCTGCGAAGATCCCTAACCCAGACAAGCTGTCAGTAATTATGGGGGACGAAAGGTAAGGGAGAAAGCTAGAACTCAGAATAAAAGGGCACGTGGGCAGATTTACCTTTCTGGTTGTAAATTGCTCACTTTTGGGATAGGGCCAGGTTTTGACTGAGACAGTCCAAATCTGTCAATAATTAACTGTCACACAATTAATGCTTCCTTAACAAATCAGCACATGCTTTTCATGGGAAAAGACTGATTAAGTGGTACTGGCCATTACATTTACCTGTCCACCAAGTGTATTTTAATATCCTACTCGTTCTAAACATTGCATGCTTGCATGGTTAAATTAGATGCATTTACTCACAACCCTTGTTTTTTGTAAGAGTAGCTTTTAAAATTAACCATTTGCACCATTCCAGTTCTTGAAATGCATCGTTGTTCCAATGTGCGTACAGATGAACAATATGGACTAGATTTTCTCCTGCACTGATATCTGTTAAATGAGACCAACAATTATTGGTTATGGCTTCCTGATTTGAAAGCTGTCTTGATCCTGGCTATGACATAAATTAGAACAGCCATGGGATAGTTAGGTTTCCTGCAGTTGACCAGGGTCTCTTGGGGACCATGCCCTGGCTATAAATTGGTGGAGTAAAATTACGTGCTCTGCCCTAACCCTTCCCTGTTCTTACATGTCTTTTCCATCCTCTGACATCTCATCTCTCGCCCCAACACCCTTGTGCTGAGGTTGTTGTTGGGAAGACTGAAACAGGAGTGGGCACCTCTGTCTTTATCCCATTGAATACTTCTCCCCCAGAGAGTCTTGGTCAGGCAGCTGTGACCATTTTCTGATCTCATCTGACCCTATTTGGCCTTGCAACCAGATTTCAGTGAGGCCTGTGAGGTGGAACGTGTTTTTCATAATATTACAATATTCAGTTTTTATTTTCTCTCCCTCTCTTTTAAAATCCTTCTATAATAATAGAGCTGGTTTTGGTGTTCAGTGTGTAATCAGCATCTTGTTAGTACTTTCAAACATTAAAAAGTAGCAAGTTCTGGACTTGTTACTGGAATGTTATCTCACACTGATTCTTACTTTTCCATTTAAAAATTATAAGTGACTGGTCAGGGTGGGCCAGATCCAGTGGAGATACACTGAATTATCGTAGCCGACAATCTGGCACAATACTTGTGAAAGTTGCTGGTTTGACAGTCCAGGAAACTGAAGTCCTGTAGAAAACTACAGATGCTAGCAGTCCAGACTTCCTGATAATTTGTCACAAATGTACCTCAATTCTGCTGGAGAAGATCCGCTTCTTGGAGGTTAGAAGAGACTTTGTTTTGACTATCCATTCATAAATCAAGCGCAAAACCATGCCAAATTAAGCTTTTGTTTCTTCCTCACCATAAAAAAGACTGTATGACAGTAGCTGGTTTTTTTTATTTCAGCTTTTATTCGTTTTCTCGTCTGTGGATTTGCCCTCAGTGTGAAGTTGGTAAAAAAACCCAATAATTGTCCAGTGCCTTGTCTCCTGAAGGTGTTAAAAAAGTGTTTTAGGCAAAGTATACTTTTACACTGTTGCCAAAACAGTGCTAGATAAAACAGATTTTAAATCACTGTTTGGAAATGGTTTAATTGCTGTCTCAGTCTGGTGATTCATTGTGGCTAGTGGCCAACCTGGTTAAGCAAAAACCAGTGTGCATTGGTCTGGTTATTAATCCAGATAAAACTAAGTCCCTTGACATTGCCATCAAACAGCTTTCAGTTCCACATTACAATCTTCTCAATGTTAATCTGTCCAGAGAGGACATTAAGAAGGTGTCAGCTATCAAATATTTCGGCAGTATCATAGACAGTGCAGGAGAATGCTCAAAAGATGTGTATCTTCATATACCAGAAGCTGCTGTCCTGGTTCAGGCCCTTCAGCGTCTTCTGTGGAGACATTATGGCTATGTCTACACTACAAAAAGTTATGTCGACTTTGTTAAGTCAACCTAATAAGGTCGTCTTTAAGTCGATCTAAAGTTGACCTTATTAGGTCAACTTAACAAATTGCTTCCCCTGAACGAGGACTTAGTAAGTCGACCTAACTGCCCTTCAGTCGACCTAATAAAGTGGACTTAAGCATCCACACTGTGCTTAGGTTGACCTAAGGAGTCGACCTAAGGGTTAGGTCGACCTAACCTGCGGTTCTTATTAAGTTGACCTAACCTTCCATTAAGTCTACTTAAGGAATTTCTTAAGTTGACTTAATGAAAGCCTGATGTGGACAGGGACTAAGTTAGGTTGACTTAAGCCTCCTGCAAGTGTAGACATAGCCTATGACATCAAGACTTCTACAAAGCTGTAGATCTACAGAGCTGTGGCTATACTGAGTCTATTGTACAAATGTACTCGGTGGGAACTGAGGAAAGCTACAAAATACACGATTGACATTCTCCATTTTCATCATTTCTGTCAGCTGCTCCATATCAGTGGCAGGATAAATTCAGAAACCAAGGTATTCAAAGCCGAACCCAACAATTGCCTCCACCAGTCATGTGGCTGTCTTGGTGTGGACATGTTGGACGTCAATAAATACCTACATTGGACATAAATAGTGGTCTCTTCAGTCTAGCAGAGAAAGTATAACATGATCTATTTATTGGGAGTTGAAGCAAGGCAAATTCAGGTTGGAAATAAGTACATTATTAACAGTAATAATGTCAGCGATCAGGACATGGGTGGTTGTGCCTAGTGCTGGGAGCAGAACTTAAGGATAGTGGTTAGAACAGGAGTCAGCGGCCAGGTGTCAGAACCCAGGGCCAGAGCTGAAATCAGAGGCCAAGAATTGGAGCCAAGGGTCAGATGTGGGCTTAAGAGCTGGTCTGCTGACCCTTCCAACCAATCAGTTGGTATAGCCAATCAGACAGCCTGCTACAAGTCAGCTGTGCTCTTTAGGTTGTCCAGAGACTGCTTCAGGCCCTGATTCCTGAGAGGGAGTAATTAACCACTGGAACAATTTACCAAGGATTGTCATGGCTTCTCCATCACTGTCCATTTTTAAATCAAGATTGGATGCTCTTCTGAAAGATACTTTTCAACCATTAGTTTGGGAAAGTTCAGTGTCCTGGGTTATACGGGAAGTCAGCCCAGTTGAGCACAGTGGGCCCTTCTGACCTTGAATCTTTATGGATCTTTGAAGCTATAGGAATAGAAGACCAGCATGTTCCAGAGCCTGTGTAGCAAGGAATACTGCTACCTGAACTGGCGATCGTTTGGGCACCAAACGGTTTGGTGGTGCAACAAGCTTGTCAGGAATGAATGTAAACTGAATATACAACCAGACCAGTTTAGATGCCTTGTCAGATATCAGTCTGGGGGAGGGAGTGGGACGACTATTGATTTACAAGGAGACCATCATGCTTTGGAGTTTGCCATGATGATGATTTAGAAACTATTTCCTATCTAGAATGACCTTTGTTGTAGTGTAGGTGAGACCTTTGTGATGCAGACAGTCATCCAGATCTTCAAAGCGTCTGACGAAGTGGGATTTTCTCCCACGAAAGCTCATGCGATAAATAAATCTGTTAGTCTTTAAAAGTGCCACTGGACTCTGTTGTCAGTCATCCATTAGTAACTGAAACCACCAGCTCATTTCACATAGACTCTTGTGTAGCTGTCATATGCAACAACTCTCAGCCATTGGTCCTGGACTGAATCACACAAATACTGTAGTGACCTAGAGGGGAAAGGGTCAGAGATTCACATAAACAGTTCTGTAAGCACCTGGGTGTAGCTCTCATCTTGAATTTCTTGTGTAACTCCTGATAATAAAATGAAAGAAAAAGGAAGGATGTTTGCTAATTCACACTCTGTCCAATCCACTGAAATAATCAGCCAGATATTGGCCTGCAAATGTAACTTAATTATATATACTCACTTTCCTTAGCTTGGTGTTTTCAAAAGAGAAAGAGATTTTGGGAGGTGGATTATTACCTAAGCATCTTCTTTTTATAACTTCCTGGGTGTTTAATTAATTTGGTTTCAGAGAGTAGAGCAACCGTTTTTGACAAAAAAAAAGTTTGCTGATTTACAATGATGCCTTTTAGTTCAAGAAGACAATGCCACCTTTTTAGCTTTGGGATCAAGTCCAAAGTAATTTTGTTGTCCTTTTCTGGAAGAGGGATAATTTTCTGACACAGGGTCTAATGGCATTTAGAGTTTCATAATTTCAGAGTTATTGAATTCTAAGAATGATTTGACCTACTTGACAGTGCGGTTTAGTTGCTCTTACAACAGAAATATGCTGTTTATCTCCTAAGAGATTCTTGAGGAAGAAAATTCAATAAGTAAGTTTTTTCCTTACCTATCGATTTAAATATTGACTTCACTGTTGGAGGGTTATTTCACTCCACACTCCAGATATGCCTGGTGAAGTGACACGTATTTTATGTGCTTTCTGGTACAGTAATGTTATCTGTAGGATTCTGACTTTTAAATTCTAAAGTAGCCTTGCTAAAATAATTTATTTTTGTCTGAATCTAAATCCACTTTGCTCAACGTAAATAGATTAACTCAAGTTAAAAAGTGAACAAATATTAACACACCCAACCCCAAAACTACTTTCTACTAGTACTACCTCTTAACTTTATTTACGTTTTTCACTAGTTAATTTAGTTTCTGGAAGACAGAAATCCTTTATTTAGTAACAGAAAAGGTAATGCTGCAGGATCTGTGGCACCTTGTCATAAATCCAGCTTGTGAGTTCTTGGTGACACGGACGGCCTTTTCTTACTTGTTTAGACAAAGTCTCTCACTTTTATAAAGATTTCTAGGAATAATGATAATTAAATTACATATGCCATTGAACAGCAATTTAGGGCTAGTAGTTTTATTTTATTTTCTGGTGGTACATAGGAATCCCAGTCATGGCCCATGACTGCATTGTGCTAGGCACTGTACAAACTGGAACAAACAGATGGTCCCTGCCCCTAAATGCTTACAACTTATTTCATTAAAGTGTTGTTTTGATTAGTTAGTGAATATAATTGACACACTTCATACATGCCACAATTCCCAGGAGTGCGTATACAACTCTGGCCTACCAGCCATTTTTATTTGTGCAATTGTTCATAGCAAATTCTTTTTAGACATTGCCAAATAATGCCTCCCACTCTCGCTACCCATGTGTCCCCTTTGAGTACGTCTGCCTTGGAATAAAAGGCCCAGAGCCTGGCTATTGATGACCTGGGTCAGCTGACTCGGGCTCATAGGGCTTAGACTGTGGGGCTAACAATTTCTGGGTAGGCATTTGGGTTCAGGCTGAAGTCTAGGCTCTGGGACCTTTCCCCCTTTAGGCTGCAACCTGAGCCCACACATCTGCATCCCAGTTTTACAGCCCTGCCACCCACCCAAGCCCTGTGAGCCTGAGTCAGCTGACCTGATCAGCTGCTTTTGCTTAAATGTTGTGTAGAAGACCCCTATCTATCCTGCAGCAGGAGGCCTCTGCTGATAACCTTGAAACATCTCTGCCTCCTCCTCTTTCTATACAAGTCAGATTTTTTGGTGAGGAGGAGGGGAGGATAGCACAAAAAATCAAGTATCTGATCTTCCTGGAAATCCTGGAACCCACCCTGTGCCTAGCAGAGCAACTGTAGGGGCAGGAACAAGCAATATTTTGGGGAGGGAGTTGTATGCAAAAGATTGTTTTCCAGGTCTGCCCCCAAAATGCTAAGATCGGCTTGGGCTGTTTATGTTAATGTTGCTATCCATTGTCTCAAAAAAGTCCCTGGAGTACATCTGTCCAGAGACAGGTCCTGTTCCCCATATTGTAGTTTAACTTACACATATAGGGCTCAGTTCACACTTTGTGCCTGCTCTTGGCCCTTTAGGCACGAAGTCCATTTTGATGGGGGTACAGTAACATAAGCTGACTGAGGCTTCAATTCAACCAGTGGGGGCAAGCCAGCATGTAAATATGTCAATATAGCACCTCTCCCAGATAGCCTCTGCCTGTCTGGAATTTAAAGCTGCTCCATCCTGGAAGAAACCCTGGGGGAAAGTAGAGATCTAAGGCCAATATGGATACTTCCCCTGAGATGAATCCACAGAAGGCACAAGGGGTAGAATTGTGCAACTGAATTTGTCCCATAATTTATCTTAATCATATTTATGATTGGCTAATTTATTTATATTTATTTAATTTCACCTTTAAGCAAGAAATTAGCCTTTCTCTCTGCACACATTTTAATTGAAATCCTGATCTAAACAAATGTGCACTCTCTTTATTAACCCCAGCAGTGTAATTTTTCATTGTAAGACTCTGATTCAGAGGAAATGGTGTCACTAAAACAGCCACGCAACCTAAGAAAATATGACAGCTTTCCTCAATCAGTTCCTTTCGTGACCTTGATTCAAACCTTAATCTGTTTTAACTAAGTTTTTTTATTAGCCACTCAGACTTCGGTGGTGATGCTAATTTTCCTGGGTTTTTTTTTTTTTTGGACTACCCATTTAGAAAGTCTTTTTAGTGTAACTAATCAAGTTCGATGTATATTATTTTGGCTATGATTTCTAGTAATTACTGTGTTTTTAAGTATTTGCCATCTTCTGCAAATATCTGTCAAAATGCTACATATGTGGATACCTTGCTGTTTCTGTTACATTGCAGATAAAACTCTTCTTTTTATTTTTAATAAAATTATCATGAAAATATTATTATATGAAGACTACCAGCCTAATCTTTTATCTTTACACATATGAGCAATCTTTTCGTGCAAGTCATGCCACGGAAATCAAGGAACACTCCATACAGGAAGGATTTTCAGAATTATACCCTATTTTATAACCTATATATACCCTATATATTGATCTTCTCAATATTATAAAATGTTGTAGCTGATGACTAGTGATTTTCTTTTGCCTATGATACTAAAGAACAGATTGTGTTACTATGCTTACTTCTACCTTTACAAACAAATACACCAGAAAAATATGTTGAGTAGAAGAAACAGTGCTCATTATCTAATGCTTAATTAGATTTACTACAGGTTTTTGTACTTTTTGGCATAAGCTTCAAAACATATTGCTGCATGGCTACTCTTGGAATTCTTTACCATTTAAAAGGAAGCATCTGTGTGTTTACAGTATATATTGATCTATAGATCTAATGCAATAGTATGTTGTTATATTTATTATTATTATTATTATTGTAGCATCTAGCAGTCCTAACCAAGGTTAAGACCCAATTATGCTAGGCATTTTACATACGTATAGTAAGGAGAACGTCTCTACCTCACTCAAACTGTTAATTAAAATCACTACGCAGCTATCATCTTTAAAGCTTGGCACGTCTGATTAGAGTCTCATTGAAACTTCCAGATTTGATCCAGTATTTTGAGGACATGTGCACGTGTGTCCTAGTGGTTGGAGGGGGTGGACAGCTGTGACTGTATCACATACCCTGCAGTTGTAGGTGTCATTGGAACAACACCAAGAGAACAACTTTGTAATTATTCTATAGGCTAGACTTCTCAGTGCATGGTTAGTAGGGCTGTGTCAAATGATTCGCTAATATTTTGTAAGGAACAAACTGATTAGGTAATTACATATACAGCTGTAAATTTGATAAGCAGAGGTTTTACCTTGGAAAGGGAGAAGATCCAGAGACTCGATGAAGTCCAGTTAGCACTTCACTGTTGCTATTGATTTTATGTGGAAAATGCTCAGACGCTTCGGTGATGGGCATCAGCATAAAAACCCTTGGATAGAAGATAGACAAAAATTCCACTGATGATTCAATCTTTATGGTATCAAAACTTTATTTCTGGGAAAGAGCCGTTCCCCTGCTCCACACCATCAGGTTGAAAGCACTGCCATATTTGTGATTATTTAAAGAGCTACTGCTAATTCAGAAATATGTGGAAGTAGAAAAATTAATGATATACGTAAAAATGGATGAACATCTTTGAATACTGCATTAATGAATATAGCCATATAGTTAGTGTGGTTGAAAAGAATAATGCTTTTTAAAAAAATCGTAAACTTTCCCTTCCTCCTCATCCATTTTATTCCCTCTTGTCACTTTCTATTAGCTGATCATGACATCTTATCTCTTGCTTGAAGGGTGGGCCAACGTATTACTTTGGAGCTGATGTAAGTGACACTCCCAGGACTGGCCCACAGCAGTAAGAACAGCTACCACCCAACCAACCCCTAGAGTGTCAGAATGTCATTTCCGTGACATGCCTGGAATCCTCAGTTCATTCTTGAACTGTCTTCTTACAGCATAATAGCATTAATGTTTCACTTTAAGTCTGTTGACGGCATAGATTTGAGCTCTTTACCCTCTTTTGCTGAGATCTATACTATTATTTTTACTCCAGAGTTCTCCGCTTTAATGGAATACATGATTTCTTTTGTAAGACAGCATTCCTATCAGAGGAGGTGAATGACTGACAAGCTTACTGGAGCATGCTGTGTGGATGCGTGTGTGCATAGGTGCCATAAGAAAAGTCATTTTTATAATGCAGTAGCTAGGCAGGCCAAATTAAAACCTTTCCAACTGCATTTTGTGAGAGTGAATTTAGCGCCTGTGAACGGTCATGGACTGAAATTCTTGGATCCTAATTCTCTCCCCTGCTCCTGGTACTTTATGGTAAAAGTGAGGCCAACAGCTTCCGAGGGAACACCCTTTGTGTAAAGAAGCTACTTGAGTGACATAGGCTCTGAGAATGGTCCTACGTTGCTTCTTCCTCTGCAAGCCCCCAGCATAGTGGAGTGCTATGAGAGGCAGAATGATGGGAAAGAAGGAGGCACAGCCAGACACTACACCCTGGTTATTCTAGCCTGATGGATGGCTCCATAAGGAGCTGTTGCAGGCATTGTAAATTAGAGCAACTCTTGGGCTGGCTCTGATGTTTGCTGGGGTCCCATCACGACCTTGGTGAAGCCCAGCACCAGGATCATTTAAATGCTCTCTTTATCAGGCACAGGTAAGATTCCT
This sequence comes from Pelusios castaneus, assembly GCA_007922175.1. Classification (NCBI taxonomy): domain Eukaryota; kingdom Metazoa; phylum Chordata; order Testudines; family Pelomedusidae; genus Pelusios; species Pelusios castaneus. Next base: position 7,921,393 of record ML685763.1, on the reverse strand, counting down.
CTCTCTTATTAAGAACAAAAAATAAACATGGAACTGAAAAGATAGGATATAAATTTCACTATTTAAAGAGCTGTTTTATCTTATGAGATCCGCAATACTTCAGCTATAGTTAGGTTATTTAGGCGCTCCTCTGGCAAACACTTAGCACATGGATAAATTTGTGGGTGTGAGTCGCCTATTGAATTCAATCAGCTACCTATAGATCAAAGCAACTGCAGGATTAGGACCTTTGTAAGCTTTTCGATGAAGCTACCTTTTCTGCTACTTAAAGAGCCCAGTTTAGTACTACAGAAAAAATATTCAGCATGCTTGTGTGCATTATCATACAGTCTGTGTGTGAATGATCACATAGTATTTGTTTCATGAAACCCGTCTCATGTACTGTACTGGGTAGAAAGTGGTTGAAGTGCAGGGTGCCAGAAAATGAAGAATGGTCTCCTGTGTGTAAGAAACTGGTCTGGGACTGAGGGGAGTTGGGTTCTATAAGAGGGCAAGCCGCAGATTTCCAGTGTGGCACTGGGTATAACAATAATAAAGCATACCCAAGAGTATGGTAATCTTAATTCTGTTATTTCTTAGGCCGGTGGTTCCCAACCTTTTTGGCTCAAGGGCCACAAATATAATTTTTAGAACGTTGAAGGGCTACCAGTCAATTTATTTAAAATGCAATTAATTAAATTCAAATTAAATTTTAATTCAAATTAATTAACTACTTCCTTAATTAAAATAATTAATTACATTTAAAATAATTTTTAATTCAATAGACTGGTGTCCCTTCAAGGTTGTAAAAATTATATTTGTGGCCCTTTAACCGAAAAGATTTTTTCAAACATTGAAAATGGTTTTTTAAAAGAAAAAGGGTGCTGGATGCCCATGAACAGGGCCAGGCGGGTGGGCCTCAGCCCATGGCCCCTGCCTCAGCCCCTCTACAGCTGCGCCACGCTGGCCTGAGGCCCTCTCCAGTACGCCCCCCGGCCACGCCATGCCAGCCCGTGGCACCCGCCCTGGCACGCCGCACGGCCCCCCAAGCACACCTTGCAGCCACACTGGCCCACAGCCCCCGCACTCCTGGAGCCCTGGACCCCGGCCCCGGCCCAAGCCTTATTCCTGTCCTGGCTGGGACCGGAGGGGAGGCGGGTGGCTGCAGTCGGGCTCCCAGCTGCGTGTCAGGACTGGGCGGCTGCGGCCCGGCTCCCAGCCAGTGGCCGGGAAGCGTGGGCCATTTTAAAAAGCCCCACGGGACACTTTTGGCCATGGGCCAGGAATTGGGAACCCCATTGACAGCAGCAAAGTCGCCATCGTCAGATCAATTTATCCCATTCCATTGAGTGATCAGTAAAGACACTCTCAGTCAATCTGGAAATCAGTCTAATAAAGCCACCTCCTCAGATGGCATAGGGCAGCGTAGACAGGAATGAATCCCATAGATACCCTGAAGTGGAGATGGCACGTAGAAGGGAAGTTACAAAGTCAACGGGAGTTACGCAAGCCTCTCTGGCCTTAACTTTTGAGTGCTTGACTTTGCAACCTTAATATTGATTTAACACTGTTTTCATAGGTTTGGGGATGTAATTGTTAAAAAGTCAGCTGAAAAACCCACCAGGAAATTCATCACGTAAAATCATATTGATCCTCTGCTTGGGACATCAGCATAGTTGCCAGGATGTTTAGATCCACAGCACAGATATCTACCCCTTGACCTAAAAATAATAGCAGATAGCAGCAGTAGGATGTTATTCCTTATGTGGGCAACAGCCCCTTGATGGAAACATGACACACACTTTGCTAGTGACTTACACAATTATTTGAGAGACAGAGGAGTCGTGGGGATTAGAAACCCTTATATAGATTCTGGAGGAGAGTGTGATTTAGTGTTTTCAGATAGTGCAGCCAAGCCCATAGCTTTGGTGCACTGATTTCCCTAACTTTGTTTCAAAAACTTAAAAAAAAAAGAAAAGACCTAGGCAGAGCTTAAACATGGAAATTTCAGCCCAATCAAAGTATGACGTTTTTTAAGGAACTGAATACAGGCGTATAACGGAAAGTGATGGACAACTGTAACTAACAACATCACCACGAATTCTGCTACTAATAACTTAGTAGCTCATGCAGCACGCAGATCTGTGTTCTTATACAGAGCCCCACTGATTTCACTGATGCCCTCTAAGGCACTAAATTCTACCCCTGTGTGCCTGATTGCACATGTGGGAGCAAGTCTTAGTTTTTGCAATTTATTAGATTTATATTTATTGAATGAACAAAGATTGAATAATTTATGATGATGCTCACTTAGGTACCATATGTCATAGGCTATTGTAAGCAGTATGTTATTCTGTACATAAACAGAAGCAGAGACTTCCATCAAGAATTATCTTTATGTTAGATTAAGAAAATAGTAGCAAAAAAGGATGAAAGTAAAGGGCATACACTATCTATCTAGCTATCTAGCTAGCTAGCTATCATCGAACACAGTGACAATCTTCATGGAGCTTCAATACACAGCAGTTCCTTGTTTCTGAAGACAGGAAAGTCCTCAGAGATTTAAAGGGACTGCCCATAGATAATAAAAGACATGGTATTTACATAGCTTAATACAACACCCTTCATAAAGATGCAGATTTCTGGGGAGGAGCATGCCTCTTCATCATTTAAAGTATGTATTTGGTTGAAACATTTTCTTTCTATCCTCAAAGTTTAAGGTGTGACCGTGAAGTCACTGGAACACATTTATAGAAGTTTGTTTGTGCTATTGTCTATTGGACATTGCAATGGAAATATTTTGTTTATATTATTTTGTGGGATATGGGAGTAAAATTCCTTTTCTAATGCCTGAGAGTTTCAGTGGCTCGTTAAGTCTTCAACAAATATGTTAATTTTACATGCCAAAGTCTTGAGAAGTGTTTGACTGCCCATGGCTTTTGTGTGCATTTCCAGATGGCAGATGCCATTTTATGTTTTGCATAAACTGACTAAATTTCCTTGCTCTTTGTACATATCGCAGAGGAAACGATTCTCTGCTTTCAATAGGACAGAACAGCTCATTGGCATCAAAACCACTTCTGGTCTGGTGATACAAAAATATTTAAGGGGGAATTCTGAGACCAAGCTGATGGCAATAAAAACTTCATACATTGTAACACAGGGAAAAGGTTTAATAGCTGTATTAGACATATCTTAAGGGTCTCCTGTGTGAGGCTGAAATAAACCAGCCAGGGTAACCTCATGGGACTGAAAGATATAAGCGAACGTATGCTTTTTCTATATTTATTTAAATAGAGAAACATATGTTGTATATAAATGAACATTACTTTTAGTTCATCTTCTTGCCAGTTCAGGCTTGGTCCCCCTGGTGTACTTTGTAGGTCTTTGTTTTATATACCCCCATGATGGGCTTCCACCACATTTAATCTTTTATTGTGTCTGTTTTAGCTTATTTATAGAAAATGGCTGCATTGCTTTTCCAGATACAAAGAGGAAACCAGGACCTTCAGGCAGCTACTTTATTTGTAGATGAAGAGAAAAAAAATAAGGAAGAAGAAAAGTAAAGTCTACATGAAAGGGCATGCAGTGAGTGAAATTCTGGCTCCACTGAAGACAATGGGAAGTTTGCCATTGACTTCACTGCGGCCAGGATTTCACACATTGTGTGTGTTTTTTTCTGCCACTGTCTGCACTGAGCTTAATACAAAAAGGGGACCTTGCTTTGAGGATCGCAGAGCTCTTAAGATTTAAAGGTGCGGTACCCCAAAACCAAGTGCATAATAGTTACACAGTTAAACAGACCACAGCTTCAGCTGAATTTCCAGTTTGAGCTTATAATTGTATGTTTTGGTGTTTAGGGTCAGGGATGGAGGAGTCATATGTTATTGCCTTAAGAAGGGAAACATGTTTTTGCATTAAGTGTAAAATGAGGTTTTAAAATAATCTCAAATCAATTTTTTTGTCTCCTCATTCTGACAACACCCTGCAAAAGAAAAGCAAAACAAATATCCTGCCTAGTCTAGAAAGAATTCAGAAGTTAGTACTTATTTATGTTCAAAGAAACTAAGATTATATGTCATGCTGTTAATCAGATTTTTATCATTTTAAGTGGTGTCCAGATATAGTTGAAGTGGGCAGTGTACATAATAACATAATTATGGGTGTTTTAATGACGTAACAGCAGCAGGAGCTCGGCTCCTGACTCCTTGGTTTTCCATTCCCACCCACCATGACCTACAGCTATATTTAGTTGTTTTTCACAATGCTACCTAAAGCCATGGTCCCGAGCATTTTTTAAAAAGTAAAATAATAGAGATAAGACCCTACTGATTTTCCACGAAAGTCTAAACACTGCAAACTTTTCTTGCAGATAATTGTTTTTATTTAATGTTTTAAAAATATTTGAAGGCAATGGAGCCAGGACCATTGACACCAGCAGATGATCTGCCCCACACATTTTAAGGTACGTTTGTGGGTTATAGAAGAACTGAGTTATTTAATCATCCAAGTGGTGTTTAGGGATTTAAATAAAGGAAGTTTTGACTGCTGAATTACTGTATTTTAACAATTCTCAGGCTATCATTTTTGGCATTATTCATCCCTTTCAGATTGCAGTTCCAGGGACACCTGATAAACCACTAAGAGGTGAGACCTCTACATTTATGTAATGCTGAAGTGATGGAGAACAACAAACCTCGTGCCTGTGGTGGACATTTGCCATGGAATCATAGAAACAGAGTTAGGCCAAGGTCCTCTAATCCAGTCGTTCTCAACCAGGGGTATGCATATCTATCTATATCTATAGTTATATCTATATATGCATATATGTTACCAGTGTTCCCAAGTTTTTTGGCTCGAGGGCCATACATATAAGTTTTAGAACCCTGAGAGGCCACCAGACTATTTAATTAAATTTACATTAGAATTAAATTAATTACATTCAAAATTAAAATTAATTAAACTTGATTAATTAAATTTAAATACAATTTTAATTAAATAGACTGGTGGCCCTTCAGAGTTGTAAAAATTCTATTTGTGGCCCTCAAGTCAAAAAGATTTTTTAAAAATTGGAAAAAAAATGAAAGGTTTTTTTTTTTAAAGGGGAGGGGGCCCTGGATGCCATGAACAGGGCCAGTTTGTGGGCAGGCTGTGGGCCACAGCAACACTGCGGCCCACATTCCCGCCCCTCCCATGGCCATGCCAGCCCGCAGTCCCATCCCCATCCCCCCCCCCCTGCCCGCACCCCCTCAGTCATGCCACATTGCTTGCAGCCACCCGCAACATCCAGCACACCCCCATAGCTGTGCCGGCCCACCAGCACTCCACTTCCAGCACTCCCCCCACCGTGCTGTGCCAGCTTACCCCCCCCCCCTTTAGCATTGCCCCCAGCCATGCTGCACTGGCCCACCCCCCAGCATGCCTGTCAGCTGCGCCCACCCGCAGCCCCTGACGCCCTGGCCGGGACTGGAGGGACGGTGGGTGGTCACAGTAGGGCTCCCAGCCAGCGGCCGGGAAGTGAGCGCGGGCCATTTTAAAAAGCCATAATGTGGACCGCAGTCCAGGGGTTGAGAACTCCTGTGTTATACTATACACCTGAAACATAAGTACAATACTTATATTCCAAGTGATTTGTTTTCTAATTGTATGGCAAATTAGAAAGTAAGTAATTTTTCAATAATAGTATGCTGTGACACTTTTTTTTTTAATGACTGATTTTGTAATCAAGCAGATTTTAAGCGAGATGAAACTTGGGGGTACTCAAGACAAATCAGACTCCTGAAAGGGTACAGTAGTCAGGAAAGGTTGAGAGCCATTGATATAGTCTAACTCCCTGCCAAGATGCAGTATTTGTTGTGTCTTCGCCAGCCAAGACAGATGGCTGTCCAGCTTCCTTTTGAAAACTTTCAGCAAAGGAACTTCCACAATCTCCCTAGGCAGTCTGTTCCATTGTCCTACTGTTCTTACAGAAGGAAGTTTTTCCTTAGATTTATTCTAAATCTGCTTTGCTGTAGTTTGAACCCATTGCCTCCTGTCCTGTCCTTGATGGCAAGAGAGAACTTTTCACCATCCTTTTTATGGCAGCCTTTCAAGTATTTGAAGACCATTTTTGTGTCCCCACTCAGTTCCGCCTTTGCTAAGATGGCAAAGATGGCTAAGATTCCATCCTTTTGATCATCTTTGTCACTCGCTTCTGGAGCCTTTCCAGTTTCTCCACATTCTTTCTCTACATTGGTGACCAAAACTGGACACTGTACTCCAGCTGAGGCCTAACCAGCATGGAATAGAGCTATATTATCACCTCCCATGGCTTGCATGCTATGCCTCTCTTAATGCAACCTAAAATTTCATTTACTTGTTTTGCAACAGCATCATATTGATGATTCATGTTGAGTTTGTGACCAGCATGATGCTGGCTCTTTTGATGCTTCCCATTCTGGTTAGTGTATTACCAAGATACAAAGGGAAATTCTCCCAGTCACACAATATAGTCTTTTATGAACTCTGATCTGGTACTGGTAAGCTAATTAATAGTTGTAGCCATTTCTATCTTAACCAGAGGATTATTGCTATTGTCCATGACAGAAGAGAGGTAATGTTTACGATCTTTAACACTGTCTTTTCAATATGCCTCTAGACACTCCTTAGTATCTCAGTATGACCTTTGGCTTAAGGTGGTGATTTTCTGAAAGAATACAAAATCTAGTTCACTGGGCCTAAAGCTTGGAATAGAAAAGTGAGTTGTACATAGAGTTTTAACTGTGTAGAGAAATTTACTGTTACCAAACAAATGCATGTTAAGGAGTCCCAAGCTAGATTAAGTCTTGGACCAGAACTCCTGGCAGGAGGAGGTTGCTTGCCAAGTTTACAATTGATTCATTCAGCACAAGTCGGCAGGGTTGCGTATCTCTGTTCCTGTAGTCAAAGCTCCTTAATTCTGTGCAACATAGTTTAGGTCTTGTGCAACTGCTGATATTTGTACAGCATTTATTTTATTGTTGTGAATATGTTAAAATCTACATTCGTGGGGGAGGTGGGGGGGGGTGGAGGAGGGGGAAGCAGAATTTGACAACTTCAAGTTACATTTATTGATTGTAACATTGCAACTTCTTCTTCCTCTCTGTCAGTCAACATACTGCACCATAGGTAAAATAGGAAGGTTGTGAAAATGTAAGCAAAAATGGAAAGGTATGTGTGTGCGTGGGAGGGAGGTAGCTTAAAACCATCCATTGTTCCTCTCTAAGAATGATTAATTCATGCTATAACAACAAATTCATCTCTAGTGTAAATCCATTGATTTCAGTGAAGTTGCAACAGGGATCAATTCGTCCCAGTCAACTCTAAATTTATTTAGATTAAAACAGCAATTAGAAATGCCCATACAAAAGCTCTAAGTGCCCTAACAGTTAATTACTTGCAATCTCCTAATGATGACCACCCTGCAGCATAAAAATAATCATAACCTGGAAACAAATTAACTCAGTCAGCCAATAAATCAAAGCAGGTGAAAAGCTCCTTTCCCTCTTCCAGGGATTTACCCCCAACATTTACCAAAACCCAATAAAAACAAGCCCAGAAGGTGATCAAGCCTGGGCTATTTCAGACCAGGATGGGGAGCCGGGGCCCTAAGGCTATGTCTACACTTGTTAATTTAAGTCGACTTAGCATGTGCTCACTCAAAATTTAAGTCGACTTAGAGGGGACCTTACCAAATCAATCTAGAGCATCCACACTGGACGCCTAGGTCGACTTCTAGAGGCTAGGTGGACCTGGGACAGGTCCATGGTGGCAGGGGGGGACCCCTTGCCAAGTGCCAGGGGGCTCAGCCTTTGCCCCATTGTACCTGGGTACAATGGGCAAAGGGGGACAGGGACCCTGGCAGGGAATAGGGGCAAGTTAGGCAGGGCTCTGCCCTGCCCTGTGGGGGGGCACGCCAGGCCGTGGCTGTGCCAGCCACCCTGGCAGGGAGGGCAGTGGGGAAGCCCTAAAGCCCCATAAATCAACTTAAAGTCGATTTAGGGCTACTCTGCATCCACACTGGCTAAGTCAACTTTCTAAAGTCGACTTAGCAAGCAAAGTCGACTTAAAACTAGGTTTTATAAAGTCAACTTAATTTTTCCTTAAGTCGACTTAAGCAGCTGCTTAAGTCGACTTAAGGAAAGTGTAGTGTGGATGGAGATTAAATTAAGTCAATTTAAGCAAGCTTAAGTCTACTTAATTTGTAAGTGTAGACGCACCCTCAGGTACTCACAAAGAATGTCCCTCCATCTCCCCACTCTCTTTTATGGTGAGGGAGTGCCAGCTTGAGTGTCTCTACTGACCACATCTGTGGCAGTGTTATATAGGGAAAGAAGAAATCCACCAAGTTTTGTTTTATAAGTCAAAATCAAAACTTTAACTCTACCTAAAGATCAGTAGGTTCTCCAAAACCTGAAGAAACAATATCATATGTTCTGAGTAAGATTCACCACTCAACAGGCAAATTAACAAATTTTGTACCAGTTTCTGTGTCCCAGGGAATTTAATGTTAGCCCTAAGTACAGCACATCACAACAGTCTACTCTCAAAGTAACAAAAGCATGAATGCAACTTTCAAACCAGGTACACATGGTAAAATATTGACTAGGCTACTTCTGTAATATGATTAACTAACACCATCTAGCGCCTAAAATCACAAGTGGTCGTGTCAAATGGACTGAAATCTCCTTCCATTGCTTCTTTCAACCCACCATCTCAGTCTTGGCTAGGTTGAGCTTCAAATAACTCATTCTTAGCCATGGTGCAATCTCAGCATGATATTGGCTGGGAAGAATGGAAGGGGCTTAACCACTTTCTTCCAGACACCTGGATGTCATCAGCATAATGAACTACACCCCAGGCCTCCTCACCAACCCACCTAAAGGGAGCATATATAGGCTGAACAGAACAGGTGACAGAAAGGAACTTGAGTTACCTCACATTTGAGAGTACTTAGGGACAAGGAATGCTTTTCTCTCCACTCCTGCTAGGGTCCAAAAGAGCATCAACAGTGTTAAAGGCCATAAATACGTCTAAAAGCACCAGTCCAGACACTAGAAGGAGGAAATCATCGGCTAATGTGACCAGTGCAGTCTTTGTGTCAAAGCTAGGCTTGGACTCAGACCAAACAAAATGTGAAGAAGATTGGGCCTATTGGGAATTTTAATCTTGATATCCTTAGTCAGGAACACTCACCCTTGTGACAGAAATAGAAGTGAACCTGGTTCCCTGGTTAAGGTATCAGTGTAAGTGAAGGCAACAGGAGTTCTGTTCTTGCATATGCTGTGTTACCTTGGGCAAGTCAGTGAACCTACATATGACTCAGTTTTACCACATTTAAAATGTGTGATGATAATATTTCCTTCCCTGAAAGGGGAGCTGTGGATCTTAATTCACACAATGAGTGAGGTACTCAGCTATGACAGTGTTGAATGCCATAAAAATGCCTATGAATTCTTTTGCCCAATCTGAAAAGTTCTGCTGTATTTCTCAAGAGGTTTCCACTGACTTCAGGATCAGTTCCCAAACAACTAGTTAATAACTGCACCTGACAAAGAGAAGTGGAAAGTCAGACAAATAAATGAATGGGAAGGTGGGTGTGCATCTCCTGCCATTCCCAGAATATCTTTAGCAGCATTGAAAGCAATACAGAATTTAATCCTGAAGCAACAGTTGATTGATGGATGATTAATGGTTGATTTGCTGTACCATTAGGAAAGGATTAATTTTACTTATACACCCTGTAGAATTAGTTAAGGGTTGCACAGGAAAGAAAGTGATGAGCCATTGTTCCCATTAAATTATAATAACAGCCTTCCTAACCACTGTATATTTATTATGTAAGAAAAGGAAGTGCCTAGTAAAATTCTGTATAGGTTAATAACACCTTCATAATATAGTCCCTCTTTTCTATGGACTTGAATAGCCTTCCTACTGACTTTTACTGGATTATTAGAGTTAATTACATCAATTGCAATATAATTGATTCTTAAATACTATGTAGGAACCCCTTACAATTATGGAAAAACAAAAGTCATCTAGACATCTCAGATCAAAAAAGATTTGGAATTCCTGCACATTTAATTCTTGATAATCACCAGTCAGTTTGGACATTAAGATTGCAGGGTCTCTTGTTTTCTTTCTGCTAGGTTTTGACAGAATTGATAGTTTTACAACATTTAACTGAGTGTGCATGGAAATATAAGATTAAAGCTACAAATGTAATTTGCTAAAACTGTTACTTCATCTCCTAAAAGTGAATGTGTTACCTGCCTGACTATACTAAAATATAATTTGTCCACCCATGAATGCTCAAGAGGAAAAAGCAGAAATTTGTACTTATCACTGAAGATTGAAGTCCTTTATCCACAGGTGCAGGAATTCCTATACATCTTACTTGCTAAAGTCACCAAGTGCCTTCAATATGTGACATGAAGCAGAACTGAAAACTGATCTCCAGAGGGTAAAACATCTATGTATTATTTCACTGAGTAACTTTGACATAATAAAGGTTTCTAAAGGATGGTCCTGTACCACAGATAAAGATTACAAACCATTCAAAGGAAGGTGCTTGTAGATAAACCCCCCTGAGGCATGCTACAACATTATTAAACAGCAGTTCAACTTTAAAGTCAGCCATAACATTTTTGTGAGTCTGCTCTTGGTCAGAAACCCCTATGATATAAATGTAGTAGATGTAACTTGATTTATTTTTTTTACAGGCTTTGTTACTGCTCTCCAATGGCTTTCTAGGAGCCATGCAGTGTTTTTTATGAGTCGGTTTTCTTTGTGTTTGTGTATGATGCTATTAAACTCTCTGCAAGGTAAATTCAGGAGTCTTTAAGTTGCTAAATGAAATGTATTAAACTCAGTTCAACTGGTGGTAAACTTTCAGCCTGATGTTCCCACTATACAGTTCATGGAATCAAGCTGCCTGCACTTTCATTATGTATTTAGTGTTATTATTTTTGCTTTCTATGGCAGACTGATTAATCCACATCACTTAAACCACACTGCAGCAGCCTGCCGTCAAAGCTTCCCCAAGGAAAAATTAAGCACTTACAACAATAAATTATTGAAAGACTACATCTAAGGGCACCATCCACCTTGTTCTCATCCCCGTTTTAAGTGTTAAATAAATCATAACATCCTGTTCATCGTGCCGTCAGTAGGGGTTAAATAAGTCACTCTAAATGAGATCCAAATCATAGGACTGAGCTTGCTTCCAAGTTTTTTGTTTGCAAGGATTAACTACTTCAGGCCTTTTGATAGTCTGGGGCTTTAAGGAAAGCCTTTTTTCCATTTCAACTACTTCCTGTCAATGTGGAAATGAGAGGAAATGAGCATTAAACAGAAGCATGGGCCCACCCTTTTCCAGTCGTGTGCCTAATTTGTCAGGTGTAATATTGGCACCTGGAGGCTTGTTTTGGCTCTGGTTACATCCTTAATGGGGAAGTATCAAAATCCTTGTAACACGCTGTGTAGGACTTCAAAGCCTTTTTATCACAGAAAGAAAGAAAAAGGATATCATCATTATAAAATGCAAAATTCCATGCCCTGATTAATTTTCTAAATGCAAGAGAAATGAACAACAATAACTTATAAACAAAGAGAAAAAGTATGTGGCATTTTGATGTAGAATATACAGGAATACTGAAGCATAGCCACAGGTATGAGGTAATAATGGCATCTATCTATCTATCTATCTATCTATCTATCTGCTGTGCAAAATATGGTAAACCCAAAGGGACCGAGTCTGATACCCATGTTGTAAAGAAAGGATATCTTAGCCCACCAATAGTCCTATTAAATTCAAAAGTGCTACTCAAGATGTATTTGGCCAAATTTAATAACAACATGCTAAGAGAGTAAATCTCTTCACAGAATTTGTTCGCCAGGATGAAATGCAAACATATTTAAGCCATTTTAAATAGGAGCCGATATTGGCAATGTTCTGAGTGAGCTGAAGTGTAAAATGCTGTACTGACCTGATCTGCAAAATGGCTAGAGTTGATTTGGATTTTCAGAACCGATTAACATTTTTGGAGCACAGCAGCTGTTTGTGTGCCATTTCTCTCAGATATGATCTACAATTAATTAACATTTTTTGTGGGGCGAGGGAAGGGAGTGGAGATACTGTAACCGTTGAGCTAGTCAAGGTAAATCAAGCCAGGAGGCAATACTTTCTTTCTTTCTTTCTTTCTTAGGTACCAAACCAAAATACATTCCAAAAAACAATGAAGGTCCTTTAATTCCCACATTGATGCAAGATGATATGCATGTATCTGCAACTGTTTTATTACCACACTGGCATTACTGGAATGAAAGCGATGGCTTAGGAGATCTACCTGCCATACCAATGTTGGGTAGGCAGGCAAAAGAGGTTATGCCATTTCACATAAAATGAGTATCTTCTGTTTATCAAACCTGATTCTGCCACCCATAGTCATGTAGACTATCTTGCTAATTGAGTAGTTCCATTTATCAGGCCCACTATTTATTGCAGAAGGTGGAGAAAGCCATGTGGTCAAACAACTACAGTAGGATTTGTATTCCTCTGATTTCTTGAATCCATTTCAGCTGGATCAATCCAGTTATAGTTTCAGGTATGAGAATGGAGACACAATTAGTAACCTTGGCCAATTATTTCTTTTTGGTGATGGAGAAAGATCTGGTTTATGGTGGGGTTATTATTTGCAGCATTCTTTGACACTATTGTCTGGGAGATGTTGTTGACTTGCCCGTAGGTTGCTTCACAGTAGCTCAGTATTTTCCTTGCTGATAGTTCTCAGTGAGTGGTGCTGGGTAGTTGATCATCTATTCCAAGGGCCCTCCCCTGTAGGGTCCCACTATGCTGTTTTCTGTTTATCCTCCTAGTCAACCTGTAAGTGAGACCAGCAGAAGGGACACAGGGGTGCTGCAGAGCTGTTTGTCACACCTCCTTTTCCTTAGAGCCAGGTGATGCAATTTCCTTGATCTAGATGTCAGTGGGTTGACTGAGTCTCAGTTGAAATTAAACAAAGGTGCTGCTGCTATGTATGGTAAACAACCAGGGATAAGATCTGAGTGGTGGATACTTTGGTGGAGAATGCAGCAGCTGTTGTGCTTCATGGAACAAATCATTATAAGCACATTGCACAAACACTCACCTGGATTCCCTTTGCTTCAGGTGAAATTCAAGGTGTTAATTTAAACTGGTAAAGTGTTTCCTATAGGCAGGCCCTCATTCCCCTGGGCGCTCTATCATCTCTGGAGTTTGTTAGCTTGAAGAACATACCACAGGGCTCATCATATGCTCCAAATCTTCATCACTGGCTCTGAACTGAAGTTAGGGGATCATGTGCATCTCTTGGCAGACTGATCCTCTGAGCTGTGTTAGGCTATGTCTACACTTGCAAGTTAGTTCAAATTAAGGAAGCTTAATTCGATCTAATTTAAGCCTTGGCCACACTACACTTTCATTAGTTCGAATTAAGGGCTTCCTTAATTCGAACTAACAAATTCGATTGCTTAGTTCGAACTAAGCCTTAATTCGAAATAGTTCGAACTAAGTCAATGTGGCCATATTAGTTTGAAGTAACTGCTTAGTTCGAACTAATCGGCAGATTGACCTTTCTGCAACTGACTAATTCAAACTAAGCAAGTGCCCTGCATGGACATGGCTAGTTCGAACTTGCATTCTAGTGGGGCCATGCTAGTTCGAATTAAGTTAATTCAAACTAACTAAAACTGGTTCGAATTAGTTAGTTTGAATTAACTAATTCGAACTAGTTTTTGTAAGTGATAGTAGAAAGAAAGAGGGGGGTTATGGAAGCACGTTTCTAGCCCGACTGAGCTGCCCAAAGAAGCCACAAATAAAGTTTCTGGAGGATTTCTCTTGTGTCAGAGGAACTCTAGGTGGTGTAGAGTAGTCATGACAACTCTATGCCATCTCAGTCTTTGCCTCCAGCCAATGTTTAAATTATGGGGAAAAGTAGGAGGGACCCTGCATGTCAAGTGGCTTGTGTTAACTTAAATAGTAGTGAGACTGGGGCATAAGACAGAGGTAACCCCTACAGGTAATGAGGGGGCCTAGCCCTGGGCCCAGGCCCACTGTAATTCAAAGCACTGACTCCAGGGCAGAGTGTGTATGTGTGTGTATGTACCCCAGGAGTTCAGGTAGGTCTATGCTCAGGTGGATAGCCCAAGCTGCTGCGTATGCTGCTGCACCCACACTGCTGTTTTTAGTGCACTCGCTCAAGCAGAGCTAGTACAACCCTGTCTGCCCATGCTGGGGATCACCTTCTCTGCAACTGTGTAGTAACGCTTGGAGAGAAGCTCTCAGTTGCAACTGGGACCAGAATGGAAGTCCCAGATTCAGATTGCTACAGGGTTAAGTTAAATCCTTCCTCTTGACTTGAGCAAATTGCAGAAAGGCCTGTTCTACCCTAGAATTCTCCACCTTGATTCTTGTCTCTTCACAATTAATGTGCAACACATCCAGCCCTTTTTAAACAATAGGTGTAAAATGCTCTTCTGTAGAAAATCTTTAAAACTGCCAAACTGAGTCTGAGGGGCAAATTTCAGATCTAAATCCAAACTCCCCCAGATGCCAGAGCTACTCAGATTCAATGTTTTGTTCTGGCCCATTATCAAGCTTGTGCCCAAGTTCTAGATCGGGAGATAAACTTCCCCTAAGTATGGAAGAGGGTTGGGTTACCCCACATCAGGCCCGTCTCTGTTAGTAAAAAAGTAAAACACATCCATTGGACTTACAAATGCCATGTAGGACAAATTTGCATAGAATGGGATCCCTCCCCCACAGATTTGCTATCTAATATTAGAGGTGACATGATGAGTGACGTAAGAAACTGGAGGGATGAGGAAGGATGAGAGTAACACTAATAAGATCACGTGGTTCCCATCTTGGTGGTGATATCTATGGACTTATAGTAATAATAATATAACAACAATGATAGAAGGACTAAGTCAGAACATCTGTGTTCTAGGCCTGGCTGTCCTACAAACTTGCTATGTGACCCAGGGCAAGTCATTTAGCCTCCTGGGGTATGTCTACACTGGAGGCTCTGTTAAGTCGACTTAAAGACTCCACAGCCGTGCGTCCACACTGGCAGGTGCTAGGTCGACGGAAGACTGGCCAGGAACTCTGCAAGGGGGCCTAGAGGCCAATTAGGTTGACTTCAGGGCTATTCCCCATCTACATTGGCTTACGTCGACTTAATAAGGTGGACTTAAGACTTAGGTCGACTTTAAAAGGTGATGTTATTAAGTCGACTTAATAAACGCCTGGTGTGGACGCAGTCATCTGTAGGTTGACTTAACCGTCCTTACGTCGACCTAAGGCTCCAGTGTGGATGTACCCCTGGTGTCTCAGTTTCCCCATCATAAAATGAGAATAGTAATGTCTTACAGGAGTGTAAAGTGGGCTGAGTTCCTTAGACTGAAATCTTTTTAAAAGTGCATTCTTCAGCATAGGTTGGGCTTCAGTCTCTGAGGATTGATTTTATGCTATAGCAATTCACACCAGACTCTCACAGTGTGTCAGGAGTAATTCCACGGAGGTAATTCCAGTGTAAAACCGGTGTCAGTGATCACTTCAGTGGAGCAACTCCTAATTACACAGTTGTAAGTAACAGAAGAATCAGAACCAGCGCCTGTACCTTTTGTGCTTCAATCATCTAGGCACAAAGTCCTTATAGCCTCTTTGGTGCTTCCTCATACAACAAATTACTGATGCGACACTGCATGTTATCACTATCAGACAGGAGCTGAGCTTCACTCAGCAGGTAAGTCAGGGGTGGGGAAACTGCCACATCTGCTGTATGGCAGGCCACAGGGTGGGAGGGGGGAGTGGCCGCTGGCTTCCCATGTGCACATCACCTCAAAGGCCTCCTGTGATCTGGCTTCCGCTTGAGGCTTTTACACATACTGCACATGGATGGCATTCTTCAGGGACCTTTCCAGTATGCTACTGGCTCTTGGGATGATGATTGCGTGCTCGGTGTTTTAGACCTGTAGTATCAGGATACCCAGTTCCTGATGTTCCTCAGACCATGTCCAATGGTAGTTGGTACAGTTCTCCAGGTGTCATGTGACAGCGATGGTGTAGGTCCAAAGAAAAGTGAAGTCCCCGCTGTCCTGTCCAAATTCACCATCCAAGGAACCACTTGGATAAATGGTGACATCTTGGCTGAAAGGGGTTCTGCCGATTTGCTTCTTGATGATGTTGCACAGTGCTCGCCATAATGCTCCTCACTGTGGTGTCCAGGCATGTCAGCAGGCAGAACACATGGGTGATCACTGCAATGTCACACAGGTGACCCGTGCGAGAGATGTTTGTGCCACCCTGCCTGTTTGCGATGTTCACTAGCTCATTATTGGCCCTCTGGGGAAACAGCATCCACTTCTTCACCAGCTACCTTATGGTGTTGTCTGCCTTGTTGAAGGGTACATTCGCCTTGGCAGATCCCTTCTGGACAAATGAAATGTGGGGGATCGGAAAGCCATTCAGGGCCCTGATCTTCTGCCATGTTGCTAGCAGGGAGGCATTGATTTTGGCTGCATCCTGTAGGATCTCCATGATAGTGTTGTTGCATGTGTATGGATGTGGAAACTCCTGGAGTGCCAAGATGTTGGTACAGTTGCTCATCTTGGAGGAGATTACAGGCCCGCACTGGATCTGTAACAACATCATATGGACTGAGTTTCTTTTGTTGATGTGGAGAAATGCACTTTTCCTGGCACTGGAGCGGAGCCCCATCCCATTTATAGCTTGGCTGGTTGCGTCAAGTATGCGTTGGAGGCTCTCGATGTCATCTGCAATCAGGACCAGGTCATTCCTGTATGTCAGGACACTCCTTCTCTTGCCATACAGTTCAGATCACTCCTGGCCATTAGCGATTACTCAGACAAGCGACTCCATGACTAGTTGAAGACAATGGGGCTGAAGGGACAACCCTGCTTCACGCTTCTCCAGATCAAAATTTCAGCAGTGTTTCCCTTTGATTGAGAGGGTGGTGGTGGCACAGCCTTTGTACAGTTCTCAGATCAGGTGGAGTTAGTTTCCAGGCATTCTGAACTTGTGAAGCCTAGAGAAAATGTGCTGGTGGGGCATGGAACCAAAGGTGTTAGTTAAGTTGAGCTATGCTATGGTGCATTGCCTTCATGCCCTCCTGGGCATTTGGATGGTGGTTTGAAGGACAAAATTATGCTTATAACAGTCTTCACAGGACATGAAGCCCTTCTGGATGGCACTGATGGCTCCCCCATTCACTGACCAGTCTGTGATCCTGGCTGCCAGGCAGCTAGCATACAGCTTGTACATTGTGGAGCAGTTGCTTGGATTGTCTTGTTTGCCTTTCTTGTAGATGATCACTGCCATGGTCTTCCAGGAGCTGAGAGTCCGGGGGACACATTAGCATTTGATGAAGAGTACAGAGAGCACCACCGTACACTTGATCCTAGCCAGAAGGCATAGTAAATCGACAAAGGTGGAAACAAGGTGTGCTAGAAAGCAATGCAACATACAAGCAAAGGGCAGAATCTGCGATTCGTTGGTTAAATAGTACCTTGCATATTGTGCCAGATTCTGCTGCTCTTGGTCACAGCAACTAGTACCTTACTCCAGGAGTAATCCTTATTGGCTATGTCTACACTTATAAATTTAGGTCGACTGTAGGAGCTAGGGGGACGTAGGGCCGGTCCATGGGGGCAGGGAGGCACCCCTTGCCCAGTGCCAGGGGGCTCAGCCTTTGCCCCATTGTACATGGGTACAATGGAGCAAAGGGAGACAGGGACCCTGGTAGGGCATAGGGGCAGGGTGGGCAAGGCTCTGCCCTGCCCTGTGGGGGGGCATGCCAGGCTCCCCCTATGCCCCCCCACCCCGGCAGGGAGGGCAGTGGTGGAGTCCTGGAGTAGCCCTAAGTTGACTTAGGCTACTCCAGGTCTACACTGGCTTAAGTCGACTTGAAAAAGTTGGCTTAAGTCGACTTGAAAAATTTGACTTAAGCCTTAGGTCAAATTAAAATGAGATTTTATAAAGTCGACTTAATTTTCATTAAGTCGACTTTATTTTCCTTATTTTGCTTAAGTCGACTGAAGGAAACTGTAGTGTAGACGCAGGGTTATTAAGTCGACTTAAGCAAGCTTAAGTCGAACTAATTTACAAGTGTAGACACAGCCATTGTGAGCAAGGGTGGCAGAATCTGACCCACAGATATCAGTGGGGCTATTCATGAAGCAAAGTGCTACACAATGTGAAAAAAGGTGGCAAAATCGGGTTCCAAGTGATCAAGATGACACAAAGTATTGCTTACACGTTTGCTGTCACCCTTTTCATCATTCAACCCCCAGACCAGTCCCAGACCTCATTTCCAATGTTGTATACACCTTCCCTGCATTCTCTGACCTCCATTTCTCAGTCTAGGGCAACCAAAAGATAAATACATTAAGTAAATCAGTAGATGACTTAGTCAGCTGTTTCCTTGGAGGTGTCACAGAAGAAGCCTATCTTGAAGAGGGTTTAAACTTTAGAATGAGGACAAAGGAGTGGCTTTACAGAGCAGATCAGGAAGTATGATGCCTACAAAGAGGGTGGCATGGTAGAAATTGTTAAGATAGATGTAGGAGAAATAGATGAATGGGGCTTCAGGACTTCCATCTATGGTGAAACAGAAGATGGGTGACGAAAGTAGTAGGAACAGACAACAACTAAGTGAGAAAGGAAGGACAGATTATGCAGGGCCTTGAATATGAAAACAAGAAATTTGTATTTCATGTCGTGAAGAAGAAGGAAGTCAGCTAAATATTAGATAACATGGTGATTTTACTGGAAGTAATGAGCAAACAGGTTTGTGGTGAAAATGATGAGTTTTCATCTTGGGGCAGAGATGTAAAAAAGTATCATGATTTTGATCATGGCAAAATCTTCCTATTTTCAGTGAGAAAAATGACCCCAAGAAATGGTGATATTTTTACCCTCTTGCAACTGCTGAATTTTGCAAAATTTAGGGCTTGATCCCGAGAGGTGCTAAGTGCCCCCTAAAAGGTGCTCAGCATCCCACAAGCCACCATTTCAGTCAATTGAAGCACCTTCCAGGATCATGCCCTTCTTGAATTTAACAACCTGTGGCTATGTCTACACTTGCTAAAATTAGTTCGAATTAGTTAGTTCGAACAAACTAATTCAAACTAATTTTAGTTAGCTCAAATTAGCTTAATTTGAACTAGAAAAAGTTAGTTCGAACTAAGCAAGTGCCATTCATGGCACTTGCTTAGTTCAAATTAGCGATCCCTATTCATTTCAATGGCCGGTTAGTTCGAACTAAGAAATTAGTTCGAATTAACATGGCCACATTGGCTAATTCGAACTAGTTCGATTTAAAGCCTTACTTCTGAAGCCCTATTCGAACTTATTAGTTCCAATTAAGGAAGCCCTTAATTCTAACTAACTAAAGCCTAGTGTAGCCATGGCTTTAGTTAGTTCAAATTAAGCCTCCTTAATTTGAACTAATTTGCCAGTGTAGACATTAACTGTGTGCATATGGGTGTGCATGTGCATGTGAGCATGTGTGAGAGAGGCGTTTCCATTGTCACCACAAAAAATTGGTGCAGCAAAACCCCCAAATTCTTCCCTTTAGAAAATTCAGAGAGTCTCACAAAAACCTATAGGAATATCAGTTTTTGCATGTAAGTATTTACCAAGTAAAATGGATGCTTTTCCACAGCTCATAGTTCTGGGCCTCTCCTGTGGAGAATCTGCCAACTCAACATGCATGTTGGTTTGGCACCTGCACAAAACACTCCCTGAAGAAGAGAATGAAACCACCAAACTTGTTTCACTTGTGAACCCATTTTCATAAAGCCGGTGAAAGCCTGCTGAATTGACCCTTCCCCTGTTGTCTTCAAAACCCCCTCCTCCTCTGCTTTATCACTTTTGCAGGAGGCAGCCATCCATCAGCAGCAAACCACAATGCTGGTCTTGGCTGGCTGAAAGCAATCAGCAGCTGCTCTGTTTCCAGTTCTGGGCAAGCGGCAGATTCCCACTTGTCCTATGTCTTCTGCCTCAGTTGCAGTACAGCATCTCAAGCTAGAAGGGCCACTAATTGACCAGTTTGGGATAAGTTGCCAATGCTATAGTACAGTGAGTCCCCTCTCTCCAGTAGCGTGTGCCTGTCCCCATTTCACTTCACTTCCAATCTCCACTGTTCCAAGCTCATGATTCCTTCCAAGTCCTCCTTGCATTCAAGACTCATATTCAGCATGTGGTATGCTGTGCATTTCCAGCAGGCTGCCTTTTGTTATTATTTTTCATTCAAAGTGAATGCTCAAGGTGGTATGTTCTTTCTTTGGTTATTTCAGATAAGTAAAATGTAAGCAATGAAAGCAAATGTCAGATTTTCATAATGCCAACCTTCCAACAAAATCTTTGTCTTCTCAAATAATTATGCTGAAAGATTTACAAGCCTGGAAATAAAAATATAATTCTGTGGCTTAAAATATGGAGTGGTATTTTCCTACAGACTAAGATAAGAATGTGATTTAAGTTTTCATTAGCTTATTTCTTCACTGTGTCGCATTGACATGATTGTTCAAAGAAATTGTGCTTTTGGAAGGAAAAGGTTAAAGTTTGCTACTGATATTCATCAGGAGATGGATATTTAATCTTTAATCTCTTGTTCTAGGCCCCTACTTCGGATCAACTCATTATCCCGAATAAACGATGTGTCATTCCCATTATTTATGTTTCACTGCAGCCAAAGTATCTGGACCTCGTTTTGGTAAGCACCATTCATTTTGACCCATTCAGTATTAATCTCCCTGCTAACATCTTTCCTGTCCCCTATTTGCTTTTATGTTTTCTGCAGTGTTTATAAAAGGATAATCTTTTACAAAGCAGACAGAATTTTTGTGTATAAACTGCTCTGTTTGAATGCCTCATTGATATACCATCTAAACTGAAGTGTTCAGCAAGATTAGTGCATCCAGTGAGCCACTGAACTGGGTAAAAATATGGGAACTGCTCCTTTCTTTACAGCGAAAAAGGGTGGCTAATGATGCCTTCTTCTTTTAAATAGAATACTTTTAGCAGATGGACTGAGAATATGAATACATTCAACAATACAAAAAATAATTAGCAAAAGAGGTAGCTTATTGTGACAAAGAAAAGGGAAAGAGGGAACATTATATTTTTATATTTATTATTTATATATAAAGGATAGGAGCCAGATTCCAGCTCGGTGAAACTGGGGTATATCACTCCAGAATAACCAAAGAAGTTACTCATATGTTACATAACTTTAACTGAGATCAGACTTTGCCCTTTACATTCTAAACACAGATGACTTCAGGTAGGACAAAGGTTTGTAAGGCTCTGGAATGCAAATATTACATTTTTTAGGGGACAGAATTCTAGCTAAAATATTTTTACTGGGATCTGAAAAAAATTCACTAGATACTTTACACACCTCTCACTTTTGAAATGTATATCCATTGATGTCAGGTGGCACTGACGTGCCATCTGTGATGCAGACACTTTTTATTTAAAAAACACAATAGGCAAGTGAATTTTTGCCCATAATTCCACATTTAGTCAGGAAAAATCCAAAACAGACATGTGGTAGAATCATTTGAATGGCATAGATCTTTAAATACATTTGTCACTTTGTGTACTTGCCAAATATGTTTTGAAGATCTAAAACCATCAAAACACTCTCAATTTTATCCATCACAACTCTGTCAACATGTAGTGCTGTTTAGTATTTTATTTTTGTTAAATTGTACTATTGTTGTCAATCTATTATGACATAAACTAGGATCTGTGCCCTTGCATTTAAATGAAATAAACACTGAGAGAAATGACTGAAAAATGTTCAGAAAATGTTGCAATTCATTTTCACTGTTGAATGGTTAAGGCATGTGGGAAAGAGTATGAGAAATACAATGTATGCAAGAAATGGGCTGGGCACCTGAAGACATCTGCTTCAGATGAGGCTCATTCAAATATTTCCAAGATACTGAGCCTCGTTTAAGAGAGTCCTTGACAGCTATGGGTAGTTTAGAAAGGAGAGTAATCTGGAATTCTCTTTTTGTTATATTCAGTTCACTTCCCCCATTTAAAGGCCCCGTGTCTAACTGACTTGTCCTGCTAGCAAGGAAAGACTGTTATTTCTGGAATCTGTCAGCATTGCCACTGGGTTAGTCAGAGTGGTTTGCTGCCTGAGGAGAGAGGCGTCAAGCTTATTCTCAGCCTCTGATCCCCATATGGTAGCTTATTGAGCTGTCATTGGACCTTGGAGATAGCCCATCACATATAATAGATAAGTGATCCTGGGGAACTCATTGGCTTGGGGGCTTTAATAGGATAAGGAGCCTATCGCCCCTTAAGTCACTGGTTATGATTCAGCCTACATTGATTAAAATCAAAAGTTGTCCCACCCACACTGCTGTTCAGTGGCCTGTGGGTGATGTCTTTGGTGTTCGCTGTGCAGACTTGGAGTCAAAACTCCACGGTCCTGGCATGTTTAGGCTGCTGTGGAATGATTAACCTTGAAGAAAATGTTGTGGACGCGTTTATTTTTATTTGATTATCGGAAGATGCTGATCCTGTGTTTTTGGTAGACTGCTTAGGCTGCTGAGATGTTGCATGATTGAAATATAACCATGTATAACATTGCTAATATCATTGTTATGCAAAGTATGTCATGTAAGGTATCAATGGAGCCGTTATGATTTGTTAAGTGTGATTATCATGTTTATATGCATATATCATTTTGTATCTGAAATATTGATTTGTATCTAAATGTATCTGTATATATCTAATGTATCTAAAGTTATAGCTGCTGACTGGCATCCTGCACATATGCTGCATTTCTGAGTAACACCTACCAGGTAAAATCTACATTGTGAATGGATTATGCAAGTTAATGGGCCATTTAGGGACACATAGGATACGTCTACACTGACAAGTTAGGTCAACTTAAGGATGCTTAAGTCGACCTAAACAAAGCCACGTCCACACTGGGTTTTTATTAAGCCGACTTAAGCATTTCCTTAAGTCGACTTATTAACACCACCTCTTTAGGTCGACTTAAGCCTTAAGTCAACTCCTTGAGTCGACTTAAGGCCAGGATAGATAAGGGTTAGCGCTAAGTCTTTATTAAGTTGATTTAAAGCCAGTATAATGGCTATCTCTGCTGTTAAGTCGACTTAACAAGGTTGACTTAAAGTGTAGCCAATTTGTTAAGTCGATTTAACAAGGTTGACTTTAAGTCAACTTAAAGTTGACCTTGTTAAGTCGATTTAACAAAGTCGACTTAACTTTTCAAGTGTAGACAAAGCCTTAGCTCATACAATAGACCATAAAAGAGGCCTATCCCCACCAGATGGACCTCTCTGTGAATGTTTCAGCCAGAACATGGACAATGGCTACTCCTATCACTCAACAAAGCATGCAAAGCTATGTGACTTCCTCATGTGACCCAGCCTGGACTCCATTTTGGGCTTGTAATTTTCCACAAACTAAGACTGCAAGCATCTACCCACCTGGGAGAAGGTAAATAAAGCAGTTGCACCATCTTCATCTTCTGCTTCATTTCTCTGGAATGAATTTCTGACAAGATAGCTTTAAACAAGAACTGATGAACCCCCCAAGCTGTTTGGGTAATTTCCATGGACTTTGCAAATCAGCAGTTTATTTCACTAGCTAAAACCTGATTCAAGAACTGTGCAATAATCACCATTTTAACTCTCCTTTCTTTTTTATTATGAATGAATATTTAGATATTAGATACTTATGGATTGGCTATGGCGTAATTATTGGGTAAGTTCTGAATTACACATTGGCCTGGCTGATCTCTTGGGAATGGAAAAACTCTTTGTTTGATGAAATAATGATGAACCTATCCTCCATGAACTTATCTAATTTTTTTAAAAATCTGGTTATACTTTTGGTCTTCACAATGTCCCCTGGCAATGAGTTCCATGGGTTGATTGTGAGATGTGTAAATAAATACTTCCTTATGTTTGTTTCTAACCTGCTGCCTTTTAATTTCATTGGGTGATGCATGGTTCTTGTGTTATGTGAAGGGGTAAATAATACTTCCTTATCCATTTTCTCTACCCTGTTCATGATTTTACAGACCTTTATTTTATCCCCCCCTTAGTCATCCCTTTTCTAAGATGAACAGTCCCAGTCTTCTTTTAATCTCTCCTCATATGGAAGCTATTTCATAATCCTAATAATTTTTGTTGTCCATCTCTGTAGTTTTTCCTGTTCTGATGTATCTTTTGAAACAGGGCCATAAGAAGTGCATGGACTATTCAAGAAGTGGGAGTACTATAGATTTATCTAATGGCATTATGATTTTTTTTGTTTTATTTTCTATCCTTTTCCTAATGGTTCCTAATATTCTGTTTGCTTTTTGCATACGGAGCAGCTGTTTTCAGATAACTAGTCATAATGATGCCAAGATCACTTTCTTGAGTGGTAACAGCTAATTTAGACCCTATCATTTTATACATCTACTTGGGATTAAGTTTTCCAATGTGCATTATTTTGCATTTATCAACACCTAATTTCAGCTGTGATTTTGTTGTTCAGTCACCCAGTTTTGCAAGATCCCTGTGTAATTCTTCATAGTCAGCTTTGGACTTAATTATTGTATATAATTTTGTATTTTGTGCAAACTTTGCCACCTCACTGTTTACCCCTTTTTCCTGATCATTTATGAATATGTTGAATATCACAGGTCCCCGTACAGATCTTTGGATGAACCTGGCATTTGCCTCTCTTCACTGTAAAAAGTGACCATTTTTTCCAACCTTTTGTTTCCTATCTTTTAAGTAATTATTGATCCATGAAAGAACCTTCCATTTTATCCCATTACAGCTTACTTTGCTTAAGAGCCTTTGGTGAAGGAAGTTGTCAAAGGCTTTCTGAAAGTTCAAGTATACTCTATCCACTGGATCACCCTTGTCCGCATGTTTGTTGACACCCTCAATAAGTTCTAATAAATTGGTGAGGCATGATTTCCCTTTATATAAGCAATGTTGACTTGTGCCCAACATATTGTGTTCACCTGTGTCTCTGATAATTCTGTTCTTTACTATTCAATCATTTTGCCTCGTACTAAAGTTAGGCTTACTGGCCTGTTATTGCCAGAATTGCCTCTGGAGCCTTTTTCAAAAGGAGATGTAACATTAGCTATCTGCCAGACATCTTGTATGGAGCCTGATTTAAGTGATGGGTTATATACCATAGCTAGTAGTTCTGTAATTTCATATCTGAGACCCTTCAGAACTCTTGGGTGAATACCATTTGCTTCTGGTGACATATTACTGATTAATTTATCAATTTGTTCCAAAAAGTCTAATACTGACACCTCAATCTGGGACAGTTTTTCAGTTTTGTCATCTAAAAAGAATGGCTCAGGTGTGGGAATCTGCCTCACATCCTCTGCAGTGAATACCGATGCAAAAAATACATTTAATTTCTCTGCAACAACTTTGTTTTCCTTGAGTGCTCCTTTAGTGTTGTGATTGTCCATTGGCCCCACTGACTGTTTGGCAGGCTTCCTGCTTTGATTGTACTTAAAAAAAAATAGCTGTTAGCTTTTGTGTTTTTTACCGTTTGCTCTTCAAATTCTTTTTTGACCTACCTGTTTTACTTTTACACTTGACTTGCCAAAGCTTTCATCATTAGGATTTGACTTCCAATTTTCAAAGGATTTCTTTTTGCCTTGTTCAACAGAAATGAAAAGAAACAGTAACAAGAGTGAAATGCCTGCAAGCTGCATGGAACCTTTTAAAAACACCATGACAGAGGCTCAAATTCTTTGTATACCCCAAATAAAACAAAACAATAAGAGGAAAAAAGTCACCATGGGTAAACAACAGAGTTATAGCGGTGGTTAGAGGCAAAAAGACTAAACCAAAAAACAGTTTTTTCAGTCTTTCCTTATACATCATGTTTTCTAGGCCTTTAATTATTTTTGTTGCTTTCTTCTTGGTGTCCAAATCTTTCATGAAATGTGACACCCAGAATTGGTCATGATACTCCAGCTGAGGCCATATCACCATTAAGTAAGGTGAAAGAATCACCTCTCCAGATAATGTTAACATTCCAGTGGGGTCATTTAAAAACCTATAAAAATCAAATGCTAAAGAGACACTGTCAAGGTTGACAGGTTCAAAACTCAATTTACCCTAAAATTAACATTATATCGTTAAATTTCCTTTTGATACCAGAAAAAAATCTGTCAGGAGTCCAAAATAAGGGTTGTGATATGGCTGAGTGGTCTACTTCCTAACTGGGTGACTCAAAAATAACTGAGGGCCTGGTTGTCCCTCATTGCATAGATGGCTCATGGGTCTGTAATGACCCACCTCCACACAACTGGGAACCCGCTGCCTTTTCAAAATGGTCCTCCTTGCTTTCCTTGAACCCCTTTCATGGAATCCAACACTTGTATATGGAAAATAAATAGATCTTACTGGTTATGAGGAGATTGCACATCATCTTCCCTATCCCTAAACCATGCAAAGAATCAATACAAAAAGTAAAACAGTAGCTCCTCTAGTTTGAGGAATCTTCCTTAAACAAGACTTCCAGTGGCAGCCATTTGCTAGAGAGTGCAGGAGGCTCAAGAGTCAATGAGGAAATATAAGCCTTCTATGAAGAGAGCTCTTTGCCTCATGTGGATTTCCAAGGGGGCTGGACCCTGTGCTTCCTCTGCAGGAATGAGAGAGAGAGTTAATTCTCTCATCTCCACTAGAAGAATTCAGTGGAAACTTCCCGATGAGTCTCAATTTAGGTCTCCCAGCCTTGACAGTTTCCTTTTAAGAGAATGATACAGAATATTTGTCACAGCTACATTCCCAATGCACACAGATGCCACACTATAAAGACCTAAACTGCTAGAGAGATAGTAACTGAGTAGTCCAGTAGCTATCTGTCCCTTCTGACAGTCTGTAAAACTAGAGCAGCTTTGTGTAACCATTCACGTCTTCAGTTCCTATGGTTTAGGGCCAGATTCTGATATCTTCGACTTATATTGGGCAACACTTCACAAGTTGTGTTACTGACATCAGTGGGACAATTTGCGAAGTAAGGTGCTAGTCAACATGGGTAAAAGGATCAGACTCTAGTCTTAAGCAGTAAACGTTTCCTTTTATTAAGAACAACTGTGCAATTTGCAACAATTCTCTAGCTATGGGGCTGCTGAGTTAAGCTTTACTTTTAATGGTTTTGGAATAAAGTTAATTATAGAAGAACAATATTTTTTAACTTATGATCACCTGTCAAGTACAATATTACTTGGATTCGTCTAAGTACTGTTGCACCATCAGCTGCTTGCACTGTACTTAGAAGAGAAGTCCTGCTAGAGTTGATACACTGTTCTTCCTAGATTCATAGATTAAACAATTTTAAGGCCAGAATGGACCATTGCAATCGGCTAATGTATACATAACACAAGCAATAGAGTTTCAGCCAATAATTCCTGGCCCAGAAACGTGTGGTTGAGATCATATATTTTAGAAAGAGACCTGTTTCTATAGCATTAAACTATCATTTCATTTGACTCGTATGGAACTAATATAATCTCACTGAGACGTTTCTCTATATTTGAATGTATCCTACATGTACATGTTTTTGGTCGTGAGAGCTGTCTTGTCCCTTCAGATAACTGGGAAAAATCTAGCTTTCAAGATTACTTGTACCAATTTTTTTATGAAAGCTAAATCAGGGGGTTCCTTGTCTTCTCAACTAGTACTATGAAACCAGATAAAGGGGCCAATTTGACAACTGATTAGATTTTCAAACAGGGGTAATTTTCTCCCATGACCAAATAATATAAGAAAGATATAGAAGGGTTGATGTGCCTTTCAACAACGGGCAGAGTCCAAGAGCTTATTTCTAAATAGCTTCTCTGGTGTCTACTAATAAAGAATGCAAACTTTCTTCTGTCTAACAGAATAATAGGAAATCAGTTGCCTTTCTTACTTTTCTTTAGATGGTCAGCCTCATCAGATGCATTGAAAGCATGATCCTGAGCACCTCCTTTGCAGCTGAGGACACTCAGCAGCTCCCAGGAAGACCTCAGGTCCAGGTTTCTAAAGGCAGTAAGGCATGCTATGCTCAGCATTGCAAGGCTTAGATGGCTAAATTTTGTTTTCAAAAGTGACTTGAGGTACTTAAAATGAACAAGGAGTCTTGTGGCACTTTTAAAGACTAACAAAAAAGTGCCACAGGATTCCTTGTTTGTTTTTGCTGAGCTAAACTAACAGGGCTGCCCCTTTGGAACTTGAGGCACTTAAGTTTCACTGAAAGTCACTTTTGTGACAGAAGTGGGAATTGAAACTCATTCTTCCAAATCTCAGACTAGTGACCTAACCTCTGGGAAATCCTTCCTCTCTGATTAGACCTTAGATACTGTTTTTGTTGCCTCTTTCGAACTTTGCATTTATCTACTTTAAATAACTTAAATGTCTATATTCGAAAACTGGTTTCCATATGTCACCTAATATTCTGACGAAATTCTTATCCTTCTGGGAGTTTAGTTCATTTTCACCAGACATTGAGTGAGTTGCAGTGTTATTTCATATCAATTTTCATGTCATTGTTGACGTTCTCTCTCTCCCAATGGCTATAACAATCAAAGTCCAGTTACTTGGATCAGACAGCTGCTCTTCATTTCTGCTATTGTTTGTCTGCCTTCCTCTTACATGTCTAATTTTCCTTCTTTGTCTCTCTCAGGCAGGTGGCTTTACATCTATATATGGAGACTGCCAAGGTAAAATTTCTTAGGTATCTAGATATGTTTTAGAGAATGCAAGGTGAGTAACATTTGATTGTAGGGAGAGAAAGTGGACTGCATTGGACCAGCAGGTTGGTAAAGGGACACAGAGTATTTCAGCTCTAAATTGCCAGTTTGTAGGTGAGCGAAAGATGGTAGCGGTTGAAGGCTATTAGCATCTGATAGCTGCTGGCGGCCTGCATGAAATGAACTTGTGATCTCTGTCCATTTCTTCATGGAAAAACCAACCTGTCACAAAAACCACTACTGTATTTATCCTTGTAGGCAGTCTCACAAGAGAGGCAGATGGACCAACTCCCAGGGAAGTCAGTGGGAATTTTTCCATTGTTGTCATGATTCACAAACTTGAAGTCATATGTGTGCTTAAATGTCTTGCTAGACTGGGACCTTAGACTATGTCTACACTAGCAATTTAGGTTGTCTTGAGGACCCTAAAGTCAACCTAAATTACTCCCTGTCTACACCAGACTTTCATTAAGTCGACTTAAGAAATTCTTTAAGTCAACTTAATGAAAGCTTAAGTCGACCTAATAAGAACCGCCCATTAGGTCGACTTAAGCCTTAAGTTGACTCCTTAAGTCGACTTAAGGATGGTGTCGATGGGGAGTAACCCTTAAGTCGACCTTATTAAGTCAACTTAAGGGCAGTTAGGTTGACTTAACAAAGTGGACTAAGTCGACTTAACTTTAAGTTGACTTAGTCCACATTGTTAAGTCGACTTAATAAGGTCGGCTTTAGTTGACTTAAAGTCGACCTTACTAAGTCGACGTAACAAAGTCGAACTAACTTTTTCAAGTGTAGACATAGCCTTAGAGTTTTCCACAGAATAAAAGACTCACTTCACCCAGCTCGTGAACACTCCTGAAAATGCACAAATTATTATTAATAGTAATAATAAGAAACCTCACATCATTAGTACTACTTTGTTTAGTTTTCTTTTTCATACACTATAACTAAAGCCATCATGACATTATAATATAGCCAGCATGCAGAACCTGAGAGCAGAATTAGGTCTTTGGTTCCTATACAGTGGATGCTGTTCCAAATTATACTTCCTTGGCTACATTTTGAAGGTACTATGTGTTAACGATACACTGCTCCAGTAAGTTTTATACAATGGCTCTACAATCTCTCCCCATCTGTCATGATTGCATTAGTTGTGGCATCTCTGGTGAAAGAATCAAAATTAAAAGAGAGTGGGGGAAAGTCAGTTTCTGATGCTTACCAAATACCCATGTCTTATAAGCGTGAATTAAAAATTGCACTCATCTTGTGACCTTCCAGCATGATTACATGGATAAAAACATTAAAACTACTTAAAATAAAAAAATCCTGTTAAAAGCTAAAATATACATATATTTTCAGCTATTTAAAACAACTTGTTGATAGACAGTCAGCTTTCATTTGATTTGCACTTCATTTGCATTAATAAAAAGTAAACCATAAGCATTGTGATTTACAGTAATATAAAAGCTATTACAGAGGACCTTCATCATAAGCTTCTTTGTTGTAAAGCTATTGCATCTTGCTTTCAATCACTAAACGCCATTAAAAACATTTTCTAATACAATACAGCTTGCTACAGTACACAAATGCCTTTGCTTTAGAGAATAGCCTTATGAAACCACACTTTGTCTCTTTAGAATAAAATAGGAGGTTTCTTATTAATTTGGTTTTAAATGGAAAAAAAATGTCTCCAGGTATGGGAATCTTAGTCTTCTTCCAAGATTATTGTGCAGAAACCTCCCACACTAGATCCATCCAAAATGTCCAGAGGATTTTATTGTCTCTTTGGCTATGTCTACACTTGTTAATTTAAGTCGACTTAGCTTGTCTACACTTAAATTTTAAGTCGACTTTGGGGGGAACCCTACAAAGTCGACTTAGAGCATCCACGCTGGATGCCTAGGTCGACTTGTAGGTGCTAGGGGGACCTTGGACTGGTCCACGGTGGTGGTGGTGGGGCACCTTCCCAAGTGCCAGGAGTCTCAGCCGTTACCCCATTATACTTGGGTACAATGGGGCAAAGGGGGACAGGGACACTGGCAGGGCAGAGGGGCAGGGTGGCCAGGGCTCTGCCCTACCCTGTGGGGGGGGCATGCCAGGCTCTCCCTGTACCACCCACCCTGGCAGGGAGGGCAGTAGGGGAGTCCTGGAGATTCCTAAGTCGACTTAGAGTCGACTTAGGGCTACTCCAGGTCTACACTGGCTTAAGTCGACTTTCTAAAGTCGACTTAGCCAGCAAAGTCGAATTAAAATGAGGGTTTACAAAGTTGACTTAATTTTCCTTAAGTCGACTTAAGGAAAGTGTAGTGTAGACCCAAAGTAAATTAAGTCGACTTAAGCAAGCTTAAGTCGTCTTAATTGACAAGTGTAGACGCACTCTTTGTTATTCTAAGGTGGAACCCGTTGCCTTTGACATCTACATTGACTCTTAGGCAGGCAGGATATAGATGCTCAAATAAACTAATGGTGCCTGAAAGAACACAGTGTCCCCAACACTGTTAGTTTGTTAATTTAATATTGCCATGGAGGAAGAACACAACTACTGAATAAGTAACATCACTTTCAGCAAAGTTTCTATAGAAGCCTCCAATGGTAGATGAATAGTCACTTTGGCTATGTCTACACTTGTTAATTTAAGTCTCCTTAGCATGTCACACTCAAAATGTAAGTCAACTTAGAGGGGACCATACAAAATCGACCTAGAGCGTCCACACTGGACGCCTAGGTCGACTTGTAGGGGCTAGGTGGACCTGGGACAGGTCCACAGTGGCGGGGGGGCACCCCTTGACAAGCGTCAGGGGGCTCAGCCTTTGCCCCATTGTACCTTGGTTCAATGGGGCAAAGGGGGACAGGGACCCTGGCAGGGCATAGGAGCAGGGTGCCCTGTGGGTGGGTGGGGGCACGCCAGGATGTGGCTGTGCCAGCCACCCTGGCAGGGAGGGCAGTGGGGAAGCCCTAAAGCCCCATAAGTCGACTTAAAGTTGACTTAGGACTACTCCACATCCACACTGGCTAAGTCGACTTTCTAAAGTCGACTTAGCCAGCAAAGTCGACTTAAAACAAGGTTTTATAAAGTTGACTTAATTTTTAAGTCGACTTAAGGAAAGTGTAGTGTGGACGCAGATTAAATTAAGTCGATTTAAACAAGCTTAAGTCGACTTAATTTGTAAGTGTAGATGCACCCTTTGATAGTGGAACTACTCGTATTTAAAGCTAAGCATATGCTAGTAGATCTGTTCCAAAGCTTATTGAACTAAATGGTAATCTTTTCACTGACCACTGGATCAGGCCATACGTACCTTGATGAATAGGAATGGACATAATCACATATGTAAAATAAATCATGTGCACTGCTGAACTACACACCAAGGCCGAGACTGCTAACATGTGAATTTAACAAAATTATTATCCAGATAAATATTGCTGTGTATAAAATGTGAAATCTTACATGTAACAAAGCTGAGAATGAGTTGAACTAAAATTGGAAGAACTAGAAACAAATACATTCACTGTCTAGCAACTTCACTTAATTTTTTTTTTGTTTGTTTAAAGGTTGAAAGTCTACTGAAAGCCTTGTTAAAAAGTCCATGAAGAAAATTCTTTGAAAATGAAAACCAATATTTTAAATGGCTATTTTTGGAGTTGGGGTCATTACTGTTTCTTCCCTGTCTGTTTGATGCTAAGTTCTCAACTCACATGCGAGCATACACCCCCATCTTCCTTGTCTCCATCTTATTTTGATAACATTTTTACAAAGCTGGAGCTAGCGCTGTATATTACTTTCGGGCAGTGTTTCCCAAACAGTGTTCCACAGAATACTGGTGTTCCACGCAATGTGAATAGGTGTTCCGTGAAAAAATTTCAACGCTAGCGGTATTTTTCCTTATAACTCTTTTAAATCAACTTTGAGCAATATATACACAAATTTTCTGGTATGACCCCACCCCAACCGGACCAGCATCTATGTATTCCATCAATGTGTTCCAAACCCAAAAGTGTTCCATGGCCAAATTAGTTTGGGAAACACTGCTTTAGGGTTTCAACAGATCCTGTATTCAGAATAGTGTGAAAACTGCCTAGTGGCCTAGTGATGTGATTTGTCTTCATTGTGGGTCCAGAGAGCAAACTGCAGTCAGTTTACATGCTCAGAAAGCTTAGTTTGTGCATATATGTAACATAAATAGCTGCTTGGCAGTGTTTTTCAGGAGCTGAATATTCTTGATGCTGTTTTCTTTTCCTCCTTCTGTTCTGTCTCCTTAGCAGTAGACTCAACAGCTGCAACAACACATGGAGGATACTTGGCAGTTGCAAGACGCAGATGTTGACTCGTAATGCTGATTGGAAGTTTTCATTGGTGTTTGAATGGCTTGCTCCACAACTAACTACAATATGCTCATGGTTGTGCCCAATCTCTCCTGGGGTATAGGGATCAATCTGACTGATGAGCAAGATGACTCCCCTTATCCTTCAATATCATTTTCCCCTGTTTATTGGTAAGTGATTTGCATGCTTTAGTAGCATATATTTAAGAAAATGTATAAAATGTTACTGGGCCTTTGTTTTTATATCAAGAGATGTATTAAGAGAGGAAATCCTTACTACATATCATATTTAAAAGCAATAGCATACACTTGCCAAAAAAAGAATGGTCCAATCCAAGTTCTTTGCAGAATTTTTCTTTTTGTCTTTGAAAATTGGTGTCTAAAACCAAAAAACACCTAGTACACCTGTCCATTTTTTTTGAATATTAACATTTGATAGACATACCTGGCTTGATAAATGTGTAATCAGAATAATGAAATCAACAGAATGATTAGTTGTGGGTAGGGTAAAGAAGTTCACTGAGTAATATGCTAATACCTTGTTATGTAGAGATATGTTGATATGATAGTATATGGTGATATGATAGTACAGTATTTCTCCAAATAAAAGCTCAATGTTGCAATGATTGTTGTTTTGTCTTTGATATTTACATGGTAAGAATTTGAAAACACATTAAATTTACACAAATAAATAGATTTTTAAAATACCCAAAACACTAAGTCTATATCTACACTCAGAAAGTTAAGTCGACTTTATTAAGTCGACTTAGAGAGTCTACACAAGACTCTTAAGTTGACTTAAAGGCAAGCTTATTAAGTCGACTTAGAGAGTCTACACTAGACCAGAAGGGAGAGGCAACTTCCCTGGGGAGAGCCAGCCATGCAGGGCTGGCTCTCCTTGAGACAAGGAAGCCACTCACAATTTGTCCCAGGGAGACCGGGACAAGCCGTTCATGGCTTCCCGGTCTCAGGGAGAGCCAGCCCTTCATGGTTGGCTCTCCCTGGGATCAGCTGCTTGTGGCTTCCCAGTCTCGGGGAGAGCCAGCCATGCAGGGCTGGCTCTCCCCAGGGAAGCCGCTCGTGGCTTCTTGGGGAGAAGGGAGCCACCGGGACTCCCCAGCCAGGGCTCCAGCGGGGAGGGAATCCCTCGCTGGGGCTCCGGTGGCGAGAGATTCCCCCTCTGCCCTGCCTGGGGCTCCAGCAATGAGGAAATCCCCGCTGCCTCAACTGGAATCCAGCGGGGTATTCCCTCACCGCTGGAGCCCTGGCTGGGGTGGTGGGGATTCCCTTGCTCCCGAGCCAGGGCGGCAGGGGAATCCCTTGCTGCCGGAGCCCCAGTGGGCTATTCCCTCCTGCTGGAGCCCCAGTTGGGGAGCCCCGGCAGCTCCTTCTCCCCGTGACTGTGGCGTCCTGGCAAAAAAGGAGCTGCGGCTCCTCTTGCTGGGAAGCTGCGGGTCCCGGGGAGAAGGGAGCAGGGGCTCCTCCAGGGACAAGGGAGCCATGTGAGGCTCCCTTGTCCCCCTCCCACCCTAGGTTGACTTATGGAATAAGTCGACTTAGGGAGTCCACACTGGCTTAAGTCAACTTAAGAAGTTGACTTAAGCCTTAAGTCGACCTAAAACTAGGTGTTATTAAGTGGACTTAAGCTTTCCTTAAGTCGACGTAAAGAACAGCTTAAGTTGACTTAATAAAAGCCAAGTGTGGACAGGGAGTAAGTTAGGTCAAGTTAAGCCTCCTTAAATCGACCTAACTTGTAAGTGTAGATGCACCCTAAGATTTTCTTAAGAGCACAGCAAATATAGAGTCATAGATTCTACGGTCAGAAGGGACCAGTATGATTATGATCATCTAGGCTGATCTCCTGCACAAAACCTGACCCACCCATTCCTGTAACAAACCTCTAGCTTATGGCTGAGTTATTAAAGTCCTCAAATCATTATTTAAAAACTTTAAAGTACAGAGAATCCACTAGCAAGTGAGCCCTGCCCCATATTACAGAGGAAGACGAAAAACCCTCAGATCCTTTGACAATCTGCTCTGGGGGAAAATTCCTTTCCTGACCCCAGATCAGTTAAACCCTGAGCGTGTGGGCAAGTCTCACCAGCCTAACACCCAAGAAAAAATTCTCTGTAATAACTCAGAACCCATCCTATCTCACTGGCGTATCTACCACCAGTAGTCAAAAATTGGTCAATTGCCAAACTAGGTTTTCCCATCACACCATCCCCTCCATAACTTTATTAAGCTCAGTTTTGAAGCCAGCTAGGTTTTTTGCCCGCACAGCTCCCCTTGAAAGGCTATTCCAGAACTTTACTCCTCTGATGGTTAGAAACCTGCATCTAATTTCAAGTTTAAATTTCCTGATCAACAGTTTGTATCCATTTTTTCTTGTGTCCACATTGGCACTATATTCAAATAATTCCTCTCCCTCCCTGGTATTTATCACTCTGAGGTATTTATAGAGAGGAGCTCTTTAATTCGCCTCTCATAAGGCAAAACAAACAAAGAGTCCTGTGGCCCTTTTCAAGACTAACAAATTTATTTATCGCATGAGCTTTCATGGGAGAAAATCCCACTTTGTCAAGATGCTTTGAATGTTTTACTTAAAAAGAAAAACTAGCAGGTTCTTATTCAGGGGGACAAGGCAATATGCCACGTTTATTGTGAGGAAAACACAATTATGTTAATAGCTAATAACTAGTACTCCCCCCCCAGATGTTCTGTTATTGGTCATAAATTTTTACCAGTCCTGATTGTTGCTTGTGATTGTAGCTTGAGTTTGTGGCTGGTGTTTGCAGCTCATGGCAGCTACTTGGCCAGAGAAACTGAGGCATGAAGAAGAGCGGGGTCTCTGTCAGGTACATAGCTGTGCACCAATGCTCTTGGATGCTGTGCAGAGCATTACCCAAAGCTAGGCAGTCTCACCCATCTTTTATCCATGGATTTTGCTATATCACACTACCTCAGTGTACTGTATGACCTTGAGTCATCTTCAAAGCATCTGATGAAGTGGGATTTTCTTCCACAAAAGCTACTGTGATAAATAAATTTGTTAGTCTTTAAAAGTGCCATAAGATTCCTTGTTTGTTTTGCTGACCTAGGCTAATATGGCTACCCCTTTGGAACTTGTCTAATAAGGAAGGCTTTTCATTCCATGTAGCCCTTCTCTGCATATATTCCAGTTTAAATTCATCTTTTTAAACATGGGGACCAGAACTGTACACAATATTCCAGATGTGGTCTCACCGGCACCTTGTATAATGGTACTAACACCTCCCTATCTCTATTGGAAATACCTCTTCTGATGCATCCTTGGACCTCATTAACGTATAGTCATTCTGTGATCAATCAGTATGCCCAGGTCTTTTTCCTCCTCTGTCTCTTCCTACTGATGCATCCCCAACTTATAGGAAAAATTCTTGTTATTAGTCCCTAAATGCATGACCTTGCACTTTCCATTATTAAATTTCATCCTATTCCTAATACTTCAGTTTACAAGGTCATCTAGATCTTCCTGTATGATATCCTGATCCTTCTCTGTATTGGTAATACCTCCCAACTTGGTGTTATCTGAAAAACTAATGAGCACATTCCCACTTTTTGTGCCAAGGTCAGTAATAAATATAAAAATATAAAACAACATAAATATACAGACAAACGCAAAAATCCAAACCATAGTCAACATAGCTTCAATAAAGCCTACACCAATGTTTTCAAATGTGGGTGTTACAAATGGGACATTAACAGTTCTGGGGCAGTGCCTAGTGCCTAGGGGTGGACAGGGCCCAGGACCAATTGGCCTGTGGGTGTCACCACCCTTCCCTGGTGCTGGGAGGGAGGGGGGATGAGCAGGGGAGGGACAGGGCTGCCTGGGCCAGAGGCCAGGCTCCATGTTCCCGCCCCACCTCTGAGCCAACTGGTCTGCCCTGGGGGTGGGGTGGACCGGCCTTGAAGCTGGGCCACATGCTCCTGCCCCACTCCTGGGTCAGCTTGCTGCCAAAGGCAGTGGGGGGCAGTGTGGGCTTGCCAAACCACAGGACCCAGTGCAGTTGCCCCTTTTAATCCCAAACTTCCCTCAGGGACAGCCCTGAACAGTTCCAACTACCACTGGTTAGAAACTCTTTTTCTTTAGCCTCAGAAAATTTCAATTAAAAGCAGTTTGTATTGTAATTTTCTGTGAAAATTTTGACTCGAAAATGAATGTCAAAATTTTGAGCTGAAAACACTTTGTTTTACTAGGGTTTTGTTTTCTCAGCAAAAGTCAAAATTTTCCATGGAAAGCAGATACTTTCCATGAAAAAATGTTTAGTCAGACCCCCACTTTTCCATGAAACAGAAACAAACAAACAGAAAAAATT
Source organism: Pelusios castaneus (assembly GCA_007922175.1). Taxonomy (NCBI): domain Eukaryota; kingdom Metazoa; phylum Chordata; order Testudines; family Pelomedusidae; genus Pelusios; species Pelusios castaneus. The sequence goes on along the minus strand of ML685763.1, from coordinate 7,883,896 downwards.
GACCAGGCCTAGTTCTAACTCAGCCAGCACACCTGTTACAGAGATGCTGTCCCTTCAAAGCTGTGTTTTTGGGAATGAATCCTATGAGTTGAGAGATCAGATGATTACAAGATGAAAGTAAGACTTGCTATAAAATAATGTCCTGCTCTCAGCATGTAGGAAACCAGGGTTGAAGTAATATTTGGGGAGAGCTGTAGAAAGTGATCAAGTAGGAGACCTGGGAAGAGGGTCTGAAATGGGCTTAACCTTATGAGGCCTGGGAAGGACGTAATGTTGGGAGAGATTGTGGAAGGCCTGTTTTTTTAAAAGATGTATTTACTGTGATTGCATTTGAAGAGATATTCAAGTAAAGCATATTAGTTTCAATGTCTTGACGGTTCAGTATGAGAAGGAAGAGCATTCTTCACATCCATTAAGGGAGAAGTGATGGGCTGATGTGAAAACATCTCCTCAGGTTTCTCCATCTGATGGAGGAGCACCTATTACTTGAGACATATGGCTGTATATGAATTCACTGTAGAGCCAGAGGGAATGTTGAGGCACAGATGACAAAATGCTGGGACGGATCATGGCAAAGATGACTAAAATTAGATACCTTACCCTAGTGGCCTGATTTTCATAAGTATGGAACACCCTCAACTTCTGTGTACTTGAAATGGCAAATGACTTCCATTGCTTCACACGTCTGAGAATCAGGCCACTGTTCAGATGCTTAAACCTGAATTTGAGGTGTGCTTAACTTTGGGCCTCCAAGTTTGAATATTTTGACCATAGCTTCTAAAAGAACATCAAATGTAGATTATTGCAAAAATCTACATACACCATATGAACATTTCTCTAGACCTGAATGAAATTCTGATATGTCAATTCACAGGGATTTCTTTAGTTCTGATTCACATGGCTGAGTTTCACTTGGATTTTCACGTTCCAGTATACCCCAAATCACAGTGAAACTTTGTTTAAACCACTAAGTTTCAGCTAGTTTTATATTAAAAACCACATAAAATGGTGCATTTTGCTTGTTTTTAAATCCACTTTTAACCCACTTTTTCTTTTGAGATATGGGGGAGAGGGAGCAGGAAGAAGGATTATACCAAAAAGTAGAGCCAGGAAGGGTAGCTGATAAGAGGGCTAATGTCTGACCATACATGTGTCCAGGTTTCTGTCTGGATGTCAGTGTTGTCAACTCTTGTGACTTTATTATGAGTCTCATGATAACAGTTGCTTTGCTTAAATTTCCAACTCCTGGAGTCATTATGATTCAGTGAGAATCTCAATTTTCATTCAAAAAAAGGAAATGCATAGTTCTCGCAGTTGCAAAAAAAAGTCTTGCAAATGTGCCCTCTAATGCAACACTAGAAGACAAGATCGTAAAACCCTGAATTTAAAATTTCCACATTTTAAGCTACTCCTGAATTTTTGGGGCCTAACTCACAAATTTTGAATGCTTGCAGTTGATACTACTGAGTACTCTCCCACCAATGGGAAAATGTTTCTCTTTTCCTCCTTCTCCTCTGAGATTGGCATGTCAGTCAGCTTGTGCTGAGGACACCTCCTAGCAGTCAACAACCATCCTGTAAATGCCCTCTATTTTACAGAATAGTGAGGCTGTTGGGGAAGCACATTCTCATGCTTCTGGTCCTCGCTGGCAGGCTTCAAGCATGCTTTCTCCTGAAATGGAGCAGCAAATCAATAAGCTGTATCTAGAACAGGCAGTTTGCACAGTCTTTCAGTCCTAGAGATCACAGTGTTCTGCTGTCCAAGTGTGCTTTGTGGAGGTCCAGTAGAAGTGATAGGCTCCAGGTTGCTTGGTTTCCCCATCCACTTAGAGGAGCAGATCTGCTGACCAAGGCAGTCCTTGGCTCAGAATTAGATCAAGATCCAGATCACAAGGTCCTATGTTTTATATGAAGGGTCTGAAATCTCTCTTCTTCAGGTCCTTGCCTTCTTTAGATAAAAAGGGTTAATTCTTTCAGCCATATAAAGAAGCCATTGCATATTCCATGTAAGCTTCCTTTATGAAATTAATTAATAGGGAATGGGCTCAAGTGGATAAACCTTATTCAGCCTTTAGTGTCTTGGGCTATGTCTACACTTGCACCTTTAAGTCGACTTTAACTAAGTCGACTTAACTAAGTCGACTTAAAGTGACTTAGTTAGGTCGACCTAGTGTGCCTACACTTACAATTAAAGTCGACTTAAAGGGGAACTTACAAAGTCGACCTAGAGCATCCACACTGGATGCTCTAGGTCGACTTTGTGGGGCTAGGGGGACCTTGGGCAGGTCCACGGTGGTGGGGGGGAGCACCCTCTGTGTGCAATGGGGCAAAGGGGGACAGGGACCCTGGCAGGGCAGAGCCCTGTGTGTGACACTGTCTGGATTTAGGGAAATTCCAAAGGGGTAGCCGTGTTAGTCTATTGTAGAAAGACAAAAGAGTCTTGTGGCACTTTTAAAGACTAACAGATTTATTAATCGCATGAGCTTTCGTGGGAGAAAATCCCACTTCGTCAGACGCTTTGAAGTCGACTTAGGGCTACCCCAGGGCTACACTGGCTTAATTCGACTTTAGAAAGTCGAATTAAGCCTTAGGTGGAGTAGAAAGGTGGTTTAATAAAGTCGTCTTTATTTTCCTTAAGTCGACTTAAGCAAGCTGCCTAAGTCGACTTAAGCAAAGTGTAGTGTAGATGTAGGGCACATTAAGTCGACTTAAGCCAAGCCTAAGTCGACTTAATTTACCAGTGTAGACGCAGCCTTGCAGAGAAATCTTTTGTCTGCTTATGGGTAACCGCTAGGACTTGTTCTATTCCCAGTCTGGTTTGCCTCTCTCCAGACACTGTCCAGTGACTTCAGCTGGAGTTGTGGATACTCAAAACTTTAGAAAAGTCAGAGGCTAAGTGTTTCCCAGGGAGATTTTTTTGTTTGTTTGTTTCAGATGTAGTATTGGGCTGAGGGAAATATAGCATTGTAACTGAAAGCGTTAAGTCGACTTAATAAGGTTGATAAGGAGCTATGTCTACACTAGAAAACTTTAAGTCGACTTAATAAGGTTGATTTTAAGTTAACTTAACAAAGTCGACTTAACTTTTCTAGTGTAGACAGCCACTGGGTTATAGAATCACAGAAATATAGGGCTGGAAGGGACCTCAAGAAGTCATCAATTGCAGCCTCCTGCCATGAGGCAGGATTAAATATACCTAGACCATCTCTGACAGGCTACCTGTTCTTAAAAATCTCTACTTATGGGGCTTCCAAATCTTCCCTAGCTAACACATTCCAATTCTTATAGAGCATTTTGATAATACGTGGCAGGTTTAAATGAAGCTTATGGTAACAGTGATTGATAATGGCTGATGTGAAATGAGTTTGGTGACATCACTGTAATCCCCAGCCAGCAGGTTTCCATATCACACAAGGAATCAAACTCCTAACAGGTTCCCTTGGGGGCAATTTTAGCAGAGAGGCCAAAGACTAAACATGGGTATGGAGCCCACATTTATGTCTTTTTTTCTCACTTAGCTGCCACTAATGGTACCTTGTAGGAAAGCTGCCACCTATTCTGCAGCAAAGTAGACGACTTGGCTCTGGAACTGTCAGTGCTTTAACAAGCACTAATTCACATGAACAGTTTTTAAAAGTTAAAAGAGAAGATCTGTTTCTAGCTTCTGCATGAAATTTGCTGCTTGCTTACTTTACACTTGCCTTAAGTGACTGCTTTGTGTTCCCTCCCTTCTTGGTAGCTAGGGATAAATTGTTATATCAAGAATCACTGTGGGAAGGAGGAGACTCCATGAAACAGTTTCTAGGAAGTAATATTTCCTCTCATTGGTTTGTTGTCTGATATGCGTGGCCTAAGTCTTACATTCAGAAGTGGTCATATGTTCTTGTTATACTGTATGAACAGTTGATATTTTTCTTGCTATAGGATACATCACTTGAAAACTTCCTCTTAAAGAGCAAGTTCTTCTTTAAGCATTTGTTGGTTCATCACAATGGCTTGTTCAGCACAGTGTGTTTGTTTTTAAAAGTGTTTCCATGAATGTCTTGGGTACTGATCCTACAAAGGGAATCCATGATCGGGGCACAGCTCCATTGACTTCAGAGCCCTTAAATTCTTTCTGCTGATGTCTTTGCTGCTGCTCAGATGCTGAAGTCAGAAAATCATTTCCATCTGCTCCTCTCATAATAAATATTTTGGAAACTAATAGCAACATTGATCTTTGTTATATGTAACAATGAGTAAACTGTAACCTGCTAGTGCTCAGGGATTCTCAACATTCTCAGGGATTCTTTGCATCTCTTAACAGAGGGATGAATCAGTTGATGATTACATGTTCTATTCACTCCCTCTAAAGCACCTGACATTGGCAACTGTTAGAGGACAGAATACAGGGCTAAGTGGACCATAAGTCTGATCCAGTAGGACCATTCTTATGTTCTTGTGTTCTTATATTTAATAATATATTAAAATAAAAGACAATGTTCTCTCATATAAACCATAGAGCTGAAGCAAGAAAAATACCCACATTCCAATAATATCATTATAATGCCTGTTTCTGCAGATGTCTTTATGCTGTTTTGTTTGCTTGAAAACATGTGAAGTTTTTATTTTTCATTTGTACTATCTCATTATTGCAGGTTTCCTTTACAACATGGTCATTTCAAATCTATCATTAGAAAAAAAAAACCCAATGATTTTTATCTGTGTTTGAGATTTTCCAGTAGTGATCGGTCACACACAGCATTGGACACAACCACTATAACACTTTGTTTTCATTGTATTTCTCACCAGGTTGGACGTCCAGTAAGTGAAATGTACTGTGTGAACATTTTTATTGTGCTGTAAAGATAAATATTACACATGGAGACAAAAAATACCTAAACAAACAAATAAAACTACAGTGGTTAGAAGATGGCCATTAATGATCAGGTTATAAACCTCTTACTCCCCCTGAAGTCAATTGTACTGCTTATGTGAATAACTGTTTACCGGTGGGAGAAAGGGGTTCACAATGTGTCCCTACATAAATATTTACTAACGTGATCTATCCTGCGTAACTTTCTGTATGTGAGTAGCCCCACTAAACTCAGTGGCTATGTCTACACTTACAAAAGTTAGTTTGAATTAGTTAATTTGAACTAATTCGAACTAATTTTAGTTCTACAAGTGTAGATGCACCCAGTGAGTCCAGTTGTGTGTGTGAGGCTATTCATGTGCGAAAGTGTTGGCAGGATTGGGATGTAAGGCTATGTGGATGCACTTCTTAGAAGTTAATAGGATTAGTGCTCCAATGTTGTGTAGGCATTTTTGAAAATCCTACCTTACACGGAGTAAATGTTCAGAACACCCCTTAGAAATCCCTGGTCATTTTTCCATTCAGCTGCAGCTATTTAGAATTTTATCCTAAGAGGTGCTGAGCTCCGCTCTCAATGCCCTCAACTTCAGCTGAAATGTATGAGAGTTGAAGGCACTCAAGAGATTTAGACCCTTCCTGGGTACTGCTGTCTCTCAAAGCCAATGTAATTATCCTTCCCCATCTGGAGATCTTATTTGATGATGCAGCATAGGACAGAGAATTCAGGCTCCATTTGGAAAAGCTTGTAAACCAGAAGCTCTTGGAGCTGCTGGATATTAAATTCTCTCTGTCTCTTATATTAGTATTAGATGCTAAATTTACCAGTTGAGTTGGTCATTGGAAAATTAACCAGTTTTTTTTTTGAGGGTGGGGGGAGAACATCCTCCCAGAGTTAAAGGGTGGGTATTTTGCCTCCCTGAGATGTATCATATGGTCGCTTGGTCTTTATGCGGATGAAGTGAATGTCACTCTTAGTGGGCGGTTAGTGCAGTGATGTACTGTGCTAGCCTTTTATCTCTGGAGTTGGTAGAAATGAGTTTAGTGGGCTGACCTTTGCTGCCTGTTTGTGCACCTCACAACCTGACTGGATGGTTGAAGTCGTGAGCCTCAGTAGGGGTCCCAGGCTACCCCCTTTTGTGGGGTCCCCTCACCTGGGACCCTTCTATGGGTCCCCCAGCCTGGGGCCTGGGCCCCCTACTGAGTCCCACGGTGGCTTGGGGTTGGGGTCCTGGGGACAGAGGCAGCACTCAGTGGTGCTCCCACCCCCAGGGCAGCTGTTCTGCCTCAGGGGGGCAGGGCTGGCTGGTGCACAAGCAATAATGGAAGTATTTCAGGTACAAAGCTAAGTGGCAGCATTCAGAAGAGGAGAACCATACAGAAGGCTCAGTGTCTTGGAGAATGTAGCAACCTGCCTGGAGGAGGAATGCAGGTTGCAAGAGGAAAGAGTTTGAAGCTGGCACCAGGAAGCTGGTTTGTGCATGCATTGCTTGAGTAGAGGCCACAGTTTCAACAATTCTGTGAATAGTCCACTTTATCAGGAGTCTGTTTAGTTTTACAAGCATGGAGACCGCTCATGTTACTACCTAACACTTAGTACATGCAAGAGATGGGTGGCCAGTGCAGATAGCAGTGAGATAGGACAGAGGAATGAGTTTGTGGATGGGATGTGTTGGTGATGAAGGGCTGCTTCCCCATTTGCAGCTTCTTGAACAGGAGCTGCTGCTCTTGCAGTACCCTCAGGCTCTTAGGGGCATCTACACTGGCAACTTAGGTCGACCTAAGGACGCTTAATTCGACCTACACAAAGCCATGTCCACATCGGGCTTTTATTAAGTTGACTTAAGCTCTTCCTTAAGTCAACTTAATAATAGCTTAAGTTGACTTAATAACATTACCTCTGAAGGTCTACTTAAGTCTTAAGTCGACTTCTTAAGTTGACTTAAAGCCAGTGTGGTCGGGGAATAGTGCTAAATCGACCTTATTAGGTCGACTTAAAGCCAGTGTGGATGGCTAGGTCTACTGTTAAGTCGACTTAACAAGGTCGACCTAAGTCGACGTAAAGTGGAGCCACTCTGTTAAGTTAACTTAAAGTCGATCTTGTTAAGTTGACTTAACATAGTGGACTTAACTTTACAAATGTAGACATAGCCTTAGAGCCAGCTCCTCAATGGCATTTAGGAACGTAAATCCCACTGAAATCAATGTTGCCTCTGTACCCTTTGCTTATGTCTCAGGAGCATTGTGCGATATAATGGAGTTAATGTTTGCAAAAGAATTTGAGTTCTTCAGATGAAACCTACCTATCTTACTGTGATCATCAATATTATTAGGGGGCAAAATATTACTCTAAACTTTTGACATTGTTTTTTCTGATCTGCCATCCATTTCCATGGACATGCTGGACTGGATTAAAGGGGCACAAAGGTCTCAGGCTGCCCACTTTTGTGGGGCCCTCTGACCTGGAGCCCTGCTATGGGTCCCCCAGCCTGGGCCCTGGGCCCCCTACTGAGGCCCACAGTGGCCTGGGGTTGGGGCCCTGGGGACAGAGGCTGTACTCAGTGGTGCTCCCACCCCCAGACCAGCTGTTCTGCCTTAGGGGGCAGGGCCGGCTGGTGCACAGAGTGCCCTCCGATTGTGGGGCTCCAGGGCCCAGCATGCTGTAAGGCACCATGCAGGGGCCCCAGGAGATGCTGGCCATGCCAGCCAGAGCCTCAGGGGCTATGGCATGGCGGCCCAACAGGGCTTCGGGCCCTGGAGGGCTATGCAGGAGGCCACCTCGCTCATGTCAGCCTTCCCCACCCCCGGGGCAGACCAGCCGGCCCAGGGACAGGGTGGGAGTGCCACAGATTGCCACTTCCTCTGGCCCCAGGGCCCCACCCTCCCCTGCGCCAGTGTCCCAGCTCCGCAGGGATGTGGGCTGTAATTGGCAGCTGGAAACAGTCAATTTCAACAGCTTGCTGGCTGTCCAGTGAGCAGTGGAAAGTTGCTAAAGTCACTAATACATTACATTTATAATGAAAAAGATTTTTACTTATCTGTTTCCTTTCAGCACAGACACAGAAGGTGTTTAAAAACATTCCTTTATTTAGAAGCACTTAATTCATTGAGCCCCAGGATAACCTTGGGAGGTAGGTAGGTAATGATTATTATTTGTTATTTTATAGATGATTAATCTGAGGCAGGGAGACCACAAGGGACTTGCCCAAGATCACTCAGTAAGTTAGTGGCAGAGACAGGAATAGACCCCCAGGTCCCTGCTCTGCCTTCTGGAGTATACACCTAGATATACCAGGCATACAATGTTGGGCAGGACAGCCGGGTAACTTGCAGTTATGCTTTTAGCACCTTTGTCATGATCGTTGTCAACCAATATGATTCCTCCTTCCATAATGCTTATTTTATTAAAAAATGTGCTTATTGCTTCCCTGTCAGAAACGTTCTCTTTCATATACGTATTATAGGCATGCTCTCTCCTACAGTGGGCTAGATGGCCACTTGAACACCCACGCAGGGGCAGAAGCAGGAAATAGTAACTCTCCTTATATATTTGCATAGACTACCAGGAACACAGCAATAAGTGGATTTGTATTTCCCTCTCACTTCAGAAGAAGTGGGTGAGTGAGAGAGGGGGTGAGCCACCCACCAATGCACTGTTCATCCCAGCTCTATAGGGCATGTCTTTATTACTGATATGTAACAGAAACAAAAAACTACAGCTCTCCCCCATGGCACAAGGGAAAAGCAAGGAGGCAATTCTGCTCACAGGGGTATCGCGTAGTGCAGTGTTTCTCAACCTTTAGTGGGCCGAGGAACACCTAAAGGTATTAATTACTTCATGGGGAACACCCGATGAAAACTTTCTTGAAAAGCTGGCACATACTAGCTATAATGTTTGTAATATCTGAGTACTACACATTCATGTGAAAATGATTCAGGAAACCAAATTAAATACAATTTTATGAATATAACATGTACTTATTTCTAATAGATTCATAATGATTATGCACACCCCTTAAAACCAAAAATGATATTACTCAAGTTGTAATGAGACTTTTGTGTCTGCATGTTTGAAGAAAGTTAATCTATTCTTGGAGTAAGGCTTGTCAAAGGAAGTCTTACTGTGGCAGTTATACCAAAGGGACTTGGATGCCATAGGGTAACAGCAGTAGGAAATTTAAAATGCCCCAGCTGCAGCAAAGGAACAAGGAGGTGTCGAATATTGATGTGTACCTGGAAGTGTTGTTGTGCCTGGGGCATTTTAAATATCTCAGGGTGCATCTACACTGACTAGTTAGGTCGACTTAAGGACGCTTAAATTGACTTAAACAATGTGGCATCCACACTGGGCTTTTCTTAAGTCAACTTAAGGATTTCCTTAAGTCGACTTTAGGAAAGCTTAAGTTGACTTAATAACACCTCCTTTTAGGTCGACTTAAGCCTTAAATCGACCCCTTAAGTCGACTTACGGCCAGCGTAAACAGGGATTAACGCTAAATTGACTTTATTAAGTCAACTTAAAGCCAATATAATGGCTCTCTGCTGTGAAGTCGACTTAACAAAGTCGACTTAAGGTGTAGCCAATTTGTTAAGTCGACTTAATAAGGTCGACTTTAAGATGACCTTGTTAAGTCAACTTTATAAAGTCGACTTAACTTTGTAAGTGTAGACATAGCCTCAGATACACATTGGCTCGCCATGTTGCTCCTTCCCCTTTTCCCACTCAGTCCCCTTCCCCTGACAGGGAGGGGTCAGGGTCAGTCACAGAACACTTTCATTATGTCCACGGAGCACTGGTGTAACACAGAACACCAGTTGAGAAACACTGAGAAGCCACAGGGTGTTGCAGCTAACTCACCACCCTTTACTCAGAACTAAAGTCACTATCTGGTCACGCATATGTAGGTATCACTGGAGCAGAACATAGCATTGATTACCAATGCTAACAATATGACACATCAGTTTAGGGTGGAAACTGAGGAGCAACTTGCAGAGTGTAAAGTAAATGAGAAACACAGAGAGACAATCTATGGTTAGAATTTAGGTAAGGCATTGGGCCAAACACCCCAGCTTTTGCAAAAAGTATGTGGTGATATTCAATGTGCTCAAGTGCTTAGGTTTTAGTTTTCATGTTGAAGATGGCACCTGCAGTGCCACTCTTGGAACATTAGTTCCTTAGTGACGAAGAGGGAGAGATGCAACTAACGTGACTTCCTACAGCCACTGGATTTTCCTCAGCAGTCTTCCATACAGTTATAAAAAGCTGTTTACTTTAAACTTTAATAAAACCATAACTCAAGCTGAGATGCAGTAAGTGTGTACAGCATGTTTATCTAAACACCCACATTGATAGCATTATCTGGAGCTCCTTTGTGGTTTTATAGGAACTTTGGAATTTTCCTAATTTGACTATTGGCCTATCAAGTCCAGTATGCTTCCTCTAGTTGTAGATGATGCCCAGTGCTGCTCCACCCATACTCTACACAAATCCACCCATACTCTACACAAAACATAATACAACTATTGCTGAGTCTGGGGGTGGACAAGGAGAGGAGAGCCGCTCCTGACAATGTGGGAATAAGCTAATGACCACAAGACAGAGATAAAACTACCCTTGCCTTTTAGATTTCATGACTGCAAATGAGTCACAAAGTGATACGGCCCTTTAAAAAATCCTGCCACAGTCTTTGATTCAGTGAGCTTCTGCTGCAGGGAATTTCATAAGAAGCTAATAAACATGCTGTTTCCCTCTGGTGTATCATTATATATGTATTGGCTATTAATTTAATGGATTCCCTTGTTCAGGACACTGAATTCCTCAGTCAAGTTCTCTCTAACTCTTCTCTTTTCTAATCTAGTTCTAAAAATATCTCCAAATATGTAATGTAAGGGGCACATGTGTGTGCTGGTGGAGAGAAATGGATGCAGTACTTGGCCTCATGCCCCGGGGACTGAAAGTGGGGCTGCCACCAGTGAGTGCTTCTACAAGGGGGCATGGTTGGGTAGAGTGTAACCATGTCTCCCCAAGCTCTTGCTAGTCAGCAGGTATAGGCAGGGCTATAGTGTGTAGAATGAAGGTCAGAACTTTACAAGCTGCAGCAAAAGCCGGTTACCATCCTTCTTCAACGCCAGAGAGTCACTATGTCATAAAAAATCATTATGCCCTGTACAACTCAATGGGTCCCTAGCGTGGCTGACAACAGTGTAATTTTCCCCATGCACCCTATAGGTGGAAAAGGCCTATTTTGTCATCCCCAATTTTTGGATGCAGAATTGTTTCTCTGCTCTACGTTCACTAGCTGTCCTATCCAGTTGAAGTTTAAACATGTCAATGATGAAGCTTCCACCACTTTTGGGGAGAGATTATATCACAAGATAATAGAGTGCATGTGCCACTGTAGCTCTGAACATCTGTGTTACTTCTCTTTCCAGTTTAAGCCATTTCTTAGTTATGAGAAGGGGACCAAAACTGGACAGAACACAGGTGGAGGGATTTGTTTACTGTAATTTCATTATAATGTGTTCTGTTGTATATCCTTTTCATTAATGTAACCAGCTATCCTATTTGCTATTTTGTAACGTCTTCTACATGTTGAGCAGACAAATTTAGGGCCTGATTCTGCCAGTCTTACACCATTTAAATAAATTAGAGCTCTAGTGCATTAAAGCACTATTCAGTATGAATAAGGCTAATGGAATTGGGCCAATAATGATTTTTCTAAATGACTCCTAGGTCTCTTTTTTTAAAGGATCCCACATATTGGGACCCTGTTGGCAAAAGATGAGGCAATTTTTCATTATATATATATTACCTTAGCCATATGCCAGATAAATTTAATCAGTCGTCATGCTACCCAGTTTGCCACTGTATTTAAATATGCCTGGGGTTCTTCACAAATCTTCCTCTGTTGTTATTAACCAAAAGACAACAGCTGACAACCTTTTCCAGCTGTGTAATTTTTACTCACAGACCCCCCAAACTGAATAAGTCTACTTGCACAAGTACTGATTGCCAATATGAATAAGGAAATGCAATCTGATCATCATCCTCCTCACGAGTCTGTCCTCTTCCATTTTCAGATCGCAAATCTCTTAAATGACAGACGCTTGGTGGTACTCTATTAGTAACCTCTCTCCAACCTGAGAAGCAGCTGTTCATTACAACCCTTTGTTTCCTGTTGCTTAACCAGTTTTTAATCCACCAATGACTTTGTCCCTAACCCCATGATTATTTATTTTCCTTAATAGTCTTTTATGAGGGGTCTTATCAAGAACATTTTGAAAATCCAAGTAAATTAATGTCTCACGGGTCACTTAGTTACTATTTTATTAACTTTTAAAAAAACAATATGTTGTACTTTTCAGCATCATTAAATGGCTTGCAGGAGGGAGATGGGGGGGGGGGGGGCCGGGGAGAATTTCAACCACATTTTGACAGCTATCATAGTGCTTTAACAGAACCGTGCTTGGATTAGCACAGTTATTCTGTCTGTATTTAAGGCCGCTATTTCATTTCCCGGCATCTCTCTGCTCAGGTCAACCACTAGTTCAAGGTGGAAGTGACAAGTTTGCAGCATCTCAAGTGTGCTGGTGTTAGCTCTTGGGAAGCTGAGAGGAAGGAAATAACAGTCCATAAAGTTTTGATTGCTTGGAAAAGAAAAGATGTTTGTTGAAAGTCTAAGCAAGGCCAGCTGCAGCCAGAGTTCAGGAATGAGCAGAACTATCATGCATTTGCTGTGTATTCATATCAGCTCTGAATGGATGGAAATTTCTACTTGGATATTACTGAGAAGGAGGCTTCTTTATCATGTCCAATAGGGGACTATCTCGTACTATTCTTTTGGAAGTTAATGGAGAGGTCTCTTTAAAAATGGATGGAACAGTATTATCCAGAATAGGGGAAGAGGAAGGGAAGCTTTGGCAAAAATAGTGGCAGTGAAGTAAAATAAATGTGCCACGCTCTATTCTTCCCCCAATTTAAAATATCAGCAGTTTGCAAGCAATGAGCCATATGGTCCCAGGGCCCGCACGCCAAAAAGTATAGCAACTTACTACAAAACCTCTCTCTCCGAGCCAAAGCCTTCTACTTGATATGCTGCCTTCACGCCAGCTTACAGCACAAAGATGGACTTGTGCAAAGAGATCTATGAAAGTACGGCACACTCCACTGACAAGAGAACATGCCAGGTGAGGAAACGTGGGTGGAGTCAGGGGAGAGTCCTGCAGACATTACCGTGGGGGAAAGACAGAGTAAGTTGTTACAGAAAAGTGATAGCAAATTAATGCTTCCAACCTTGATCACCACCTCCTGCGTAAAAACCCACACAAGGGTATAGGGGGAGACAGGGGGCCACGTTGGTAGTAAAGGCTGATTGCTGTGCAATTATGAGGCTCTCACTCCCAGGATCCACAAGGAGAACACACCACTCTTCTGTGGACTCAAGAGTTGACTTGGAGGGAAGGCTGCTGCTTCTCTGGCACCCTCCTGAAATCATAGCTCTTATTGGAGTTGCTCTGCTAGGCTGCCCAGTAGCAGTCACACAAGGGTGTCAGTGGAAGGTAACACAAATTTTAAATTGGCCTTCTCGCCCACCCTCATCCTGAATTTAAACATGGAAACTGAGACCCAGAATAAGGGACGGTGCTGCACAGATCTGCCATTTCTTGTTCCACGCACCCTCATCTGCCTTATAGCTGGAAACCATCCATATTTTCTTTATATAGGGCTTTGGAGAGGGGGTCTGTGCAATAGGGCCTTCTTCATTGCAAATCTGGCTTCCTCCATGCACAGAACAGTAGTTAGTTTGTCATCAGCAGAAATGCACTATTCACTGTGGCAAAGCAAATATTTCTGGGGATTCCTGAGCATACGATATAAAGGCTACCTGGAACATGATAGACATATGGGTTTCACCACAGTGTGCATGCAGCTTTTTGTATCCATGGGCTGTGACTCCTTGCTATAGAGTCTGCCATATGTTCAGTTCTCTGCAACTTCTACAACACAGCATCTGTAGGGCCTTTTAAATCTCTTTGGAGCATATTTCTCCCCCACATACCACTGGCTAACGCAGGGGTGTCAAACATGCAGCATGCGGGCCGAATGCAGCCTGTGAACCTCTTCCATGCAGCTTGTGGGCCAAACCTCTTTCATGTGGCCCGTGACTGCACTTGTGGACACTCTCTCCCTAACAGAGAGAGAGAGTGTGGTCTCGCGTACACAGCACTCTTGCAGCATTGCGGAGCATCGGGGCTCATGATATTACTGAGTGCTGGACATGCAAGACTCTGAGCCACAAGACCCCACTCTCTCTCTCTAACAATTTCACATGCACAGCACTCTGCGATACCGCAAGAGTGCTGTAGTATTTTGATTTATGGTATGTATGGCCCACTTGAAGTATATTTAAGTCAAATCTGGCCCTCCATAGAAAATGAGTTTGACAGTCCTGGGCTAACACACGGCTTTCATGACAGGTTGGCATGATGCTCTAAAACTGAGCTGCATGGGACAGCGGTATGGATGTGCAAATCCCAACCCTTTCTGGACATTTATATTAGCTCAACATGATTAAACAGATTTAAATTAATGCATGTTTGGGGACATACACTTCCCGATTTAGAATGGATTTGCTGGAGCAATAAAGCCCTGAGAAGCACAGAAGAGAGTAAGCAGCACCTCCATACATTCGCCATCCTGCCTCAGAGACCACAGACTGTGGTTTTTGGGGGTGGGCTTTTAGGGATGGAGCAGCATGTTGCCTGTTGAACCAACAGTAACTCTCTTTGTCTACTTCCACACTCAAAATTGCCACCCAGCTAGGAGCCTGCTTGAAAACTAAGGGGCCTAGGTGGAATGTCCCTCGCCACTGAAAAAAAGCTCCCGCCGCCACTTTTGGTGGCAATGAGGAGCAAAAAAGCCCCCCACTGCTAAAAAAAGCTGCCACCACCAACAGTTTTGATGGAGGTGTGGCAGCACCACTTAAGGTGCTGGTGGCTTTTTTTAGGCACCAGGGGGCATTCTGTGTATTAACACCACAGCGCAGCTAGATGCCACGGTAAAATCCGTGGGCACCACGGCAACCTGGCACCTGGGATTTATCAAGCCCTGGGTTAAATCTAGGCACAGAGGGAATAACACGGGCAGCGTAGTTGCTAAGGCATCAGTACTTCCAGCAGAGAAGGTGATGTGCGCTGAACTGAGAAAGATGTGTCTTCTGTATAGACATGCGGCCTGAAGTTACATTCCCTTATATTGTGGTCCTGCCAGATCTTATGATGTTAGACCAGGTTAGTATTTAGACGAAAAGTGTTTGATGATTACATCAGGGATTGGTTTTGTTGGATCAACAGGTGGCAGGTTCCCCATTTGACACATTAATGAATTATCTGAAAGTGCTGGTGTTAGAAAGCCCTAGGGAAGAGATGTTAACACTTTTAACTTTAATGGGAGCTACGTTTAGGACAATAGAGAATGCTAAGCAATACCCTAAATATGTCCTTCTCTGCAGTGTATTAGTTTAATTAATACCCTCTGCGGTGAATTAGTTTCTTTTCATTAGAACAACTTGTTTAATTTTTGTACTGGGGTGGCCATTACTGTGATTTTATGGAGATAAAATCTAATTGTGCTCATGTGACCAAATCTAAGAACAAAAGAAAAGATGTGTATGCTTTTTAGGTTTGCAGTTTTGGCATTACACATCAATAAATATTGATACTAACAAATCTTGCCAGAAGTCAGCGTATGGTCATGTACATTTTTTGGGGGGTTTTACTTTAGTGTGAAATGAACTTTTCAGAGGAGGAAAAGGGTGTGTAGTATTTTCTCACTCATTAAAAAAGTCCCATTGCAAGATTACATTGGGTCATGATAAGAGGTTTGTGTGAAGTAGGGCTGCTGCTGCTTCCCTGGTGTGGAAAACCTATGTCTGGAAGGCCTGTGTTTTGTAGGACGTCAGAATGGTCCCATCTGGCCTTAAAATGTACAAAAGGAAGAAAGGACACCTAAACAGTGGTTCACTCAATGCATAATTATTTTGCTCTACAGTTCTTGAAGACATGAGAGTAGTGTGATGGTCAGATGAGAGGAGCAGGAATGTGGGAAGCACTTTAGCATAACTCCTACACTGTAGGAATGAGATGATCATGCAAAAATGAAAGGAAAACTGAACGGGGGACTAAATCTATCATTATGCAATTGGGGATGAAGATAGAAAGGAGCAGAGAGAATGAGGAGGGAGCCGCAAGGCCAAAAAGGCTTGGTACGGAAAGCCAGAGAGTAAGAGTTGAAAAGGATAGGAAAAGAACAGGAGGAAGACTGTAGAGAAAAGGGGATCAAAGCAGGAGAGCTATGCAGTCAGAGAGGAGATTTAGGAGACAGAAGAGCATAGAGAAGGAAAAACAGAGAGAGAAAATCCACCCTGCTAGAAAAATCACCTTCTGCCAGTCACAGAGAAAAAACTGCTGTACCTCTTGACATCTAACTTGACGTTTCTTGGATCCTTGAGGGGATAAGTGAAAGAACTCAGCTGCCTGGCTGAAAGTGGAAAAACTGGGGCCAGAGGAACATTAAAATAAGACAAAGGGGTAAGAAAAGAATGAAGTGCCCGTAAATGATTGCAATAGTTATGGAACAAATATCCGTCCCCACTTTTTCTTTTGTATCTTCCATGCACCTCAGTAAAGCTTTGGGGCTCAAAAACATCCAGCAAACTAAGTTTCTCTCCATAGCTTTTTTCTCTAGCCCCATCTCTCTGTCCTTCTCCCAATCAGCCATTTCATTCTTAATGAATGCTGTGCTCATTCTTGTTTGTCAGTAGAAACTGTCCTGATGGTATCTCTGCCATCTACTGTGTGTCACCTGAAGCAATCCAGTGATTTGCCAGCCAAAACTTGGGCATATAACACTGCTGGTTTTAAGCCATACAAAGGAAGAAGTAGTGTATCAGTTGGGTTCTAAAGGTACCTTACCCAGCAAATGGTAGATTTGTTTTTTGTTTCAGTTTTCACCGAATAGCTTAGTAGCAATTCGATGCCTAAACTGCTGAATGCCTGTGAAAATGAGGTAGGATAAATAGGGAAAGAACAAGTTAAAAATTACTTAGACAAGTTAGATGTCTTCAAGTCAACAGACCCTAATGAAATACATCCTAGAATATACAAGGAGCTGACTGAGCAGATATCTGAGCCATTAGTGTTTATCTTTGAAAAGTCATGGAAGACGGAAGAGATTCCAGAGAACTGGAAAAGGCAAATATAGTGTCAATCTATGAAAAGGGAAATAAAGATAACTGGCGAATTACAGACCAGTCATCTGAACTTCAGTACCTGGAAAGATAATGGAGCAAATAATTAAACAATTCATTTGAAAACACCTAGAAGATAAAAAGGTAATAAGTAACAATCAGCATGGATTTGTCAAGGACAAATTATATCAAATGAATCTGATAGCTTTCTTTGACAAGGTAACAAGCCACGTGGGTGGGGAAAAGCAATAGATGTGGTATATCTTGATGTTAGTAAGACTTTTGTTACTTTCATAAACAAACCTCATAAACAAACTAGGGAAACATAACTTAGATGGAGTACTATAAGGTGGGTTTGTGACTGGCTGGAAAACCATTCCCAGAAAAATAGTAATCAGTGGTTCATAGTCAAGATGGAAGCTATATTGAATGGGATCCCACAGGGATCAGTTCTGGATCTGGTTCTGTTGAATATCTTCATCAGTGATATAGAGAATAGAAAGGACACATAAAGTTTGCAGATGATACATGAGTGTAGCCATGGGTGGGCCCAGGGCCATGGGCTGTCCTACCTCCAGGCCACTGTGCTGGAGGGCTGGGGCCCCAGGCAGGGGACCCCACAAAAGTAGGCAATCCAGGGCCCCTTAATCTGGTCCTAGGTGGGAGAATACTGATGCAGGAGGTTGGTACTTTGGAAAGGCATGAAGGAGATTCAACTATTCTGCCTTATCTGAATTCCTGCTACATGATGCTCACTTGTTGAGTCAGGCACTTCACTAGGTGGCATTGATACTAGAAAGCAGCACAGTGCCAATGAAGAAGGCTTACTGATGATTCATTTGAAACCACTGTTGTGCACCAGCTTAGCAAATAATCAAGGAGAAAGAGGAACTGAAAATTCATTGGTCTGTAACGTCCCAGTACTCCACTTTGTGGCTTGCAAATACTGAAGACAAACTGATTATTATTGTCCTTTACTTTCCTTCCAGCTTAAAGATGGGGGGAAATTCTAGTTGTACGAGACAGGCAAGTAAGTTGCTGTGATGCCTATGGGGTAATGTTTTGATACATGCTGTTTAATGGTATTTTTATCATTACAAATAGGTAACAGTACTCATGCTGAAAATGTTTAGACATATGGATTCCCCTAGTCCTTGGAGTTATTCTCATTGACCAGATTTGTAGAATAGTCCAGCTGCATCATAATACTATGTGCATAATAAAAACACATTTTAGAAGGCTACATAAAAGCAACTGGAACAGATAAGTGCATAATATTAAAAATACACATATTTTTACTAAGGAAATTAAATACGAAGGATAGGTTTAGATCAGTGTTAAAGAACATAATGGGAATGGCAAGTGGCATAATGGGAATAATGCTATGGGATTATCCCTGGGCAATAGGGGAATAATAGGAATGGGATAGTATTAAGGACAAAAGGCTCAATCCTGCAAGATACTGAGCGATCCCTAAGAAGCACTAAACATCCTTAGCTCCTTTTATAGTCAACAGGAATTGAGGGTAATGAGCACCTCACAGGCTCAGACCCCAAATCAGAAAATTCTAAGCTAAGGCTGACATACTCAGCCTGGATTTGTATGAGATGCCAATTTGGACATTTTAACAGGCCCCGGCCACATTGAAAAGACTTTCAAAGCTGTGGCCAAATTTTCACTATGGGCTCAATCCAACTACTACTAAAAAAAAAATTTAAAAGATGGGTAGACTCCTATTGAGTTGAATAGTAATTAGATCAGGCCCTATATCAGAAAACATGTTTAGAGTATATCTACACTGATGGCAGTGAATTTGTTGCTGTCAGATCCATTTATCTGGGTTGATTGAGTGTAAGTAAAGTCCTCCTCAATTGATCCTGAAGATGATTTAATAAAACCATCTCCCCAAAAAGCATAGCTCTCTGCCTATGGGAACACATTTCCCATCAGCGCAGTGCACTTCTGGATTTAAATTGAAATCTCTCTGAGCTTTCTTTTGCAAACCATATTTTGACCCTAACTAATGGAGTAGGAATGATTTGCTTTGACACCTACATGCCATTTAGCTAGGTTCAACGCAGGTCTCTGAAAATTCTACCTTTGCCCAGTATGCTGCATTGTTAAGGTTTTTCTTTTTTATTTGAATAAATTCATAGAATTTAAGGCGATAAGGAACTACCAGATCTGGTCTGTCCTCCCTGTATATCGTAGGCCACCACTGCCACGCACTACCTTCACACTAAACCCCAGCACATGCCCATGCAGTGGACTAAGGACCCCTATTAAACCTATGTGCAGGCTACTCAAACCTCGAATCCAGGGACAGAGGAATAAATGTGTACGGGGAATGGGTAGACCTCCCCCACCGCCAAATACGCCAGCAAGTACAGCTCAGCCAGTACAGGGATTGTCACAATTTACTACTGCTATAGGCCAGCTGCAAATAATTACCCTGCCTGGAACAAGGGGGAACACAGGATGAAAATTGTGCCTCAGAGGGGTGTCTCTGAGTTATAAAGGTTTCTATTACTCCTAAGGCGCTGAGTCCTGAAGGAACATTCTAACCCCTAAACTCTCAACTACACTCTCCACACATTGAAACCAGTCATAAGTATCTTGTTACATCATGCACCTCATCATAATCACCTCAAATCTAGCGGCTAAGTTCAGCCTGATGGGGAGAAGGCATCATTCGTCCTTAAATGCACAATGTGGAGCATCCACATTCATATTTTTAGTAGCATAGACCAGTGGTCCAACCTTTAGTGTACTGTATGTACTTTTAATAATCTCCGTAAAAGCCTGATTTTCAATCCCTAGGCTCAAGCTGACAGTGTAAATAAAATCACCCAAATCCACAGTGTAAGAGAAATGAAAATGACAAGGATTAAAATTTTGTCAAACCTCTTTCTTTTTAAAATTCTGCTTCCCTTCCAATTGGATCATGACCCTCTGTGTGCACAGCTTAAGACCAGACGGTATGCTTTCACTTTTATTCCGCTCTGCAGCAGGCTTACAGTATTTAGTGAAAGTCTGTAAAGAATGTGTGCTGTGTAGAGAGTTAATTCCATAATCCCCTATCGTTGGGGTCAAATGCTGAATAGAGCAGAAGAATTAGAAAATATGTTATATACAATGGCAGAAAAAAATGCATCAGCATGTTGTTCTGTTAACACAAGCATTCATTACCAACAAGTAAATGGCAATGAGGTAATAGAGTATATAAAGAGATGTGTACTTCAAGTCTAGTGTGCATGTTATTATGAGAACATAAGCCTCTGAGTGAGACTCTAAGTATTACACACACACACACACACACACACACACACAAAATCTATACATCCATACATATACCTATTGTAGTGTTTTTCCATCACGTATAATTGCATCATTCCAAGAAGCACCTTATGTTTAGTTTTGAGGTAACAAAATTTAGTCTTTTACATTTTTTTTTGAGGTAACAAAATTTTTTTGAAGTAACAAAATTTAATCTTTTAAATTATTTCAGGGAGGTGAACTTTGAATGCTACTTTTTAAAATTTTCTGTGAAGTACTATCTCTGTATTTGGTAATCCAACACTGCAATATATCTGCTGCTGGAGAATTTTTTAACATAAAATACAGTCACTTGAGCTAAGGAAGAGAAGAGAGAAGAACCTTAATGCTGGAAGTTTCAAAAGAAGCTAAGGGAGCTAGACACCCAAACACCATTGAAATTTAACAGGGTTTAGATATCTCACTCCCATAGGCTCCTGAGAAAAACCACAGACTAAATGTATTGGAGGAATCCAAAATAAAGAAACAAATATATACATACAATATGTAGAAGCAGATTCTGTATAGTGTTTTGATAGCAGATTTAGTCACAATTGAAAAATCAAATCATACCTAGTTGGGTGATTTATGTTTTGATAAAAGTAAAGATTTGATGGTGGGGTGACAGTCTAGAACTGGAAGAGGAATTAAAGCTATTGGGCTATCTTCCCTCACATTAAGTAGCATCTGATTCCATCAGTGGTTCCCTGGGTATTAAGGGAGGCAAACTCTGACCCATCCAGCATTAGGCTAGACAACAAATTGCAGTATTTCAAAAAGTCTTGCAATAAATAGCAACGGCAAAGAGCATTGCAATAACCTCTTACTGCTCCACTTTGACCATTGTGAAGGCTTTATCTTCTCTCATTCATGACCAGTTGTAGAAAGTGCTAAGAGACAGTTTCCCATACTGGAGATGTATGTGCTGCATGAATTTATTAGCAGGTTATGGCAGTGAGTAGTCACTTATGTGATTATGAATGTTATAAAGAATTCGTTATGTAAAAGGCATAGTGCCGTTTCCCCCTGAACAGTGGATCTGTAAAAATAGTTTTTATCAGGATTCCTTGGTTATTTGTGACATGATTGTACTCCGTTACAAATAAAATGATGGATTGTTTTCTACTTTGACTGTGACCTTTTTTTGTTTTAAATAGCCAAAATGGCGTTTTCAGCAGCCAAAAACTGAGAAAAATAATCAGCTTTCAGTTTTTCAATAAAAACAACAAAATATGTGACAAGAGTTGATATTTTCCATATCCTTGTGGCAAAGTATCTAGCTTTTACAGGGGAGGAGGGTCATTCAGAGGGCTGCAATTTCTCATGCTTTGAGCCCCCAAAATGACTTTTTTTTTTTAATTGGAAAATTTGTTAACATTCTAGATGAACACTGAGTTTTCTGTCTGCATGTGGGGTGTGAGGAGGCAGGTGCATTGCTTTATTAGAAGGTGCTGAGTGCAGATCTTGGGATGCACACAGAAGTTTGCAGGATCATGCCCAGAGGAACTGGTACTCTGGCTGACTGCTTTATCCCATATTGTTATCTCACTTTTGTAATTAGCTGGTGTTTTCAGAGCTTGGTTTAATACCTTTGTTCAGCTGAATTCTGTTTCTGCTGTTACCTGTTGTTTCAGATCTTTCTGACCAACAGAACAACTCATACTTGCATGATAGTGTTACTGGGTCCTCTGCTCAGATTTATTAGTGCCAGTGAGGAAAAAAGTACAGAAAAGTGTATGAAAAAGAAGAGACTCCCACTGGAGTTTTCACTTATACTTACTCCTATCAAAGGCTTTTTTCTTCTGGCTAACGTGTTGTTTTATGATTTATTACTCATTGTGTAACCTCATGCTTTTATCACGACCCACACCCAATTTGGAGAAAGTAGACAATTCTACGTGAATTCTATGTGGTGTTATAACAATTCCACGCACACAGTAAAAATATGTAATTGACCAGGCTTACTAGTTCACTATCAACATGGTAAACAATCAAGCCCCTGTTGTTACCACCAAATTAAATGCTAAGGAGCAAAATTTGTAGGATCCAATTTGTCTTTTGATGCATAGATGTATGGTTTCTGTTGCCTGCAGTACAAGCCCCATATGATTATCCAAAAGAGAAACGGATCCTTATAACTCCAGAACTAACTGTTATAGTAATGAGTAGGAGGTGCTAAAAATCAATGGTTTGCACAATTTGGTCTTGGCAGTATTCAGTCTCTAGCAGTGAGTGTACACTGGCAACTTGGGTCGACTTAAGGAGGCTTACGTCGATCTAAACAAAGCCACGTCCATACATTGGGTTTTTATTAAGTTGACTTAAGCATTTCCTTAAGTCGACTTAAGGAAAGGTTAAGTCAACTTAATAACACCTCATTTTTAGGTCGACTTAAGCCTTAAGTCAACTCCTTAAGTCGACTTAAAGCCAGTGTGGACGGGGATTAGCACCTACATTGACCTTTTTAAGTCAATTTAAAGCATTAAATTGACTCAATACAGTCAACATGGAGCTATGTCTACACTAGAAAAGTTAAGTCAACTTTTTAAAGTTGACTTAATAAGGTCAACTTTAAGTCGACATAAAGTCGATCTTATTAAGTCAACTTAATTTTTCTAGTGTAGACAGAGCCTAGGGGAGCTAATAGACTGGAATAAATAAAAATAGTGAATATGAGGGGAAATGTAGGTAGATTTACTAATATGAAAAAAAAAAGATTTCTACAGCCATAGGAAGATGCTTGTTTCTATTACCATGAAAAGGAAAACACATTACAGGTTGACTTAAATTATAATTAACAGAGATTAGCTACGATGTGGAATTCTTTTTTAAACAGCTAAATTAGATTAACAGATTATGCACATAAAGTGAAGGATTATTCAGGATAATGTTCTTGTTCAGCTAGCCATCCAGCTACACAAATAGGTGAACTAACAACGGGTACATCTACACTGGCAAGTTAGGTCGACTTAAGGATGCTTAAGTCAACCTAAACAAAGCCGCGTCTACACTGGGTTTTTATGAAGTCAATTTAAGCATTTCCTTAAAATGACTTAAGGAAAGCTTAAGTCAGTTTAATAACACCACCTCTAAAGTCAACTCAAGGCCAGCGTAGACAGGGATTAGCGCTTAGTCAACTTTATTAAGTCGACTTAAAGTCAGTATAATGGCTTTCTCTGCTGTTAAGTCAACTTAACAAGGTCGACTCAAAGTGTAGCCAATTTATTAAGTCAACTTAAAATCGACCTTGTTAAATCGATTTAATAAAGTTTAGCCCAGTCCTGAGGTGCATAAATTATAGTCCACACTAACATGTTGCACACTAATTGGCGAGTATGGACACTGCTGGTGTGTACAACAACTTCCCTGGTGCACATTAATATTGTACTGTTTGAAACTGGACTCTCTGGTGAAGACAAAAGCATTATGTAGATAAGCCCTTACAGACATTAGTAAAGAAATCACTGGAGTCATATAGCAGTTTTGGTGTTTGAATGATCAAGAAAAGAAGCAAGTTCTCTAAAAGTTATTTCATTATGGGGAGAGGGAGGGATAAAGGAGATAATTTGGAAAAAGTTCCAAAGTTCCTCCAGAACCAGATCCTTTTGGGTATGGTTCCCCACTATATCCCTATAATCCTTCCAATTATCAATGTCTAGGTTATGAATATATTCCAGTAGTATCAGAAACTATAGGTAGAGCTGGTTGGAATATTTTTGACGGGACAGGTTTCTATTGAAAACAGTCTAACACTAAAGTGTTTCGCAGGAACATATCAATTTCAATGGCAAAGTCATTATGTATCATTTTGACTGTCTTGTTTCATTCTGGTAATGTCAAAGTGTTTCATTTCAATAAAGCCAAAAAAGTGTCTTTTTGATAACATTGAAAGGTGTCATTATGTAAAAGATAAAACCATTTAGTTTTAGTGTTTTGATTTGTTTCATGTCTCTATTAGATTGACATATTTTAATATAAGTATATTTAATACCACTTTATACATATAATTAATATCCCACATATAGTGTACATTGTATTTTATATTACATCATGAAATTATTGCAACAAAAAAGAGTATTGCTAGCTCCAAAACTAAGTTTTGGGGAATTTCTGTTTTTTGGAAAATTTTGAAATTTCAACTTTTCGTTCCAGTTCAGAAATTTTTTTTTTTTTTTAAATAGTGAATTTCTGTGGGTTGGAAATTCTTGTTCCTATCCAGCTCTAGCTATATGCTACACCAGGGGTAGGCAACCCCCGGCACGCGTGCCAACAGTGGCACACAAGCCCATTTGGAGCGGCACTCGGCATCCTCTGTGGCGCCAAAAAAATTACCACTCCTGCCACCAACAGACACTCCAAGTGGCTTCTTTGGTGGGCGGCTGCAGTGCAGAGGTCCCTGCCATGTCCATGCCCCAGGCATGCCCTGTAAAGAAGCCACCCAGAGCGGCTCCTCTCTGTGGTGTGACACCACCAAAAGGAGTCACTCGAGGTAACTTCTTTCCATGGCGTGCCTGGGGATAGGGGTCCCCAGGCATGCTGCCGAGAGGAGCCACTCCAGGTGGCTTCTTTCCCTGAATGGGCCGTCGGCACCAGCTGAGGGTCGAGGAGGAGGGGCCGGCCCAGGGGTCAGCAAAGGTTGCCAGTCCCTGTGCTACACTCTCAGATGCACTTCGTTTCCAGTGTGTTCAGGTCAGAAGGGATACTACATTAAGCCCATTCTGGCTCTTGCGCCTCGGCTGGTTATGGAGTAGGCCTGGTATTTTTTACATCAGTCTGGGACCTATTTTATGGTGTACTAACTGAAAACAGACCCAAGGTGCCATCCGCCAATTGGAGATTGCAGAAGTGCAAAGGGCCCAGATTGTAATTCAGGATTGGGCCTCGTGTGTAATTGTGGACTTGAACAAATTCATGGTGTTTTTTTGTAATGATTTCTTTATTGGTACAAAATAAAAGGATGCGAGCAGAATAATTAATTGCAAAACACTCAGGGTTTGTAATTGAAAGAGGAGAGAATGGGCTGCAAGAAGAAAAAAATACAGGACAAATAATGTAGGGACAAACTGGAGAAGCTAACACCGTGTTCGTATCCCAAAACAGAGAGGGACATAAGCTGATCACAAAAGCAGCCTTTCCCTATACCACTCCAGCTATGCAAAAAACCAGGATGGCTGCTGCTTTGGAGGCTTGATGAGTCCACCCAAGAGGGAGTGAAGAGCAGTATTTGCTCCTACTGCATATATTTTATTCATTTTTTAAAATAAACATATATAGACAGTTAGGGATAGGTTTAGTTCAGTTTCCTTCCAGCCTTCGTACAGTTGAAAAAAATCTTTCTGCCCCAATCCCGCCATTTAAGAAGAGGCTCTGTTGTTCATATGGGGGGGGGGGGGGAGAGGAAGAGGGAAAAAAAAAAAAAGAGGGGGAACAGGAAGGGAAAAAAAGAGCAGTGATGAGCAAGGATGATTTACCAGTACGGTCAATATGCCACTACTCAGTCCTGAGCTGTTCAGTAGGGATAGCAGTAGGAGAAGAAGAGCAGCAAAGAAGAAGAGAAAGTATATAATGGAAGGAAAGCTGAAGTAGTGGGGAGGGAGAGGGAAGAGTAGAAGAGGACTTTCAGCACCTTGAGCCCATCTATTCTTTGGAGTACCAACTATTACAACACTTAAAGGCACCTGAAGAGTTAAACGTCTGTGTGCAAATTGTAACGAAGATTTAACACAACTAGGAAATAGCATATTTATCTCTAAATGTGTTTTGCTCATGTGACTTAGTCAACCCCCTCCTCCTAGTTCTTTTTTGTGCTTCTCAGAAAGAGGTATGCTCTTGCAAAGTGCCAACTCCCATAAGACTGCAGCAGGCACTGAAGGCACTCAGCACTTTCCAGGAGTTGCTCAGCATAGACATCTTCTAGGACTAGGCCCTGAAAGCCGTTACACAGAATGTCAACTATGTGCCTGAGGAGAGTCATCAGGTTTAGAAATTAAACACTGCAATTCTACCTGGGTTGTTTTGTTGCTAAAAAACAATAGATGTCCATTCACTGGAAACATGTGGATTAAGATCAATATGCTATTTTCGAAAATCTATTAGATCTAATTTAAGGTTCAACTGAATTGAATTCCACATGAGATTCGAATCACAGTAGAAATTATGAGCATTCTGGTATGTACAAGGCACATTTATTTAAAAAATAAATTAAAAAATAGTGAAGGGACCTCTGTGACAGACATGAGCTACTCCATAATAATTTATGACCACTGCATGGTGCCTTGGTTATGGGGACATTTATGGATAACCAAAAAGATTATGAAATATTGTGGATTTCCCCCCATATATTAATCATGTTTAAAATTAGTCAAAATCATTACATTTATTTAAAGATAAACAAAAAACCCATTCCCAAACCCAGTTGTCTGCAACTGCTTCCTTAAGAAAAGTAGCAGTGGAATCTTTAGCCAATCATGCTGCCCCATTGACCCAATAATCATGGATATTGATTGCAGCACAAGTGTACTATATAACCTCCCACAACTGCTATGTTCCAGTGGAACAATGAAACAATAAAGAGAAGCTTGGGAATGCAGGACTTTACAAGACTATTGAATTCACTCTTGCAAGGGATAAAAATGACTACAGGTCTACCCACATTCAGAAATAATTGTAACACTCATCTCTTTGACCTAGTTATTCCTCATTAATTTCTTCACATAGTCCGAGGTACAGCCATTTACATGCATGAACAATAACTAACCAAAACCAAACTAGTTAAACTATTTCCCTTTCCCCCATAAGCAAGGAAAGTTGAGGGACAGAAAGGCTGTTTCTATTTTGAAATACTTGTAGGTACTCAAATATTAAAAGTGAATGGGGCTGTTTGACTCCCTAGAGCATATTACCACAGAATTGAGTATATTCTCCTGCAAATCATCTTGTTCTCAGAACAGTAACTTATCTCAATATTAATCCAAAATATTCAGTTTTAGATCTTTGTTCCTTGAGGACCATAGGGATAAACAATACAGCGGTTAGCTTGAGAACAGCTCTCCTTGGCTTGCTCTTTGATCTTGGGTAAGACACTTATTCTCGCTGTATCTCAGTTTATCCATTGGTTGAATCATGTTTCCTCACCATTGTGAGGTGCTTTGAGCTCCTTAGTGCTATTAGCTTCCATTCACTGCCTTCACTGTCACACTACTCACATTTCCAAAAGTAGCAAGGCATCTTCAACTTCTATTGACCTGGATGAGCAGAAGAGAGTGACAGAAAGAACCTCGATTCATCATATTAACCAAAAGATTGCATCTCAAACAATCCTGCAGCACACAGTGAGCTTTGCAATGGGTATGAATTGCTCCACTGACTTAAAAAAGCTGAGTATATATTTGAGAGCAGAATTTTTCCTGGACTATAGGAATTATATAGGAATATATAATGAATTTCTGAGTGAGGAGAGAGGTGTATGTGTGTGTGTGTGTGTGTGTGTGTGTGAGAGAGAGAGAGAGAGAGAGAGAGAGAGAGATGCATCCACTGTATATGGGTGAGATTAATTCCTGTGTAGAGGGACAGCCTAAAGTCCATACATCACTCAAATCCTACTTTAGCCTTTGGGTGGCCTTCTTTATTATTATTTGATAACTGATAAAAAAAAAAGGAAGACTAGAATCATCACTGTACTATATGTATAAAAGCAAAATACAACATGCATATTTCTAATTTTGTGTGGTTTCCATTCCATAGTTCTTGAGCAAAGAAAATAAATTAATCTAGAATCTACAGCAGAAGTTGCATCTTGATCCTCTACAGTAAATGGTTTCTTTTCTGGAGTTTGTGTTTAAAATGTAGAGATACTAAGTTATCCTTCATGTCTGTAGCGGCCCACACACTTGAATCATCGGAATACAAAATACCATTGCAATATTTATTGCAATCATATCAAATCAAGTTCTGAGAACAGAAGTCCTTTCCCATATTTTCTGGCTCTGAGGTCTTTTACATTCCTTTTCCAGTAGTATAACTCCTCTGAGTATCCTTGATTTACAGCAGAAGAGAGACATATCAGGCCCCTTTTCAGCAGATGGAAATAAGTATTACAGAGAATAAAAGAAGCTTGCATACAAGCAACAGAGACTCTGATTGGCTATGTCTACACTGTCAAATTAAGTCGAGTTAGGGAGGCTTACGTTGACTTAAATTAAGCCACGCCCATACTAGGCTTTCATTAAGTTGACTTCAGAAATTCCTTAAGTCGACTTAATGAATGCTTAAGTCGACTTAATAAGAATCACCTATTAGGTCGACTTATCCCTGCTTGGGTTGACCTAACCCTTCTTTAGGTCGACCTAAGCCCAGTGTGGACGTTTAAGTCCACTTTGTTAAGTTGACCTAAAGACAGTTAAATTGACTTAACAAAGTGGACTAAGTCGACTTTGTTAAGTCAGCTTAATAAGGTCGATTTTAAGTCGACTTAAAGTCGACCTAACTTTTTGTAGTTTAGACATAGCCATTCATCTTAGCACATGCTTCACTTCAAGTACTTAAAATCCCACTAAAATAGATGGGACTTAAGGATATGCTAAAC
Organism: Pelusios castaneus; assembly: GCA_007922175.1. NCBI lineage: Eukaryota > Metazoa > Chordata > Testudines > Pelomedusidae > Pelusios > Pelusios castaneus. The sequence continues at coordinate 7,854,898 of ML685763.1, read as the reverse complement.
CTTAAGCATATGCTTAAGTGCTGTGCTGAATCAAGGCCTAAAAGATTACAAGTAGTCATATGGAACCAAGTTCTGCCTATACACACGTCCAACTACTAATAAATCATGTGCCTCTTAAGATAAAATTTGACCCACCAACTTTATTTTTGTAAGATATTTAGGCTTGGATGCTTTGAGGATTTAACTCATTTAATTTCAGTTAGAGTTAGGTAGTTAAATCCTTTGAGGAGCTGAGCCTTAGTGAGAAGAAAAAAAAATCTAAGCTTGTACTACATTTTACTTCTCAGTTTAGAACCAGCATAGTTCAAAGTTATCCCAGATTGATTCCAAAAGCCATCTGATGAGAGAGGGAAATTTTGATCAAAACTATGCTCACAGCAACATTATCTATTAAAATATGGCCAAATAAATGAGCACATTTCAGAATATTTTCTGCTATGTTTCATTTTTGTCAAGTAAATCATTTAAATTTAGAGCCGTCTTCTGCGGTTCACATCAGGCAGACAAACTGCTTGCAAAGCATCTCAGCATTCTTAAGGTAATATACACAGGATGGCTAGGGAATATCATAACTTGACAATTTAGGCAATGCAGAGGAGAAACTTTAAGGCTTTGTATGTATTTACTTTACAACAGGCCATAAAGATTAAAAATACATTGTACACAAGTGCAGTATTTAATGTAGCACTTTAATTACATTCAAGTGTGTTACTAAATAGTCTTGAGAAAACCTTAATGACCAGCTGTTCTACCCCCTTCCCATATGTCAGAAATGGTTTCAGAAATCACATTCTGGGACAGAAAGGTTGTATAATTAGACTGTGTATAGTTAACACTTCTAGATTTTCCTCTTAAACTGTGGACCCTTTTCACTAACATATTGTGGGTTGGTGCCAGTTTGGCACAATACAATTATGCAACGTGCCAAACTTCAGCTGAGATGTACAAACTCTGAGACATGTTATGATTGCACCATTATCTTTTTATATCTTTTTCATCATTAGTACTTGGATGATTTTTGTGTTAAGTAAGATCCAGCCTTTTATGGCTGATAAATAAACTTAATAAATAGGACTATAAATTTTTAATACTCTTTTCATAATGCAGTTTGTCTCATCAGAATTAAATGTTACTGTAACTCTGCATCAGTTTTAACCAAAAAAAAGGCACCATTCCAAGAACATCAAATACATACAAGAGTTCCAAAGGAGATGCTTCTGTTTAAGAGGCTAGTCTTCTCGGCTTCTGTTCAGGAAGGTACTTAAACATGTGCCTAACTTTAAGTGCACATGAGGGGTTGGATTAATGCATAGGCAGACTAGACACATGTCAAGGCAGGGGGCAGCTAGAGCCTCACAAACAACTGTCTAGTGCACAGACTGGCCAGACCTGAGTGGTTCTGCAACCCAGTGTGCTAGGTCACAATGCCATTCGCTTAAGTTTGGCACAGCTGCACCTCCAGGTGGCAAGCCACGCCTAAGAAGGATGAGCAGCCAATCCAAGCAGATCCACCACTAGTTTTCATTATTCATAAGAAGGTAGGGGCCAGAAGGATATGTTTGCCTAGGGCCCAATGATGAGTTTATCTGGCCCGGAGCACATGAGTATTCAGTAAGATTGCTCACATGCTTAAAGCAAACATATGTTGAAGTGGGGCCTTAAAATGCTTATTCCAAAAAAACCAGACAAAATCTTTTCAAAAGGAAGTACATGGACTGCTTGGTCTTTCAACCCCATAGCTTTCTCTTCTCCCATATATTTAAAAAGACAGTCTCTCTCTCCTGGGGTGATTAGAAGATTTCCAGACAAAAACACATCCACAATTTCCAATGGAGGGAAATTTGTGTGAATATATTAAAAACCAAGCCACAAATATACACTGCCCAGCATATTTGTTTTTGAAAAGTGGGGGAGGGGGGAAATCTCCACTCTTCTGATACAAGAGATTTACCACAGTTTTTTCTAAGCTTGAATTTCCAAAGACTTATTTAGATGTAAGCAATGACAGCTGTAATCATGTTTTAAATCTTGCTTTGTATCCTTAGTTATAATGTTGTTCAATTAATATTCAGAATAATGGAAGTGATGTGCCCCTTTGAAAAAGACTTGAATGCAGGCCAAAGCTTTGGGAAACTGATACTCAAGAGGATTAATCAGCATTTAAAACTTGCATTAATAAAAATCTGATCTTCTGTGTGGCATACATAATACTTTTAGTTTTTAAGCATTTTATTTTAATAGTGTGGTATGCTATGTCCTGATTTTTAAAGGGATTTTAAAAAAATCTAACTCCTTCAAATCAATCCTGCTTTGACCCCACACATTCTTTTAGTGCATATAAAAATATTAAAGGAAACATTACATCTGCACAAGATACTTCCATTACTAAAGAGAAATGGGAGTATTTGGTAAGAAACATGAACTGGTTGAGGTTTATGTAGGAATTTACCTAAGGAAAAGTTATTCAGTTAATAAAAAACAAATCTAGAACAATTATTTAAATGTTTGGTGTTAAAATTTATCATGAAACCACATGGAACCATAACCAGGACAATACATTTTTAAGCACTGTGTTACAAGTAATATTATTGTATTTAATACTCAACAGGATTGAGCCTGCAACTGAAAGACAAACCTAATCTACATTTTGTTTTGTTTTTCCTGATCTTATTAATGGGTTAGTGAAACAAGAGGATTTTGTATAAAGTTTTGAGCATAAATTCAATTCTAAGCCAACTAGTTTATCCCGCTAATGTGTTGGTAATTAGCAAAATGGTTTTTGTTTTATGTCAAATTAAGAAATGAGATGCATTTTACAAACACTTTAAAAAAAATCTCTTGTGAAGAGCATAATTTTTGTATGATAAAATGTGCCTATGATGTAAAGAAATCTATTTGAGAAATCCTTGTATCCTGACTCATTTTATTAAAGGGCAATAGTGTGTGCTGTTTGTCCCGTCTGCTTTTACTTTGTTTCAGACCCAATTGGATGTTTCAGTTCATCATAAAAGTGATAGGTCTCCTAAATGGTGCTGAAGGGTTTTTTGTTTGTTTGTTTGTTTGTTTTTAAATTCTTGCTGCCTTTTATTAAAATAAATACATTTTAAAAAAATTAATAGCTATAAAGTGTATTTTATGTAATTGAATGTCAAAACATTCTGATTGGAATAAAAAGATCACAAAGAATCGCAAAACCAGGAATCCTTCACATACCTAAATTGAATTATGCAGCATATGTGAGGCCCTTTTATTTGGGGTTTATTTTGTTTAAATTTCCTTGGAATTTATCCATGTTTATTCCAAATTTTAAAAATGGGTGAAAAAAACCTGGTAAGCTGAAAACGAAGGGTAGTGGGTGAAGAACAGAATGAGTGCCTGGTACTCACAATGTAGCAGATGAGGAAGACCGTCTTCCTGTGGGCTGTCACTTCAGTAGTTGGATAGCTTCACCTGTCTCAAGCTGCCTCCCTGCCCATCTCATTGCCCCCAGAGCAGAGCAGCAGTTATCAAACAGAAATTACCTCCTCTGCTCAGGAGCACTCTGGCATCCAGCAAGGACTCTGCAAAGAGATCAGTGTTACTGAGATCAGGATCCAACTCAATGGGACTATTCATGTGTGTAGAGATGTCAGAATTGGTCCCCAACTTTCTATGCCCACAAACAGGGTGGGAGCAGTAATATACATAACACTATAGCTAACGTGAGACTGTACTTCTCTTAGAAAGCTGTGTCATAGGGTGCGTCTACACTTAGAAATTAAGTCGACTTAAGCTTGCTTAAGTGGACTTAATTTCATCCGTGTCTACACTACACTTTCCTTAAGTCAACTTAAGCAAGCTGCTTAAGTTGACTTAAGTAAAATAAAGTCGATTTAATGAAAATTAAGTCGACTTTATTAAACCTCATTTTAATTCGACTTTAGGCTTAAGTTGACTTCCTAAAGTCGACTTAAGCCAGTGTAGACCTCGAGTAGCCCTAAGTCGACTTAAAATCAACATAGGGCTGTCTAGGACTCCCCCACTGCCCTCCCTGCTGGGGGGGGGCACAGGGGGAGCCTGGCATCCCCCCCCCAAAGGGCAGGGCAGAGCCCTGCCCACCCTGCCCCTATGCCCTGCCATGGTCCCTGTCCCCCTTTGCCCCATTGTACCCAGGTACAATGGGGCAAAGGCTGAGCCCCCTGGCAGTGGGCAAGGGGTGCCCCTCTGCCCCCGTGGACCTGCCCTAGGTTCCCCTAGCCCCTAGAAGTCAACCTAGGCATCCAGTGTGGACACTCTAGGTCGACTTTGTAAGTTCCCCCCTAAGTCAACTTTAAATTTAAGTGTGGACATGCTAAGTCGACTTAACTAAGTCAATTTAGCTAAGTCGACAAATTTACAAATGTAGACATAGCCTAAGAAAGGCCTTATTCTGTCATCCTTGCTCACTCTAGGGAAGATCCTTGGTGGGTATAGACCGGAGCTGATGGAGCTATGCCAATATTCACCAGCTAAGGAAGGCTATGTCTACACTGGGGAATTTAAGTCGACTTTAACTAAGCAAGCTTAAATCGACAATTTACCAGTGTAGACGCAGCCGAATTGTCCTGAATATTTCTCTGTTTGTTTGCAGGAAAATCTGTGTAAAATATTACTTCATGGGTGAAACCTTGGCACCATTGAAATCAATAGCAAAAACAAAACAATTGATTTCAATGGAGTCTATATGTCACCCGATGTGAGTAGGAGTGGCAGAATAAAGCCCTGAGTTTGCGGGACTCCAATTTAGAAAGCTAATTCTGAATGAAAGTTTAGCAAACAATTGTTCAAAGACAGAAAAATATTCATAAGCTAATTTTGGGAAGTGAGTTTTCAATCAACTGAATTTGGTATTTCATTTTTTCTAAATATTCTCCTCCCTCAAACACTTACTTAAGGTGACCCCCAATGTCACTGTATCTGTATTTGTCCTCACAGCATCCTACAAGGCAGGGCAATGCTAACAACCACATTTTACAGATGTGGAACTGAGGCCCAGAGAGAACAAGTGATTTGCCCAGTGACACACAGGGCTGGTAGATTAGGGAAGTAACCTGGGTCCTAGATTAGCATTTTAGCCACTGGACTGCCCTCCTGCTGGTTAAAGACGGTGGCAACCTCACCTTTGAAACAGATGGCGTTTTCCTCCTGCCTACAGGGTATGTTCCTCAAAACAGAACTGATTAGTTCCTATGCTTCAATTGATAGCGTACAGGCAAATTGCTGTGCTTGTGGGTGACTTTCGGGTACCATCATGCTTCCAGAAACTTTCAGCTCCAGGGTGGGAGGGCGGGTGTGAAGGCTTAGCTCTTCAAAAGCATTTAGTCACCCAGTTCTCACTGAAATCCATGGGTGAGAAGTGCCTAAATGCTTTGAAGGCTGGTCTTTAGCACTTGGCACTTGACTGTGGCCAGCCCTTCCAGAGATGTGCAAGAGGGAGCGGGCTTGAGAAGCCATAGGCACTACCAGGACCCACATACAGGCTGGCTAGCCCCAAGGTGTCATAAAACAAAAAGATATCAGGATAAAATATGTAAGAGTCCCAAAGTGACTAGGAACCCAATTCCCATTTGCAAAGTGTCTTGGGCACATAGGACTATAGGCTATATGGAACCTCAGCTCAGAGGACTTGAAAATCCCCACTATGCCACAGAGCTTAGTTCCTCAGGGTGCGTCCACACTTGTAAATTAAGTCGACTTAAGCCTGCTTAAGTCGACTTAATTTGCCCTGCGTCTACACTACAGTTTCCTTAAGTCAACTTAAGGAAAATAAAGTCGACAATGAAAATTAAGTCGACTTTATAAAACCTCATTTTACTTCAACTTACGCCAGTATAGACCTGAAGTAGCCCTAAGTCAATTTATGGCTACTCCAGGACTCCACCACTGCCCTCCCTTCCGGGGGGAGGGGCACAGGGGTAGCCTGGCATGTCCCCCCACAGGGCAGGGCAGAGCCCTGCCCACCCTGTCCCTATGCCCTGCCAGGGTCCCTGTCCCCCTTTGCCCCATTGTACCCATGTACAATGGGGCAAAGGCTGAACACCCTGGCATTGGGCAAGGGGTGTCCTCCCTGCCCCTGTGGACCTGCCCTAGGTCCCCCTAACCCCTAGAAGTTGACCTAGGCATCCAGTGTGGATGCTCTAGGTCGACTTTGTAAGTTCCCCCCAAAGTCGACTTTAAATTTAGGTGTAGACATGCCAAGTCGATTTAACTAAAGTCGACCTAAATTTACAAGTGTAGACATAGCCTCAGTGACTCTCTGCACATCAACATGATGGGATGCTGTGGGCAGTGCTTCTGGATGTGAGGGGGGTTAAAAAAGGTGGGTTTGCATTTAGTAAAATAACAACCCGTACCATTAAGACGTCTGTTTGCCTAGAGCAATCAGATATCTGCCAACTGTGTCTTTCCTCCCACTTTTCTAACTGCTGTTTGTTGTTATATTCTTGCTTGCCTGTCAAAGCCAGTACTGAGCCTGTGAACTCTTTGGGGCAAAGACCCACATTCTATGTGTTTTCAGGGAAACAAATAGCCCTCTTGGGCTATACATAATCCTGAGTTATTTGATGCAAAATGATTTATATCTTAGAATCAATAACAGCAGACCTTTGTAGACAGGTGTTTGTATTTCTTGTCTGTGAAATGCACATTTCATATCAAATCAGAAAGTACTTATCTACTCTACAGCTCTCTGTACGCTTTTTATTGTACTTCAAAGGCATCTATCACTATGAATCAAGGTGTTCAGAAATGGATAGTGATTTTTGGATACCTCAATTTTTAGGTGTTTTTTAAAACTTTTTTTAAAAAAAACAAGTATATTTTGATATAAAGGTAGGCTATTGTTATGCATGATTTTAAAAGGCTGTTAGAGCAACAGCTCAAACATATTCAAGGCCATTTGTAAAGATGGATGAAAAATTGCACCATTTATCTGGACCCCTCAAAGGCTGGAGGAGAATAAAATGAGCCCCAGATTTAACCCACCCAGATTTTGAAAGAGACATCAAGAAAGAGTTGCCAAATCAAGAGCCTTTCAAGTTTCACTTGCACATCTCTTTTTGAAATACAGATGGGCCAAACCAATTCTTCCCTCCTGCTTAAAACTTTGGATGTTTAGATAAATGTGAACTTGATCTAAGCTACCTCCGTTTCTGTGTTTGGTGCTCTTAAACCAAAATCTGACATTCAAGCCATTTTTTTGAACTTTCCACTGCCCCAGCTTTGCCCATCCCTAATTTTCTTCTAAATGTTGATTCTCTGAATGGAAAGATGACCCAGTCACCTAAAAAGACCAACAAGTTGGGTTCTGTATGGGCATAAGAAACCATGGTGGAAAAGAAAATAGAGGAATGTTCTTGACTTCTTTTGAAAGCATTCTTTATAGAAATTCAAAATTGTTGGCTTTACCCGTCTCCTATTGTACATATTGAATTCTCTATCTAAATCTATTGTAAACTATTGTTTTTTACCTAGCTTGCAAGTTTCTTCATGTTGCTTTTGCCTTTATCCAGCCGGAGCTCCACAATGGCCATCCATGCATCTATCAAGAGAATTTATTAGCAAGATAAATTCTCCATCTCTTTTTCTTATGTAATGACATTAAAAGCTCTTGGGTAGAATTCTTCCCATCAAGAGAGTTGGAACAAGATGGCTGCCGATGCAACAGCACATTTGGAATTGAATGTCTGAAAAAAGAGGTCTTCAATCTCCTATTCAGGTTGCTTTGCTGGGCTCTCTCAGAAGTTACCAGAAACACACTTTCCTTCTTGATTGCTAGACTGTGCTAGGTTCTACTTTATCCAAACCATCCAAATTTAGGCTGGACAGAGTGTGGCTAAAATGAAAGATGATGTGAGCCCATCCTCATTATGAACCAATTGGAGTGATAGAATTTGGGATTTGTATTTTAAAGACAGGAGAGTTACAGAAGAAGCAGTGGCCAAGGAAAATCAAAAGTTATCCAGAGATTAGGCATTTCTAAACTGGTTTTCATAGGGGCTAAGCCTCTGCAGCTCCCATTAGAGTTGGTGCTTGTTAATATTTATTGTTGTACTGTAGCAGCATTTAAAATGCCAACTGGGATCAAGGCCCTTCATTGTGCTAGGCCCTGTACAAAACACATAACCAAAGTAAATCCCTTCCCCAAAGAGAGTTAAATAGACAGGGGTAAGATAAAGGAAATATTCCCATTTTGCAAAACCACCAGTTAATATCCTGATTCAGCAATAAGGCTGCTTACATGCTTAACGTTAGGCATGTGCTTAAGTGTCCTTCCTCCTAGAGGATGCTCAGCTTAAAATTAAACCAAGAATTGTGTCAGAAATTAGAGAAAAATGAAAATGCAGGTGGTAGCAGGTACTTACAATTAGCGTAATGCTGTAGCAATGTTATTTGCTAAATGGAATTATGCTACATTTTATGAACATCAACAAAGTTTGAAATGCACAAAATAAAATGTATTATGTATTCATTTTGACCATGATAGTTGATTGTTCTGGAATACAAACGACCCTTTTCATAAAGCAGGTTTTAGAATGCTAACTCCATAATAAAGTTATTGTGAATAGACTAATTAGTTGGGATCATTTACCCCTTTTGAGGGTTACATTTGGGGGGGGGGGGGCGGGAGGTTAAGCCCCGGAAAACCTGCATTGAAGTGGGTTGACTTTTTTTTTTATTAACAATTTGTATCTGTGTTTGACTCTACAGTGCTTGTCTGTAACAAGAGAGACACTATATAAATGAATTAAATAAATCAATAAATCTGACTACAAAGTCACATGCAGTCAGTAATACAAACTTCCTCATGATCTGCTGTATCTCTTAAGAACATATTTGTAGGTCATGTTTGTTGAAGTAAGTTTATCCTGCTAAAATAACAGCTTTCTAGAAGGCTGCAACTAGCTCTTGAGGTATATTTTGACAAAGTATGCAAAAAATAATATCCTGTATTCTGGGAATTAATTTATTTCATTATTTTTCTTCCCCTTAGCATTCTTCTTTTGCCATTTTCAATTCTCTTTAGGCATACACTTTAGAAAGACCACATCCGCTGTTGAATGGTTAAGCAAAGGAAACTAACAAATAATCACTTTCTAGTACTTCAAAATATTCTAATTTTTTAATGGAGAAAATGCATTCTTAAATTAAATATGCATAATAAGTAATATTAATAAGAAGAAAGTGGGATATGTGAGAATGAATGTACTGTTGCAAGCAAAATGCATTTGATTTGCTAGATATAAAAGCTGGCTGAATTTGTAAGAATCAGTGGGGGAGGGGGGTAAGAGGGAGAAACCTCATAATGCTTATAAATTGTCCATAATTGTATGGATTTTAAATATAAAAAGTTGGCAGTGGCAAAAGCTAAAAGCCATTAGGAGAGATACTATTGTGCAATACATCAGTAAGAGGAACTCATAATCTTAGGGAAAAACCTAACTAGAGTTTTCTAAAATTTTGAAAACTATACTCGAGTCTTGTCTTGATGTTTACTAGACTATGGGCATTGTTCAAAAGGACATGGCCTAATGCATATATGAATCCTGTTTGAAAAGAGCTACTAATTAACATGAATAGTCTTTTGTGAAGGTCATTTATTGCAAAGTTCATTTTTCAGTTAAGCGTTGCTAAAAGTAGTCACCCCTCAGTAACAGCCATTAGATTAAGACACTTAGGTCTGTTCTCTTCCTGACATTGGGTCAGGGCTTTCAAAGAAAGTCTCTCCCAGGCCAAGGAGCCCTTAAAATAATATTTGAATAGGAAAAGAATAGATGAAATTACACTGTAAATAGTTTTGTCATTACTGAATTAATGAAGACCTTTCTAGTAATTTCTGAATACACAATTTCCTAATTCGATGTCCCAGCTTAAGTCTTTCCCTATGGGATCTTGAATTTCCGCAATCATAATGATTAATTAAAATAGAGATACCGAATATTCAGTTTTAGATGTGTTCATATGTTCTCTAGTGGTGAAATATTAGAGATGTCACCCCATGGAGCCTTCATTTCCCCCTTCAGTGGCTCCCGTATGGTTTTTGCCATTTCAAGATCACATGGGCTTCAACCAGCTGTTGTTCACCAGCAAACAAAAGGAAATTTCCTAGAGCTTCATCCTGCAAGATACTGACTGAGCACTCTGACACCGATTCAGTAAAGCACTTAAGCATCTGCTTGACTTCAAGAATGTGAGAACCACTACTTGTGTTTAAATGCATTGCTGGATTGGTCTTAGAGTGCACAACGTCTTGCAGGATCAAGTGCTTACTAAAAGCATAATTCTCACCCTTTCCAGCAATTGAATTCAATAGTTGTATGTGTACTAGGATCCAAAACCATTTCAGTTAACAAATGTTAGTGGAAGCTACTCAAAAAGATTTTTAAAAATCCTAGCTTGTTAACTCTTTGGGGCAGGGACTATATCCCTCTATACATTTGTACAGAAAATAAGAACAATGGGGCCTTGATGTTTATTGAAACCTATAAGCACTAAGGCTTGGAGCTTTGTTGGATAAATAGACTCTAAGGCTATGTCTACACTTACCAAAGTTAGTTCAAACTAACTAATTCAAACTAATTGTAGTTAGTTCAAATTAACTTAATTCGAACTAGCAAGGCCCCACTAGAATGCTAGTTCAAACTAAGCAAGTGCCATGTATGGCACTTGCTTAGTTCGAATTAGTCAGTTGCATTAAGGTCAATGTGCTGGTTAGGTCGAACTAAGCAGTTAGTTCGAACTAATATGGCCACATTCACTTAATTCAAAGTAAAATGAGATTTTACTAATTCAAACTAACTTTTCCTTAATTCAACGCAAGGAACTACTTAAGTCAAATAAAGGAAACTCAAGTGTAGACACAAAGTAAATTAAGTCGACTTAAGCCTGCTTAATTTACAAGTGTAGACGCACCCTAAGTGATTCCAAAATATTTTCCTGATTTGGAGCCATATTAATGCCTAATGTCCTCTCTGGAGGCACCAAGAAATTCAGTGTGTTTCAGTTCATGGAGTTGCTTTCCAAGCATTCTGTTGGGAGGCAAGGATTCTGCCCCACTGCTTTGGAAGTGGCTTGCTGGAAGGTCTGCTGAGATCACTCAGCCCTGCTGATGTCCTAAGAATGGCACAGAAATCCTATGAATCCATAGCATTCAAAGAACAGGTCCATTTGTATGGCAGATCAGAGTCCCTTTCCCATTTGATAGTACAGTTCATTCCGGAGTCATGAATCTTTGTGTTTCCTGCCAGCCATTGCCTGGAGGTGGCCATTAGAAATTCAAAGTACCAAAGGATCAGCATTATCTTCCATTAGGAAAATTCCCCAGCTTTGAACAGGAAAGTCCCTCAAAGAACGGCAGTCTATCCCTTTGTCCCTCCTACTTCCTGCATACTCAGGGTCCTATCCTCACAAGTTTGGGCAGGATGGTATTTCAGGTGATTGAGAGGAAAGGGGGAGTGAGTTGTGGAACCACCATTCCCCTCTCCCCCCACAACCCCTCTGTCAGCCTGCACTGGATTTTTACTCCTCTCTATTTACATTAGCAGAGGGGAGCATATGGGCCTTGGAGATTTAATGTTGCATGGCTTATTTGGCTGTCACAATGTTTTACATTTTTATATGTTGTAACATACATGGTGATCATCTTTAAGGAAAAAAAAATTGTATGGCAGGTCCCTAGATGCCCTTGCTGGGAGCAGATGTCTGAACAAGAACGTTGTTAAACCTCTCTTGGATTCTCATTTTCCATCCTTTGTATATTCTAAATTGTACCACTTAGCACACACTGAACCTCTCTCACTTCCCAGCAGAACTTAAGATGGTTTAGGGCGGCAAAAGGTTGAAATGGGGAAACTTGCAGATTTATAGGACACTGAGACGGATTCGTAATCTGTATTGATGCCATCATCCCCTGACCATGTGACAGCCAAAGCAGATAAGCCTATGACTGAACCGAAAAGATTTCTTAAAGCTGGTAATCGATATTGAGCAGCTCAGTCTGTCAAGCTATCAAGTTCAGAGATAGCCACACGACGGTGGTGGGGGTGGGGAAGGGAAACTAGAGAGGCTGACAGCAAGCCTTGCTAACTGGAGACACAAAATCAGCAGTTAAGACGACTTTGAAATGCTTGCAGACTAGCTTCACAGGACACGATAGGGAACAGGTACCTAATGTAGTGAATAGATGGGAGCAGCTAAGGAGGGAGCATATGAGAACACCACATACAGGGTGCGTCTACACTTACAAATGAAGTCGACTAAAGCTTGCTTAAGTCGACTTAATTTAATATGCATCCACACTACATTTTCCTTAAGTCGACTTAAGCAGCTGCTTAAGTCGACTTAAGGAAAATTTAAGTCATCTTTATTAAACCTAGTTTTAAGTCGACTTTTCTGGCTAAGTTCACTTAGCCAGTGTGGATGCAGAGTAGCCCTAAGTCAACTTTAAGTTGACTTAGGGGGCTTTAGGGCTTCCCCACTGCCCTCTCTGCCAGGGTGGCTGGCACAGCCACAGTCTGGCGTGCCCTCCGGTGGCAGGGGGGCACCCTTATGCCCTGCTAGGATCCCTGTCCCCCTCAGCCCCCATTGTACCAAGGTACAATGTGGCAAAAGCTGAGCCCCCTGGCACTTGGCAAGGGGTGCCCCCCCTGCCACCGTGAACCTGTCCACCTAGCCCATACAAGTCAACCTAGGCATCCAGTCGATTTGGCAGGGTCCCCTCTAAGTTGACAATTTTTGAGTGGGGACATGCTAAGTCGACTTAACAAAGTCAACTTAAAAAGTTGACTTTGTTAAGTCGACTTAAATTAACAAGTGTAGACATAGCCATATATTGTTTTGTTAGTACAGAAATCAATAATAAAAATATGGGGGATCCACACTTTGCAAAGTGACAGATGAATCTTGACATCTCCACTTTGGAGTACTAAGACTGACATGTCATAAAGGGGTCTGATTTTTAGAAAGTGCTTTGCACCTACCTACCCTCTGAAAATGAGTCGTCTTTTAGTCATCAATAGTCAGGTGCCCCAAATCACTAGTCAGTGTTGACTATTTGGGCAAGGAATTTCTAGCTCAGAACATCTGTTTTCAGTTAGAAGAGGGACCAAATCAAGGGCTATGTCTACACTTACAAAAGCTAGTTTGAATTAGTTAATTGGAACCAACTAATTCAAACTAATTTTAGTTGGTTCAAATTAACTTAATTCAAACTAGCATGGCCCCACTAGAATGCTAGTTCGAACTAGCCAAGTCCATGCAGGGCACTTGCTTAGTTCGAATTAGTCAGTTGCATGAAGGTCAATCTGCCAATTAGTTCGAACTAACTTGCAAGTGTAGACATAGCCAAGGAGTCATTCAGCCCCAACTAGGCTCTTCCCCTTCCAGTGGGAGAGGAGCTCCCCGTCAGCTATGGAAATAGGGAATGGCATCTCCTCCTCTTCCAATTTCTCTCAGAAACTGCCAACCCCACACAAAGCTGAGGAACCACATATGGGAACAAATGAAAGCCCTGGTTGGGGTGGGCAAAGACATACAACATTCCCCACCATCTCCTAAGAAGTGGTTACACAGCAAAGTTAACATGGTGGGAGTCAGTATTTACTTTTTGCACAGACTCCTTTTGTACTGTAAAACTCCCCAACCCTACCTCTGAGGAGTAGCACCCAGCAGAGCAGGAGCAGGTATCACATTGTTTATGAATGTTCCCCCAAAAAGTTTTCAGTGACAGAACTCCTTTCCCATTCCTTGTGTGTGGGGAAACAACTCCCTACTGAGACAAGTGGAAACTATGACAAGAACGTTGAGTCTTCCTGCTTATCTGGTCCCTTCCATAAATTGCTACATTGACTTCAAGAGGGAAGTCTGCTTAAAAGGAATGGTATAATCTAGCTTAAAGTAAAAACAAAGATTTAGTTCTTAATGCACCAGACCAGTGGTTCTCAACCGTGTTGTTGGGACACATTACTGTGTCACCGCACATCAGCAAGTGTGTTATGGAAAGCTGGGGGGTGGGGAGGGCATGGTCTGTCTTTTAGAGTTGCACAAAGCATATTGCAAGCCACAAAAGGTTGAAGACCACTGCACCAGACCATCCACATGTCAGTGAGGAAGCTATATGCCATTATTATTCGTAGCACAAAATATACAGCATAAGAACAAATTCTCACTCAACCAGAGGATGTGTGGCTCCATTCTATACATAGACCACAACATTCTCTTCCTCCCAACTTCAGTGTAGAAAGAAGGGAAGACAATGTCTCTCAAAATAAGTTGTACAATGATAACACCTCCTAGATAGCAATAATCTCTAGAAAGGTAATGAAGATTTCCATATTTCTCTCTCACACACACACACACACACACGCACACCCCTTCCTGCTGAAGAATGGGATGTGCTTTTCTTTCTTAAATGTCTAATTAGTGGTCAGTGTGTCATGTCACTATTTCAATAAATTCCAGTTGTGACAAAATTTGGGAGCACATGAGAATAAGTGTTTGTCTTGAAAGACAGAACAAACAGAAATTAATAGTCATGTTTCCCCTGTTATATTTACTGTTTTGCCTCTAAAGGGAATATTAGTCCACTAAGAGATTCATAATTAGGAGCATGCCAGATGGGTTATCAATGTGGTTTTAAATTTTTATACATAGAGTACTTGTTTTTTTAGGAGATGCTTTGGTTCCATGTTCAGTAGTTAAATATAAATATCTTGAATAAGGCGGTGACTAACTGCTCCATGATTTTGAATCTGTGTTTATTTAATTCCCCACCACCACCTTTTTTCAGGGGAGGAAGGGTGATCTAGTGGGATAGATGAACTGAAAGGATTTACCAGATGGAAGAATAAAGCTTGAAAGCAGAAGCAGACTCTTCAGCTAGTAAAAAGTCAAACACTTTAGTTAAAAAGAAAGCTAGAAAACATTAGTTATGCTGGATTCTGCACATCTGTACTGAAATGTTATTGGAAGAGGTGATTTTGTGAGCAGGAATGATCAGAAGCTGGAATGTGTGTGTTGCAATCAAATTGGAGTACCAATGTTGAGAAAGAGGAAAAAAAACCCAGCACCTGGCCAAGCTTAATTCGAACTAACTAAAGCCATGGCTACACTAGGCTTTAATTAGTTTGAATTAAGGGCTTCCTTAATTTGAACTAATAAATTCAAATAGGCTATTCAAAGTAAAGGTTAATTCAAACTAGTTAGTTCGAATTAACCAATGTAGCTATGTTAGTTCAAACTAATTGCATTGAATTCAATGCAAATCGCTAATTCGAACTAAGCAAGTGCCATGAATGGCACTTGCTTAGTTTGAACTAATTTTTTCTAGTTCGAATTAAGTTAATTCAAACTAACTAAAATTAGTTTGAATTAGTTAGTTCAAACTAACTAATTTGAACTAATTTTAGTAAGTGTAGACATAGCCTATAGTAGTAAGTCCCCTCGTCTTCCTGTAGATCAGTCACTAGAGGAAGACATATCTGAGTATACGCAGGGGGTCATTTTGACCTGTTTTCTTTAACCTACAATAAAAAAAAATGAGTTAATACCAAAAAACTTATTTCTCCAGGAATTCTTAAAGCTGGCATATCTTCATCATGCTCCAGGGCCGCTGACAAGACAAATGGCCTTTTCAAGTCTGGTTTCCCAGTGCCTCCATTGATGTGCCTCTCCTGTTTATCTGAAGGTTTTAGAAGTCCTGTAACAAGGCTGAAACATGAGCTATGTAATGGTGACCTAAACTGTTATTGTAACTTTACATTCATTCTATTTGTTACTAAATGAGGAGGGATAAAAACACCAGAAAGGATAACTCAAAACTGCAGAATAATGTTAGTTTTAGAGGGATGGATAGCTGTACTGTAAACAGAATGAAATTTACTATAGCTACACCAATTGCGAAAGAACTGTATAGCTTAGAGACACAAACCACAGCACCAGATTCACCTCCAGAGCTTTGTAGAAGTTCAGATCTGCAGTAAGATCCGGATGTGAATTTCAAAGCTTGGGTTTGTTCAGTGATTTTCAAACCATGGGTCGGGACCCAGTTCTGGGTTGCAGACCCTCAGGTACTGTTACATGGTGCCCCTACTGCCTCCGCCAAAAGACTGGCATACATTGCTCAAAGATGTAATTGTCAGGTGATGGGCATAGCTGATTTTTTTCAACCGGGTCCTGAGGAAAGAAGTCTGAAAACCATTGGGTTTATTTATACAGTGAGCCTGAACTAAAGCTGAATACTCAAGTTTATAAGGTCCAAATCCATGGTTTGGATTATAGTTTATAAGGTCCAAATCCATATACATGATGGGAGACTGCCACACTGAAACCAGAAATACAGAAAAATCCTAAAAGTTGATAGGAGCTCATGATACAATACATTGCAACAGAAAAACAAAGGAAAGTTCCATCTTTGGGTGGGTGTTATAAAACGTAAAATAAAAGGGGAAATAAATGCCTCTTTATGCTGTTTTGATAAGACTGCTCTTGGAATAATGCATGCAAGTTTTTGATTCTTCATTATGAAAAGGCTATTGAAAAGTTAAAGAAAGTGTGAAAAGAATGATTGTAACAAAGGGATTTAAATGGTAAAGCCTAAAAGGCAGGGACCTTGGGTAGCATTTTCAAAAGAGCCTGACTGATTTAGGAGCACAAAACCCATCACAGTACTCCTAAGTCACTTTAAAAGCATTGGGTTAGGCACTTAGGTATCTTGGGGGGGGGGTAATGTGAAATCACACTAGGTACCAAAGTACCTTCAAAATGACCCTAAACGCTATTGAATGTTCTATCCCTTGCCATCCTAGCTACTCTAGATTGCCCCTATTTTACCTTATCTATCTGCACCCATAACCATAACATGCAAGTGCCTCACAAGCTTTTTCACATAGTTACCCTCATGAGAATCCTGAGGTAGGAAAATGAATTATTATCTTTATTTGATAAATGGGGACCTGCGGCACAGCAAGATGAAGCTACTTGCAGAAGAGCACACACAGGATACATGTGGTAGAGCTGAGAATTGGACTCTGATCTCTAGGTACTATTTTCCATTACCAGCCCAGCTGTCTGTTGGACTATCACCAAGAACTCTGTAGATTCTTGCTAACTAAGAATAGGTGGTATGACATCTAAAATGCTGCTGATAAGACTTCAATAGTTTGGAAAAACATTGATTAAAGGAAGTAGAATACCATTGGGCAATATTGGTGAGGTGTTTGGAGGAGGGACAAGGAACGATTTTTTGTAAATGTGTTATAATGGTATAAAATAAACAAAAATACTCAGAAAACAAAGTTGAGTGATAAGGGCAATTAGAGAGTGGAATTACGGTGCTTAGTGAGGTAATGGAGGCATCAGCATTTAAAATGGTTTTGCTACAATGCTAGTGGGAGTCATGTAAAGGAAGACCTTACATGATACAGGGTTGGTCCAAGAGAGCACCTATGATTTTATGTGGCTGGAGTTGGAATTTCATTTGAGATATTAATTAGGACTTTAACTCATATTCAAGACCTACAGCTGCTGGCTGTGGTAACGGAAAGAGCAATACATGAACAGTGCCTTGACTCGTAATCAAATTTCTCAACAGTACCTGACAGAGTTAAGGATTTGGCCTAATGCTCCGTGTCTCCTTATGGAAGGGATGAAAAGATTTTATTTATCTCTGCAGAGGATTTTATTCTCTTCACATAGGCCATGTCATAGACAATATCAGAACATATTTGCAGTACTAGAGGGGCCCTTCTTTTTGTTAAGAAAACTGAGATGCCATGAGGGTAAGCACTGGATGTCTGCTTTAGAAGCCCACAAATCCTCATTGTTTCATGGACAGTGTTCATTTGAATAGCATGGGGGACCAAAAATAACCCCCCAAAAACCTAAGAACTAATCTGTATGTACATTGTCTACCCTGCTCCTTTTTCTAACTTTAGCCGTGCCAGTCATCTTCTGTTAACATGGGCAGGTGAAAAAATTTTGACACCCCAGAATGAACTGCAATACACTTGCTTATTTTTGTTTTCCTTCTTAGGCTAATAATAGCAGCTACGGTACTAATATTCAGGGTACCATATTTGGTGTGTTTTTTAAACTGTGATCATTATGTGACTAAACATCATAATGTTTGGGGATTGCGGGGGGGAGGTTGGATGATATTCCCTAGAGGAAAACATTTCTTTTATCATCTCCTGTAGTTTATTTCACATATTCATGACCCTCCTGCTTTTTTTTTTTTTATGATGAGCCATAAAAATGACAAAATACATTAGCAAAGTTCTCAGTTTATGCTAAAATGACCATATTCAAAAATAATAACAGAGACTTGTATCAGCAATGCAAAAGATGCATGAAGTAATTGGTGCTTAATTTGTACACAAACTGTCAAGGCAGTTTTCCTCACGGCCTGCATCTTCTGAATTCATTAGTCTCTAATTAAGGCCAGTTGGGACCAGCAGTTAGAAGGTTAAAGAGGTTCTGACAGCCCTAATCATTGCTCAGGAAGCTGAAAATGTATGCAAAGTCTCGGCAGATGGGGTGAGATCTGCTTCTGCCAAGTGATAACTGTTATTCCTTTGCACCTCCAAAGCTGTCATCCTAATAGGCACATTTTAAATTTATTAATGCTCTAGTTACAATGCTTACACAGTCTCTAATGGTATGTCATTCCGAGTATATAAACTGAGCAATTAACACATATTACCTGGTAATGGTAAAATTATTTGTTGCCTGTTTGATTTTTTTTCCTAATCCAGCAAGAACCATCATAAGCAAAGATTTTCTTTGTTCAGGGAAAAAAAGAAACCAACCAGGTACATGTTGGTTTGACTGGTATAGTTTTATTTCTCTGGATGTACAGCTACTTTGAGTTTTTTCCTTTAGATTTAGAAAGTAGTGACTATTTGTCCAGACTCAGCATTTTAAAGTCAGTGTTTTAAAAGAATTTTTAAAAAGGAGTACATTTGTTGCCAAATTCTCTTTTTAACACTGTTTTATATGACTTTTTGAATTCATCACAAAATATCCCTCTGTTTGTCTTCCGAGCCACTTCTCTAGGTATTCCCCCCTCTCTTTGATATCCTCTATTTTTCTTAAAGCTGCTTAATCAAAATAAAGGCTTTGGGGGGGGGGGGGGGGTGGAGGGTGTTAGATTTCTGTTGTCCACACTGAGGCTTCACTCATGACAGGCTTTTAATTAAATATAGCACTTGTGCAATAATTGTTTGTGATGTAACAGCCAACACAATTGTAAATCATATGCAGTGGATGGGTTCTGCACTGTAGGCTTCATCAGGACGGCAGGATTCAAAAACAGTCCTAATAGCATGATATGGTGTTAATCTCAGCAAGAGACCAATTATGTAGCCAATGACTTATAGACAGGCCAGGAACCTATTCCTCAATTAGGAAAATTGATTTATACTCTATAAAAATAACAAGTGTGAAAGAATTTAGGATAATTAAACTCTAGGTCTGATTCTGCTCTCACCAGTGAAAGTCACAAGTGGCTCCAATTTAATCACAGCAGTGTGAAATCAAGGCAAGAGTAGAAGAATGGCTTCTGATGACTTCTCTGCTAAGTTCCTGAATGGAAATATCTCAGAGCTTAAAATCAAACAAGGAGTCCTGTGGCACTTATAAAGACTAACAAGTGTTTTTTATCACTTGACCTTTCATGGGAGAAGATCCCACTTCATCAAATGCTTTGTGATTGAAAATAAGTAATGTGAGGGCAGAATCAGAATTCTCCAGCCACCTAGCATGGTCCTGTCTTCCAGCCCTACTGAAGCCAAAGGAATGCCTCAGCTGAGTAAGGGCCTCATAATAGGTAACTTGACTTACCTGACAGTCAAGATTATGTAGGTTGAGTGTTTAGCAACAAGAAATTGCCCAAGGTCCAAACACTCAAAGGTACTTAGGCACCTAACGTCCATTGAAATCAATGCAAGTTAGGCACCTAAATATCCCTGAGGATGAGGGTCTCAGTACCTCTGTTTGTCACAAGAACCATCTAATTAATTTCAACAGAATCTCTGTCCTGTACAAGAGAAAAGTAGAGAAGTGATATATAGCAACAGCCAATTAAACAGGCTACAGAGTGGGGTTAGAAAGTTGAGCACCACAGTCTGGCTCAAAGCTCTTTTTTTCTGAGAACAGTATCCCAGTGGGCATTGCTTGCATCGCCTAGTGTAGTGTCACTCCTTGTACAATTATGATTTTCCAGTTACTGTCATTTGCTGGGCAACTGAATCCATTCATAAAGCTGGATATATAATGTGGCCCAGATCCTTGGCTGGTGTAAACCCTTTTAACTTCAGTGGTGCTATGCCAATGTAGACCACCCGAGGATCATGCCCACTCTGTTTGTTATTATTTACTGCACATCTTGTGACATATTGTTTGATAAAGTGTCTCCTTGGTCACTTTATTTATTTATTTTTTTAATATTTAAAAATGCACCTTTCCAATGCTGTCAGCATACACGCACACACATTAGCCTAAATCAAACCAATATCAGTTACAGGCTTTCCCACCTGACAGTTTTATAGCTCCCCTCATACTCACATCACCCATGTCTACTAAGAAAAGAGAAGGAGCTTTGCAACATACCTGAAGTTCAATGTAGATTAGGGCTCTGCCAATGAAAGAAGGCACAATTTCCAGAATTAAGGACTCTAGTTAAAAAGTCTTGCCACCTGCATCTTATTGAAACCTTGAGGCTGGCCAATAGAATGCCTCAGCTGACCTTAATTGCTTCATTGTTCTACATGAAGGAAGGCGGGTCTGCATTTTCTACTTTGTTTATATCAGCAAATAAGGTCAATGAAATCACATCAATATAACACTGCTGAAAAGCAAAGGGGAGTCAGGACTAAGGTAGGACTGGACTTATGACTAAAAATCACATAGTTGCACTAGAGCTTCTCTTTTTTAAATGTATCCTCCTGCTAACAGGTCCAGAGCACAGAAACCAGCACATATCATGTACTGCAGATGGGTCTGTGGTGGATCACAGGCAGCTAGCCATATCTAGCATGGAGTATCTGCTGGCTATTTAACTAGTTAGCCACCAGACATTTCTGGGATAAATCACTTCCAGTTGCCTCACAGAAAGAAAACTGTCTAACAGAACAAATAATTCTTCTCCAACAGTAGATTCAATGCTTGAATCAGGGATGTTAGGCCCAGTGCAGTACTCCCATCTGCCCCCACCCATGATTCTGAATCCTTGTCACAAAGAATTCACAACTAGAATGTAAAAGAAGTGTAAATAATCTGCTGTGACTGGTTGGCTCTTGGGACACAAGTCAGCAGTGATGCAAAAAGTGGTGGAGGTTATAGGTCAAGTGCAAGTTACTCAACAAATTAGTGTAAGTGATCAAGCAGAGTAACTTACACAAATTTGCCAGTCCCATGTCTTATAAAATTGTGTAACTTAACACCAGTCTGGTGTTCTGCCAGATCAAAATTCTGGTCCAGGGTAAACTACTGCAAGTTGCTCTTACTCTTGCTAAGACTGAATGGGCTCCAGAAGTGTTGGAGATGATGGATGGGAAGGTTAAAACAATGGAAAGGCCTGCATTCCCTTATACTTTACCATTCGTTGCTTTCCCTGTTACCAACTCCTCACCTGTCTCATAGGTATGCAACTTTCACTTTTCCTGTGCACACCCTGGGCCAGATTGTCCAGAGCTGCACACGATCACTGACAGATTTGAGTCACAGAGGAGGTCTTTCTGGCCTTTCGAGACCTGTGTGCAAGGCATAGAACTTCTCTCGTGGCACAGAATTGATATAGTGATTCCTATGCCACATCCCAGCCTCTTGCTGCTAATGTGGGGATGTGGCTGGAGGAAAGGCTCCAGGTATAAGATTACCCCCTCACTACCCTGATCTTTGTGTTGGTCCCTTTGGGCCATTGACAGCAGATGTAGCTTAGAGCTATTTGTACTAGGTAGAAACCACAGAGGATTCTGTTTTGTAGCTCAACAATGTCACCACTTTTCTTTGAGTCATGGCATATTGTCATGAGTACATTGACTGTAGAATATGCCTGTATGCAGAAATTCCAAAATTCAACACAGTCTGAGCAAGAGTACGTTTTTCATTACAGGGAGGAAAAAACTCAGGATACAGTGGAAAACTCTCTGCATGGTAGATGAAGATACTGACTTCTTTGAGGCCAAGGGATGCAAGAGGTCTTTCTCCAGAGGAACCAATAACATCATAGACTCATTTTGATGTTATTTTAAAATGAATTTCCTCCTTTGGGGAGACCTTGCCAAGTATTTATTCTATGCTATGCCTAACTCAGTTTCAGGATTTCGGGAATTCTCTGTTGATTTACTTGGGGACACTGCGCTATAACTGGTGGGACACCTGCTGTAAGATCTTTAGCTCTATTTATATCTACAACAGCTCTTCTTGGTCTTGATACAGTGCAAAAGGGAGATAAGCTGTCAGTGCCACATCTGATAGTGCCTAATACTTAGACTGTTTTCTCAGGTTAGCTGCCAGCACTGACGCCATGCTGTGTTCAGTAGGTATTCTTTTCCTAGATGCTTTACCATCAGATTTCACTCAGGCAAGGGTATTATGAGCCTGAGGCTGCCTGGATCCTGTTGTACCAGATGGTGATAAATGATGGTGATAAGACTGCAGGGTTAGGGGAATTCATTGCAACATTTCTGTGTGGTGCTCACTGCAAGATGTGAGGTGAAACACATGTAATTCAGCCGGACTTGAGAGTGTTGCATACCAAAGGTTGTATTTCAATAGGAAGTATTTAGAGCATGCTGCAAGTTTAAGAACGATCTGTCACAAGATTAGAAGGATCTGTGACCCAAACTACCCAAACTAATAACATCCTATAAAGTGTGTCACTTTCCCAGCTCATACATGATCTTTTTTTTGGTCCTGATCTTCCATGGCTAGGAGAATTTGAGGGAATATTTATATTGTAACTATTTCTTTTTGGGGTAGGGGGTAGACTTATTTTGATCCAGCAAGATGCTGAGCATTTTTGTGAGGTGCTCTGCACCCTCTGACTTCTATGGGAGTTTAGGGTATGCAATACTTGGCAGGAGCCCTTAGCACCTGGCAGAATCAAGCCCTACAAGCATTAATTGTTTCCATTTAATTGGCATTTGCAGATTATTTAGCTGTATGGAAGGACTGTGGCCAGAGACTCTGTTGGTTTGTGTTTATTTTGGCTGCATTAGGAAAATAACAAACCCTGCAAACGAACTGGAAAACCCAGAGAGAATTTATGTTTCTAAACTTGGGGCTTGGGCTAAGTTTCTTTCCAGCTGCACAGACGCTGGCCTTGCCACTATCTCAAGGGTGCTTTATGTATGTATGTCCAATTGCTTCAAAACTGAAAGTGATACAAGTATTTGTATGTATTGAATAGTAATTCTTAGCGCTGGTATGATGATTGTCTTTTGTAGAGGTGAAAACGCTGGACAATGATGGGTAAGCATCATCTCCATTTATGGAACAGGATACTAAGGGTCACAAGCAAAGGAACTTGTCCAAAGTTACACAGCAAGTCACTGGCAGATCGAGAACTAGAAACCAGGAGCTTGAGTCCTACCTAACACTGGTTTCGCATCAGGTAACTCCAGTGAATTTAGTGGAGTTCCTCCTGCTTTACATCAGTGTAATGGAAATCAGAATCAGTCTCCAGATCTCCTGACTCTCAGTCCCTGTTCATTTGCTCATATCGAGCCAGATTCTCTTGTGCACTTAGTTGGTTATCTGTCCAGATGTGGCCCAGGATCCCTGGCTCCTGCACTCTACATGAGCATTAGCTGGAATACCTGCATTCCTGCCAGTTGTCCTCCTGGCCCAACATAGCCCACCATCACTGGGGGTCAAAGGCTATGTCTACACTTGTAAAGTTAAGTCGACTCTGTTAAGTCAACTTAACAAGGTCGACTTTAAGTAGACTTAAAGTCGATCTTGCTAAGTTGACTTAACAGAGTAGCTACACTTTAAGTTGACTTAAGTGGTCCTTGTTCAGTCGACTTAACAGTAGACATAGCCATCCACACTGGCTTTAAGTCGACTTAATAAGGTCAACTTAGCGCTATTCCCCGTCCACACTGGCTTTAAATCAACATAATAAGGTCAATTTAGTGCTATTCCCTGTCCACACTGGCTTTAAGTCAACTTAATAAGGTCGACTTAAAGCTTAAGTTGACCTTCAGATGTGGTGTTATTAAGTCGACTTAAGCTGTTTTTAAGTCGACTTAAGGAAGCACTTAGGTCGACTTAATAAAAGCCCAGTGTGGACGCAGCTTTGTGTAAGGTCGATTTAAGCGTCCTTAAGTTGACCTAAGTTGCCAGTGTAGATGCACCCAAAGAGAAGGCAGTCTAGAAGCTAGCTTAATACCCTTTGGGGACTCCCGTACATCTGGGAAATCTTCAGTGGATATACACAAGCTAGTTTTCACCCCATTCACACCACAGGAACGGTGCTAAGGGAACAGAATGTGGGCAAAGAATCTGATCTGTTATTTTGTTATAATAAGGCCTAATTCTGCACCACTCAAGTCAGGAGGAATCTTGCCATTGATCTCAATAGCAAATTCATGCAAATTAATGTTTTTGCTCCAAAAGACAAAGATTGGTAGGGAAAACATACTAGCCTTGTCTGTTCAATAAGTGGTTGTCAGTGTTGGACATGACAAAATTTTGCCCTGGGTCAAATGTGTAAATACTTTCAAACAGAGGCAGAAGTATTTTTTTTACCTGCAGATTCCTCCTCTCAAAGGAGAAAGTCCATGTGATCATTACAATAAGCTATAAATATTGTACAGCCTGAAATGAAAAAAAATCGCTGCCAGGGTTGCACAAACACACACACAAAGAGCACACTGCTGACTGGTAGAGCTGGTTGGAACTTTTTGCAAAATCTTTGTGATCAGACACACACCCTGTAATGGATTTTTGGCAGGTCAGGATTTTATAAGTTCCAAAGGGGTAGCCGTGTTAGTCTAGTTTGGCAAAACAAACAAGGAGTCCTGTGGCACTTTTAAAGACTAACAAATTTATTTATTGCATGAGCTTTCATGGGAGAAAAGCTCCACTTCATCAGACACTTTGAAGATGGGGAACTTATAGAATGGGAAGTAAATAAGTGCACGGAATTGTAAGTCATAATATCAGGTAAGACTATTTTAGCAAATCAAAGCAGTTGTTTAGATTCAAACACTGGGGAACAACATATAGAGGCAAGTGAGGTCAAATCAACTTTTGTAATGAGAAAAAAAAACCCACAGTCCCTATTAAACTCTGAGGCAATGGTACAACTCTGCATATGAGTTCCAATTCTGCAGTTTCTGTATAGTTATACACCATGATTGACTTGTATTTCATACTACCGTTCAGGCTTTTCTACTCCAAAAGCATATTTTTCCACCCTGCAACCCAAAGTTGAATTTTCTTTACTTGGAGCAGTATTAGGGCTTATGAGGGGCATTTGAACATTCGGCTAAGGGCAGTGGTTTTATTTAGTGTTGTGACTAACATCTGTCATATGTGGCTCATTCTTCCTTTCCCCCTTTCTCCAGGCGGAGAATTATGCATGCAATAGATTGTTTTGTTTTGGTAGGGTTCTAGTTGGGGACAGCCAGAAGGGGGATATCTTTTTTTCAGTGTACACACTGCTAAGTGTTCCTGTTAAAAAGGCAAGTTGAAGATGTGTGCCTTGCACTTGAGGCAGAAGGTGATGAGGTTTGTGATGGTCCTTAGTTCTGAGGCAGTTCCTTCCACAGTCTCAGACAAGCCCTTAAAAACCTTTGTCTCCTGCACAGATGATTTTTATCCTTATGTTAGAAAGTTCCATTGTACCTGAGGAGTGAAGTTTTGAACCCAGAGCATTAAGTAATCTTTTAGGTATTGTAGGCCCAGGACATGGAGGCTATGTCTACATTTGCAAGTTAGTTTGAATTAAGGAAGCTTAGTTCGAACTAACTTAAGCCTTGGCCACACTAGGCTTTCATTAGTTTGAATTAAGGGCTTCCTTAATTCGAACTATTAAATTTGATTGCTTAGTTCGAACTAACCCTTAGTTCAAATTAAGTCGATGTGGCCATATTAGTTCGAACTGACTGCTTAGTTCGAACTAATCGGCTCATCTTCCAACATCTCAGCCCTTATTGTCAAGACACTCAGGCTCTGTCTACACTTACAAAAGCTAGTTCGAATTAGTTAATTCGAACTAACTAATTCAAACTAATTTTAGTTAGTTCAAATTAACTTAATTAACTTAATTTGAACTAGTATGGCCCCACTAGAATGCTAGTTCGAAATAGCCATGGCCATGCAAGGCACTTGCTTAGTTCGAATTAGTCAGCCATAGGCTGTCCTTGTTTCCCTCCCACAAATGGGGCAAGAGGAGATGCAGTGGGATGGAACTGCTATTGGAGAAGAAACTCTTGACTGAGCCACTTCTTCTTGTGTCAGGTGCTTGCTGCTGCTTTTCCACCCACTGCCAGAAATTTTCACTTTCTCCTCCTGCTCCCATTGCCGGCCCCTTACCTAGGAGAATAGTAACGCTGGGAAGGAATGGGCTCTAGGGGAGGGAGAGGAGGATGAGCTGCACTCTCCTAGTCCCAACCCTTGCTTTGTCCCCTCGTGTTTATGTAGCCTTTCAAATCTTCACAGTGAAATCATTAATCCACAGAGTGTGTCAGTGTTAGCAGGCAGAGCCAGTCTCACGACAGAGGGAAAGGCCTCTGCCTTTAAGGTGAAGGGAAGCTGCTGGATTTTGGAACGTCCACTCAAAACATGTAAATACGTAAATCCCAGCATAAGAAATTCAATTAGGAGTGAAAATAATGGGTGAGAGTGTGCACTGAGAGCCTCTAGCAGTGGCAATTACCTATACTGCCGTGTCTGAGCACTCAAAGAATGTTTCCGTTTATGCTATAAAACCTTAATTATAATACAAACAGCTTCCCTTTAGCGCTGAGAGAGAGACTCAGTGCTGCGTCACTCTTCCCATTAAGTGATCTGCAAAGAGTTCCCTTTCACAACTAACTATATGCTAGGATAACTCAGAACACCTTTTAGTATTGTGCCTTACAAACCAGTTCACTATTGGGACCATAGCCCCAAAGTCACATCAGTTAGGGATGATTTGCCAAGTATGTAAACAGGCAATAGCCTGAGACTGAGCTCATTTGCACAACTTTCACACTATCACATCCTCCTTGATTTCAATGTGGTTACTTCTCATTTGCCCTAGATAAGTGAGATCAGAATCACGTTCAGAATCTGGAATAAAATCCCATGCTCTAGATACACCGGCAAAGCAGCCATAGACTCATAGGCTATGTTTACACTTACTAAAATTAGTTCGAATTAGTTAGTTCGAACAAACTAATTCGATCTAATTTTAGTTAGTTCGAATTAGCTTAATTCGAACTAGCATAGCCACACTGGACTGTTAGTTCGAACTAAGCAAGGACTTGCTTAGTTCGAATTAGCGATCTCCATTCATTTCAATGGCTGGTTAATTCGAACTAAGAAATTAGTTCGATTAACATGGCCACATTTGTTAATTCGAACTAGTTAGTTCGAATTAACCCCTTAGTTCGAATACCCTATTTGAACTTATTAGTTTGAATTAAGGAAGCCCTTAATTCGAACTAACTAATGCTTAGTGTAGCCATGGCTTTAGTTAGTTCGAATTAAGCTTTCTAAATTCGAACTAACTTGCCAGTGTAGACATAGCCATAGAATCTTAGAACTGGAAGGTACCATGAGAGGTCATCGAGGCCAGTCCCCTGCACTCATGGCAGGACCAAGGGCTGTCTTAAATCATAGTGCCACAACATTCAGCCCCTTAAGAATAGGGGAATCCTTAGGGTATCACAATAATATCTATACCAACATCTCAGGACCCAGCATGAGAGATATAAACTGGATATCCTTATGCCCCAGTGGTCCCTGGCAGTCAACAAGCTATCAACTCTATATGGGAATGGATCAGTCCCTACCCAGCCCCAAATTAGGGGGTGGGGCATAAAAAGATTGTTTAAAGCCAAATTTGTTTGTCTACCCCATCTAATTTTTTATTATGCACAGCTTGGTCAGACCAGAGAATCTGATCCTCCAGGTAGAAAGGTGGTTTAAAATGTACTGTCTAAATAAACCTCCTGGGATAAGTAAAGTAATATATAAAGGCACTGATTATTTATTTCTTAAAAAGGCAGTGATGAAACACTTTTCCAGAATATTTCTGGACACCAGACTTTCATAGAGGTGCTTGTATATTGAGTGTAAGTAGATTGTACCAAACAGATTTTTTTAGGCTATGGCCTCTGACATATCATTAGTTACCAGACAGCTGGTACTGTCTGCAGTCAGTGCAAGATGTGACTTGTCCACTACACCAAGCAGAGGTGAACAACTACACAAGAGAAGACTCATGCAGCGTACTCAATTAGAGTCCATTTATAAACTAACAGATACTTTACAGACGTTCAGCAGATGATCAATCAAATCATAATCTCAGAAACCTGCCAACAATAAAACCCATAAATTAAAATCAGGTTATGTAAGCATGACTTGACAAACCTGATGTAATCTGATGGCATGAGATGCATATCCTACATTAAGTCACAACTTTCCCTTCCATTCTCTTACCCATTAACAGCGGGGCAGAAAATGGGCAGCGAATGTTTTGTAGCCACCATGTTTATCTACTTAAAATTCAATAAACTCAGAAACCTAACCTGGGTACAATGATTTTATGGTGGTCTATTTGTCAGCAATTTCTAACCGTGTTATCTGTTTATTAATGAACTGGTGACTGTCTAGACTTCTCACTAATGGCTAGTCGATATTTTCTATTAAAAAGCAATATATTGTGTATGGCATGTGTTTAGGCACCATCCTACAGTGGGATAGGAATGAAATGACCCTCGATCCTGCACAGCATTCCCATTGCACTGGATCAGATTGCAGGTTTGGGGATCCAAGTTCGGCAGCCAGTGTTAAATCTCCTTTGCACCCCTAACTAAGGGAGCTTGACTCAAGGAAGTAGCACTAATTCACTGAAAGCAACCCTGTTGATTTATTTGTGAGTCCTCACTATGGTTAAGCAAGCACAGCTCACATGAATAAATGTTGGCAGGAGCAGGCGGGAAGACATTTAGGCTATGTCTACACTTACAAAGTTAAGTCAACTTTATTAAGTCAACTTAACAAGGTCGACTTTAAGTTGACTTAAAGTCGACCTTGTTAAATCGACTTAACAAATTAGCTACACTTTAAGTCGACTTTGTTAAGCAGAGATAAGCATTATATTGGCTTTAAGTCGACTTAATAAAGTTGATTTAGCATTAATCCCTGTCTACACTGGCCTTAAGTTGACTGAAGGAGTCGATTTAAGGCTTAAGTCGACTTAAAAGGAGGTGTTATTACACACAAAGGAGGTGTTATAACACACAAAAATAGGTGTCGCCAAACAAAATTAATAGGCAGCAGGTTTAAAAGGAACAAAAGCAAGAATTTCTTTACACAATGCACAGTTAACCTGTGAAACTCTTTGCCAAAAGGTGTCATGAAGGTTAAGACAATAACACAAATAAATTCATAAAAGATAGGTACATCAATGACTATTATCCAGAATAGGGAAGGACTGCTGTCTTCCAGAGGCTGGGAATGACTGATGGGATGGATCACTTGATGATTGCCTGGTCTTTTTTCCTTCTGAAGCATCTGGCTTTGGCCACTGTTGGAAGACAGGATACTGGGCTAGATGGACCATTGGTCTGACCCAGAATGGCCATGCTTATGCCCTTCTGTGTTTTAAATATGAGGTGTGAAAGAGGATAGGAAGATAAACAAGATGCCTACCCTTGCATGTGCACACACACACACACACAAACACTCATTACAGGCCTTATTAACTTAGAGAATTTTATTAGTTTGCAGATACTGCTACCTTTTTGCCACTTAACCAGAGTGAACCTCGTATTTGTAGCTAATTGTCTTGTATGAAAGACAAGCAAAATAACGAACATTTTTATCATGTCCCAAAAGTATCCTTTGAAAACGTATAAACATTTTCATCAATTTGTGTTGTGCTCTGCATTCATCAGATCTCGTGAAGCTTCCGAGGGATGTGTGTCTAGAGGTCTCAGAACAGGATCAGGAGCTAGGAAAGCTACCACTCTAATTTTGGTTCCGACTCCCTCTGTGACTTTACGCAAGTCACATAGGCCAATTTCAGAAATAATCTCTGGACCGGGCACCTCATTTTTGTGACACATTTTCAGAACCATGGGTCACCTACAATTATAAATAGAGACAGAGGAAGCTGGGATGCTCAGGACCTGTGAAAATCATATAACCAATTGAGCACCTGGAAGCTGAGATGACCATTATCAGAGTCCTCTTTTGAAAATTTTAGCTATAATTTTCTGCCTTAGTTTCCTCATTTTAAAATTGGGATGATATAGTACTTGTCTTCCTCACAGGGATGTAATGAGGATTAACAGCTAAATCAGTTAGAAAAGTGTTTTCAAAACAAAGTATCACATCTATAGACTTGTTTCAAAGGGGTGGCTGTGTTAAGCTATCGCAGAAAAACAAACCGAGTCCTGTGGCACTTTTAAAGACTAATATATAGATTTGGCAGAATTCAATTTTTATTTTATTATAGTTTTCATGGATAATATCACTGCTTATTGCTAATCATTTCTTTCTATTTGTATTGATTTAAATATTTATAGTGGTGCTAAATTAAAGATTTTAAGCATTTTTTTTACATTTGTATCAATTTAAACATTCACAGTTGCAGGTTTTTGGGTGGGGTAACAATGGGGGATTAGACAATAATTATATAATGGCAGTACTCACTGAGATTCATAACTGTCAAAGCACCAGTTGCCAATATCACATGTCAAAATATAAAAAATAGGTATCCTTAAATCAAACTGTACTTCTCAAGCAGGATTCTTCTTACTCTGCCTATCTGTAAATTTTGATTTTTATTGCTGGAAATAGGTTTTCATTGGTTTGTGTTGTGAGCCACTGTAGCAACCAGGCAGGGCCTCCCTCAGACAGGGAGGGACTGTCACTCAACCCCATGAGTGGAGCCAAATAAGCCACACTCACCATGCCAGAAGCAGATGGATAGAGCCTAGTGAAAGGGTGGGACCTACAGCTCAGAAGGGGCACAGCTGCTGTAGAGGAAGGACATGTCCAGTCTGCTGCTGCAGAAACAAGCTGGAGAGGAAGCCAGTTACCCAGAGATCTTACGCGACCTGCCTGAGCTGGTGGACAACCCTAACCATGAGGGTTTGGTGGGCCTACCGCTGGCCGATCATGACCTTTGGCTGCAGGTACACAAGTACAGCATGGAAGAAGTAGCCATGTGATAGCTGATTCAGGTCCAGCTGGGCTTGCACTTGAGCTTTTATCAGAGTGTTTCTGCTGGAGTCCTGCTGACCCAGTGACAGAATACTGTTGTTGTTAGGGCCCTGGGCTGGGCTGCCGTGAAGTCGGGTAGAATTGTGTCCTCCTCCCACTCTTTCCATAGCACCTCCAGGGCGATTGCCTCTTCCTGGCCTGTAAAGCCACCCAAGTCCATACATCATTTGTTGGCCCCACCCTGCCTAATGCTGCGGGGTCTTGACTGCCTATTCATCCTGCCCAGGGCTAGAGATGCCTCTTTGCCCACTCTGCCTAAGGGCTGGGGGCTAGAGACTGCTTACTCACCCTGATTGGGGGCTAGAGACTACTTATTTTGGCTGCCTCATCCTACCTGAGGGTCTGAGCTATAGACTGCTTCCTTGTCCAGACTGCGGCTATAGACTGATTGCTTTGCCTGTCCTCATTACAGGATGCTGATAAACTAATCCTCAATACCAACAGGTGTGTAGTGTGGGTGAGTGGCTTCCTTCCAAACAACGAGGGAGGGACAGGTCACATCACCTATAGCCATACTAAGAATTGTATAGGCAAATCAGATTGTTTAACTTCCTGAATAAAATAAAAATGAATGTAAATAGATTTTCCTTTATATTTTTAAAATTGATATAATAAGTATTGTTTAAAGTATGATATTGCTTAATGATGAAATTTACCAATAAAAATCTAGTCCTTCAAAGCCTAAATATAAGTTTAGTTAAAAAAATTGTTGAATATTCTAAAAAGTATTAGCTTTTCATGGTCAAGTTTTGCCAAGAAACTATATATATTTTTTAAAATTAGCTACTAAGATATAATTGAAGGAGACTGGCTCCTTCCTTACAGTGCTATAAATGAACAAAAATGAGGGTTTGGTCTGATGAGGCACTGAGGATTCTGAACTCCTCCAGCACTTTGCAGAATATGACCCTAAGATAGTTATGCATGAAGAAGATAATTTTGGTTCAGAGCCTCCAAATGTGCCAGGCTGCAGTAACACGGTGAAAGAAGATGTCTTCCAAGAAGTTCACATTACTAGCCACAGTAAAATAAAATAGCTATATTGTTTCAGCAGCCAGTTTCTTCCCATTGTCTTCATTTTAAAAACCATGCACATTCAAAGTCAAAGGGATGTGTTTCACTACAATTTGAGAACTGTACTGTAACCAAATATTATCTTCATTTAACTTCTTGTTTCATGTTACTTTTTGGTCCTTGAGTTCTCTAAAGTTCATCATTGCCAATGACATTACCGTGACTTGCAAACTTTCTCATTATTTCCGCAATCAATAGGAGAACAATATATTGTGTTATTCTGTATTTCAGTTACCTGTCACTCAGTGTTTTATCTCCATTGATACTGCAGGTACCATGCACAGAAACTAAAGTAGGCTGACTTGTCTTAAGCTAATCTTGAATGCCTTTTGTTCAAGAGGTGTTTTGTATTCATCAGTCAACTAAAGACTCATCCTGAAGAAGCCCTCAGTCAGCACATAGATCTCAGTGAAAAAAGGATATGCAGTTTGTAAAATATTCATAGAAGAAGGTACCTCAATCACTTTCACCTTTTGACCCTTCAAGCCTGAAAGGATTAGCAGCTGTAAGTGGCAAATCTTATGGACGTGAAGTTTTCATAGATGAGATATCTTGCCATCTCTATTATCTACTTTTGATATTAAACCTATTCAGAAGTTACATTTATCTTTCCACTCTATCTGTCAGTGTGGTTGTGTCAGACTCAAAACTGTTTTAATAAAAGTCCAAAGTTGAAATGATAGCGATCAAAGTCTGGAGTTAAACGCAATTTTTTTAAAAGAGAAAAATACAGTGGATATTCATTTTTTCCCCTAAGGGCAAAGATTGAACCTATCAGTAATAAATACAATTAAATGCCCCTTATAACCAAAATAGTAGTTGTGTGGAATCAAGTAGCAAGTTATCTACATTTGTGAAGGTTAAAGTCTAAAGCAATCACTGAGATTTCCCAATATACAGTAAGTTAAAAGGAAATAATGGACGTTGACTGTATGCAATCAGTTCGTATAGCACATATTAAATGAAGCACCACAGCTGAGGATACTTTGCAAAATCCAGAATAGATTTAGAAACTACCACACATTCTTGCAGAAATAGTCTTTTTTCCTGTGATATACAGGAAACATTTAGAACATTTAATATAAAAACTATTGAAGTCGCAAAATTAGTTTTACATTTGTTAGTAAACAATCCCAGCCTAGTGCTAAGTTGTGAGTCAGATCCACAAACTGGATCCCATAAGAAGAATTGTAAATTAGTCATTTTGGAAGCTGAATAGCAGACTTCTTGCCCCAAACAATAATCTTTGTCCTTCCAGTCTGGTGGATCTGCAGAATTACCAGTCCTTTCCATGAGAGTAAGAATTCTCCAAAAGGCGGGTATATTCAGGTAGAAAATTAGCATGGTCTAATGAAATCCTAATACTGGAAGCTTCCAGTGAAAGTGAATATTTGTGCTGAATAAGCAACACAACTTAAAGTTTTAGGGCATTAACACTTCGTGTGACGTGGCCACCAGTGTACATACTGTTACACATTGATCCAAAGATAATCGTTTGCACTGATACTGTTACCAAACTCCCAGGTAACATTAATGGTGTTATTTCCATTGCCGTATGTCATCAGCTGGCTACATATAAAATAGGGCAGAAGCAGAGCATCTTACAACATTTACTAATTAAATTTCTTACAAAAGGGATGCTCATTCCTCAGCAATTAAGCATTAGGTGGGAAAAGATGTGGCATACTAATCAAGCTACATTTTCAGAAGAGCTCAGTGCCACTTTTTCAAGGACTCCAAATGCATAGTTTGGGCTATGTATTCAAAAGATCTCAAGCTCCCATTTAGTTACCTAAATAAAGGCCAGATTTCCAAAGATGATCAGCAAATAGTAGCTGCTATTGTGACACACATGGCCAGATTTCCATAAGAGCTCAGCATCCAACATAGGCTAGTCCACCCACTTCTGAAAATATGGCCAGTTATTTGATTCTTATATTGGGGCTGAGCCCTTCTAGAAGTCTATCCAATCCCATTTTATTGTATTGAGGATTTTGCAATGGTACTTGAGCTCCTAGGTCACTTAGGTGTTTTGAAAATTCCACAAATGGCAACAAATGTTAGACTGAATTGTAAACAGTATGTTAAAATAGGAGCCCCCAGAAGCAAGCACATATGTACCTCCAACACAATTTGCATTTCTTCCTGAGAAGGTTCTCACCACAGACAAGTGTTGCATCATAGTGGTAAATCAGAGTGGTTTTTTCCACTCCCTTTCTCAAGGGAATCTTGGTTCTTGGGCAGTTTTGTGATTATTCCTCCCAGCTAGCAGCTGTGGGTTGACAGCTCCATAGCACAGCTAAAACAAAATCTCTGTGCATTTTTACACGTAACCCATTTATCCTCTACATGGCATAATTTCAGCTTTAGCTTTCGGTTATGTTTATCCATGATTTCCTCCCTGATATTTAATGTGGGAAAACATTTGCCCAAGTTAGCACATGCTGTGGATATGATCTAGGTGACCAGGCATCCCAGTATTATTGGGACTATTCCAGTATTAGGGACCTTATATTATATATGCAATTTGCAATTATATTCCCCCACCCCACTCCACCCCTGGCTACCCTGGAAATAAAAGTGTCCTGATTTTTCACACTTGTTATCTGATCATTCTAATGTAGTCACATCCTAAATGAAAGATCCAAAAAACCCACACAACAAACAAACAAAACCATACAACCTTCCCCCCCCCCCCCCCCCAAAAAAAAAAAAACTCTGCTGGAGAAGAAAATAGATTTAATAGATTAAAGGATGATGATTAGGACATATCCTCACATCCCCTTGGTGATAAAATGAGGACATAGCCATGTACCAAGAAAAGGACAGGCGGATTTATGAATGGATTAAGAGAAAGGTTGAATGATACTTCCTCAGTGACCTTGAGCAAGTCATTTAACCTCGCTGTGCCTCAGTTTTCTCACCTTACAATTTGAGCTAAAGGAAAGCACTCTGAAATCTACTGATGAAAACTGCTACATAAATGTTAAGTGTTTTGTTTTATTGTTTTGCTATTTACCTGCTATTAGGTAATTATAGGCCTGCCAGTCTGACATTGATCTCAGGAAAGATAATGGAGTAGCTGATATGAGATTTGATTAATAAAGAATTAAAGGAGGGCAAGGTAATTAATGCCAATCACCAGGGGTTTATGGAAAAGAGATCCTGTCAAACTAATGATGTTTTTTTTGATGAGCTTACAAATTTGGTTGATAAAGGTAATAGCATTGATGTAATATACTTAGACTTCTGTAAGGCATTTGACTTGGTACCGCACGACATTTTGATTAAAAACCTAGAGTAGTATAAAATTAACACGGCACATGTTAAATGGATTAAAAACTGACTAAATGACAGGTCTCAAAATGTAATTGTAAACACGGAATCATCATCAAGCAGGTGTGCTTCCAGTGGGTCCCACAGGGATTAGTTCTTGGCCCTATGGTATTTAATGTTCTTCTCAATGACTTGAAGGAAAATATCAACTCATGGCTGATGAAGTTTGCAGATGACAGAAAAATTGAGGGAGTGGTAAATAATGAAGAGGACAGATCATTGATGCAGAGCAATCTGGATTGCTTGGTAAACTGGGCACAAACAAACGATATGGTTTTAATACAGATAATGTGGAAATGTATACATCCAGGAACAAACAATGTGGGTCATGCTTACTGGACTGGAGACTATCCTGGAAGCAGTGACTCTGAAAAAGATTTGGGAGTCATGGTGGTTAATCAGATGAACATAAACTTCCAGTGCAACCCTATGAGCAAAAGAGCTAATGTGGTCCTTGGATGCACAAACAGCAGGATCGTGAGTAGGAGTAAAGAGGTTATTTTGCCTCTGTATTTGGTACTGATGTGATTGCTGCTGAAATACTGTGTCCAACGCTGGTGTCCACAATTCAAGAAGAATGTTGATAAATTGAAAGGGTTCAGAGAAGAGCCATGAGAAAGATTAAATGATTAGAAAACATGCTGTATGGAGATAGACACAAAGATCTCAATCTATTTAGTTTAACAGTAAGAAGGTTAATGTGTGACTTCATCACACTTGATAAGAATCATCATGAGTAACAAATATATCATGGACTCTTCAATCTAGCCAAGAAATGTAGATTAGGATCCAATGGCTGGAAGTTGAAGTGAGACAAATTCAGACTAGAAATAAAGTGTAAATTTTTAACAGGTAGGGTAATTAACTATTGGAATAATTTATCAAAAGTCATGGTGGATTCTTCATCACTAACAATTTTTAAATCAAGATTGGCTATATTTCTAAAAGATATGATCAAGGAATTATTTTGGTAAAGTTCTTGGCCTGTATTATATAACTGATCTGACTATATGAAGCTGCAAGACCTCCCCTGCAGTAGGAGTAGCAGTGAGTCAGAGGGAAGAGGTTTCCCTCTGACACAGGCTACTGAAGACAGCGTGGTAAGTAGAAGGTTTGCAATCAGAGGCAGATATGTGAGGAATTTTAAGTACCTTGTGTATCCTCCTTTGATTGCTGCCAAAATCATGTGGCAGTATAGACCAGCTCTTTCTCTTCTAAAAGGATTTTTTGCCCCATGTTAGAGTGAGAATGAGCTACAGTACTCCCAGTTACATCACTTCACTTGAGTATCTCCAGATTTACTTTTGGTGAAACTGATAAGAAAATGTATTTATCATATGAGGTTTTGAAGGTGGGGAACTTACAGAATGGGGGTGGGGGGGAAATTAAATTCAGGGAAGTGTATGACATAGGATCAGGTCAGGCTGTAACAGCAAATTGAAGTAGATGTTAAGATTCAAACACTGGGGAGCAGTATATAGAGGAAGGTGAGGTCAAATCACCTGTTGTAATGAGAAAAAATTTTCCACAGAGATTTCAACAATTTCCATTCAACGATCAAACTTAGCCAGGAACACTCCACACAGGAGATCCATTTTCTGGACACTACAGTGCAAATTAGTGATGGACACATAAACACGACCCTGTACCAAAAACCTACTGATCGCTATAGTTACCTACATCCTTTGAGCTTTCATCCAAGACACACCACACGATCCATTTTCTACAGTCAGTCCCTAAGATATAACTGCATTTGCTCCAATCCTTTGGACAGAGACAGACATCTTCAGGATCTCTAACAAGCATTCTTAAAACTACAGTACCCACCGATGGAAGGGAAGAAAGAGATTGACAGAGCCAGACGGGTGCCCAGAAGTTAACTACTCCAGGAAAAGCCCCCAAAAGAAAACAATAGAGCGCCACTGGTCACCACCTACAACCCCCAAGTCAGACCTCTATAGCACATCTTCAAGGATTTACAACCTATACTACACAACGATCCTTCATTCTCTCAAGCCTTGGGAGACAGACCTCTCCTCGCTTAGGCTGCGTCTACACTGGTAAATTAAGTCGACTTAAGCTTGTCTGCGTCTACACTACAGTTTCCTTAACTCGACTTAAGCAGCTTGCTTAAGTCGACTTAAGGAAAATAAAGTCGACTTAATTAAAATTAAGTCAACTTTATACCACCACCTTTCAATTCGACCTAAGGCTTAAGTCGACTCCCTAGAGTTGACTTAAGCCAGTGCAGATGTGGGGTAGCCCTAAGTCGACTTAGGGCTACCCGAGGGCTACACCAATGCCCTCCCTGCCAGGGGGGTGGCACAGGGGGAGCCTGGCATGCCCACCCACAGGGCAGGGCAGAGCCCTGCCCACCCTGCCCACTCTGCCCCTATGCCCTGCCAGGATCCCTGTCCCCCCTTTGCCCCATTGTACTTAGGTACAATGGGGCAAAGGCTGAGCGCCCTGGCATTGGGCATGGGGTGCCCACCTGCCCCCGTGGACCCCTCCCCTAGGTCCCCCATAGCCCTTAGAAGTCGACCTAGGTGTCTAGTGTGGACGCTCTAGGTCGACTTTTTAAGTTCCCCTTTAAGTCGACTTTCTTTTTAAGTGTAGACACACTAAGTCAACTTAACTAAGTTGACTTAAAGTCGACTTAGTTAAGTTGACTTAGTTAAAGTTGACTTAAATTAACAAGTGTAGACATAGCCTTACAGACAGCCCCCCAACCTTAAACAGAAACTCACCAACAACTACAGACCAAACAACAGAAACATTAAAGCAGGCACATATCCCTGCAACAAACCATGTTGCCAACTTTCCCATATATCTACACAAAACACACCATCACAGGACCTAATCAATCCAGCTATTCCATCAAGGGCTCATTCACCTGCTCGTCCACCAATGTGATTTATGCCATCATGTGCTGGAAATGCTCCCCTGCCTTATATATTGGACAAACAGGACAGTCTCTGCACAAGAGAATAAATGGACACAAGTCTGACATCAGAAATCATAACATTAAAAAAGCAATAGGGGAGCACTTTAATCTCCCTGCTCACTCCATTGATGACTTGTTAATAGCTGTGCTCAAACATATGAATAACAAATCACAGCTTCAAAGAGAAATTGCAGAACTCGAATTTAGGTGCAAATTTGACTCTGTCGCCTCAGGGTTAAACAGGGACCACGGATTTTTTTTTCTCATTACAACAGGTGATCTGACCTCACCTTTTTCTATATGCTGCTCTCCAGTGTTTTGAATCTTAACATCTACTTTAATTTGCTGTTACAGCCTGACTTGATCCTATATCATATACTTCCCTGCATTTAATTTCCTCCCATTCTGTAGGTTCCCCATCTTCAAAGCATCTGACAAAGTGGGATTTTTCTCCCACGAAAGCTCATGCGATAAATAAATTTGTTAGTCTTTAAAAGTGCCACAGGACATCCTGTTTGTTTTGCTGAACTAGACTAACATGGCTACCCCTTTGGAACTTGATGAGAAAATATAGCCCAAAGTGCTGTCCAATGCAGAAAGTAAACAGTGAAAAAGTACACAAAATGACTGTCTCTAATCTCTTTGGGTGCGTCTACACTGGCCCCTTAGATCAATTTAAGGACGCTAAAGTGGACCTACAGAACTCTGCGTCCACACTGGGGGTGCTTATTAAGTCGACTTAAGCTCTTCCTTAAGTTGACTTAATAACACCACCTCTGAAGGTTGATTTAAAGCTTAATTCGACCATATTAAGTTGACTTAAAGCCAGTGTAGATGGATATATCTACACTACAGACTCTGTTAAGTCGACTAAACAAGGTCGACTTAAGTTGACTTTAAGTGTAGACGCTCTGTGAAGTCGACTTAAGAAGGTCGACTTTAAGGTCAACCTTGTTAAGTCGACTTAACAGAGTCGACTTAACAAGTGTAGATATAGCTTTTGAGTTGTACTCATCTTACATGTCACTTCTAACAATAATAATGTTAGTCAAGTGACTTGCAGAAGTTATGATATTTAAGTTAAAGGGTTTTTTTTCTAAAACATGAAAACAAGATATAGCCCAAAGCAATCAAAAATAAAATGGATGAGGAATCTATAATGTAAGGAAAACTTTTAGTCATCATTCTGTTTATATCTTCCTAGAATTGTACGTTGTGGATGTATTGGTACAGTTGTGCTCCTGTACTGTTTAAAAACCACAGAACTAGATTTTCAAAAACTGAGGTCCAGATTTTCAATGGTATTTAGTTGTTTAAAGATGCAGATAGATTTTCAAAACTGCCTAAGCAGGCTAGATACCTAACTCCCATTGAGATCTTTGAAAAAGCTGGTCCTAAGTGCCTACATTTATTCAGTAAGAACTTCTGGGTGCTTAGCACTTTTGAAATTCATCCATATTCAGACATCTAGTTGTCTAAAATGGACAGAGTAGCCTAATTTTTGGTACCCAGTTGTGAAAATTTTGGCCTCGGTGTTTAGTTAAGGTGAAGACAAAGGATATAGTAGTATTCTGCAGGAGCAAAATCCCATTATGAACAGTCTTATTCAATTGAGATGAACCAAATCAAACGCTATACTGTGGGGAATATTGTTGAAGGCTCCGCAATAGTTATGCGCCCAGGCTGTGTTTTCAAAATCCATGGGAGTTGGACACCTAATTCTCTCAAGTGAATTTTAAAAATTCCAGCCTCAACTCCCACTGACTGGATGTCTTTCAAAAATTATCCCTATGATAGTACAGTGCAATGTTAACTAAACCGATTACATTTCTGAAGTATATTTTGATTTTATAAGTACAGTGGATGGATATTTTCCCAAGATGGATTCAAGGGATTAGGTCTGCACAAAATACCCAACAGCCTGAAGTACAAACCAGATCTGTTTTACTAATGAAAAAATCAGGCTTTTGCAATAGCAAATCTAGCTTCATTTCCCTCCTTTTTCGCTCAAAAAAATGCAACAAATAGCTAAATAAAAACATGGACGTGGAGCTGCCATTATTCTCCCATTAACATGAAAAGAAAATTAATAAAGAAGTTCATTTAGAGGGGAACTCTATGGCTCAGGGGATTGTTAATGGCTAAAGCAGGGGTTCTCAACCTTTTTAGTGCCATGGCATGGTTGGGAACCCTCCCAACTGTGCGTGAGACAGGACATCCCCCTCCAAGGAAACCACCGGTGCCAGGCTCTCCCCTCCTCCCCCACTGTTGGCAGTTTTGGCAGTGGCTCAAATAAAAGTAGCCCCTGCTGCCAGAAATAAAGGCTGCCATGGGGTGAATTCAGTGGCGACTCTTCAAGGAGCAGCAGCCTTTGCTGCTGTGTGGAATTTTGGTGGTGGCTCTTAAAGGGGCAGTCCCTGCCATTGACAGTGCAGAACCGCCTGCCTGGGCAGCATCCTGCTGCTGCAACTTGCCTCTCTGCTGAAAGATGACCCACGCCACAGGGAAAAAGACCCCAGAAGGGTTTGTTTTGACCGGATGGGGTGGGCTTTTAGCAGTGAGCTGACTTTGCAACAACACACTCAACCACCATGCCATGACACACTCAGCCACCGTACCAAAACCCATTTGTGTCACGATCTGGCCATTGAAAACTACTGGGCTGAAGAGCCTTTCATCTCCAAGTCCCTGGTTTGAATCCGGCCAGACTGGTAAAGACTGATCATTTTAACCATCCATGTGGTTACCTGTGGCCTATGTAAAATGAGTTGGTGGTTTCAGTGTTTTTTCTAGTAGACTTTTGTCCACAAAACAAATGGCACTAACCAGCCAAGGATTTCAGTGGACACGAGGATTAAACTTCCTTCTCAGGCTGAGAAGCAATCTGCTCCCTCTGTAAATGAAGAGGGCCTCAGATGCAGTGGAACCAGAGTGGTCACATTTCAGGAAGTGGGTGTTGGATTAAGGGAGCTAGCTTAGAGCTTCTATATGATCTAAATGCTAAGGGCTGTGGAGCATCACTGACAAATCTGCCTACTGTGGTTTCCAACTCAGTGGCATCAGAGTGGGTCAGACCAATGATCCATCTAGTCCAGTATCCTGTCTTCCAGTTGTGGCTGGTGCCAGGTGCTTCTGAGGGAATGAATAGAACAGGAGTCCGCTCACAGAATGTTTAGGGTTCCGTCATGGGGAAGAGCAGGGACAGAAATGGGGAAGCAAGAGCAGTTAGGGTGACCACAGAAACAGCCCCAGAAAACTTGAGCAGCTCAGAGGAGGAAATCTCTCCCCTGTTTGTATATTGGCTCCTGCCCTGGCTGAGACACATTGGTGGGCAGCTTGAACAAAGGCCACGCTGCTGCTGTGTGTGCTTTACCTCTTCTGTGGAGCAGTAGGTTTAAAGGCCTTGATCCTACCACTACTGACACAGATAAGCAACTTTAAGTATGTGAGAAGACCTATGGATTTCATTGCGACTACACCTGTGAGCATATGGTCTTGAAAGACTGGGGCTTTATCAAGGCTTTAGTCTGTTTCGTTGCCAAACTCACTTGAAAGAAAGAAATAACAAAGCCAAACTGGCAATAAATAAAAAGAGTGAAAGCACTGACTGATGAGAACAGTTGCTCATGGGCACTGAGGGAAGGTGTGGACATAATGTTTTAGGGACTCTCACTGCAGCTCCAGAAAGAGGACATTCCTAAAAATGAAGCATCAAATTCATGATCTGAATGTCTAAAATGAAGAGATTTTAGTGTGTGCAAAGTTACTTTTCCTAATAACTTTTAACTGATCACCATGATTGGGGTCAGAAAGGAAATATCCCCCAGGGCAGATTGGCTAGGGTTCTGGGTGGTTTTCACCTTCCTCCGTAGCATGGGAAATGGCTCACTTGCTGGTGGATTCTCTGTATCTTAAAGTCTTTAAATCATGATTTGAGGACTTTAATGACTCAGTCATTGGTTAGAGGCTTATTGCAGGAGTGGGTGGGTGAGGTTTTGTGGCCTGCGTTGTGCAGGAGGTCAGACTAGATGATCATACTGGTCTCTTCTGACCTTAGACTCTATGGCTATGTGTACACTTGAAAGTTAGGTCGACTTAAGGAGGCTTAAGTCGACCTAACTTAGTCCATGTCCACACTAGGCTTTCATTAAGTTGACTTAAGGGGCTTCCTTAAGTCAACTTAATAAATACCACCATTTAGGTTGACTTAACAGCTAAGTCGATTTGTTAAATCGACCTAAACTCGGTGTGGACACCCTAGGTCAACTTAGTTCTCTAAGTCAACCTAGGGCTGGGGACAGGGGAGCCATGGCTCCCTTCTCCCCGGAATCCCTGCTCCCTGATGGAAGGGAGCATGCTCCCTTCTTTCCGAGAAGCCTCCAGGTCCCTACAAGAAGACAGCCGCAGCTGCCCCCTCCCTGGGATCAGGGTCCTGGCCAGAAGGGAGCTACAGGCTGGGTTCCCTTCTCTGGACCCAAGCGGTCCAACCCAAAAGGGAGCCCCGTTCTCTTCTCCACGGACCCAGGGGTCCAGGCAAGAAGGGAGCTGCCAGCGCTCTGCTGACAAGGGATCCCCGAGGTTCCCTTGTCAGCTGGAGAGCAGCAGCTGTCTTCCCCA
>ML685763.1:7786220-7801728 GCA_007922175.1 Pelusios castaneus | reverse complement strand
GGATGGAATAAAAGGCTTTACGAGAACAAAAGCAGAAAGCTGTTGAAGTGGGACTACATATCAGTATGCAGAAGACCAATGCCATGGAGATAGCAGAGGATGCTTTCAATAACAAACAGAGGATGTGTGATTGGTGGTGAAAAACACAAAAGAATTGATGACTTCATCTATATTGGAAATTAGTTGTTAATGGCTTGCTCATTAAAGAAGTGAAGGCAAGAATTGGTAGTGGATCATTTTCCCATTTGTCAAACATCTGAAAGAGTAAGAAGATACAGCTACACACCATAATGAGATTGTACAATGCCACTGGCCTCCCAACCCTACTGTATGCCTTGGAAATGTGGCAGATGCTGGATGTACACAACAGGAAGTGAATGCATTCCATCAGCATTGTTAAAAAGAATGTGTGGAATTCATTGAAGAGATTCTTTTACTGACGAGAAAGTGTTGTGGTGCATGGGTCTGCAGACTAAGGACTCAGTAAATAGACAGAGGTTGCTACGGTGGTTTGGCCATGTCATCAGACTAATCTGCATCAGAAGCACATAATACATCATAGATTGGATTCCACCTGGAGGACAAAGAATAACCCTTGAAACAGTGCTGAGGATAGTAAACGCCTCACCTGCCTCTGTTAGCCTGGACCAAAGGGGCTTTTGCAGCATAGGTCACAGCGGCAGCCCCTAATTAAGCTGGGTTCAAGCCTGACCTACTGAAGAAACTGGAAACAGCTGGCCCAGGAAGATAAATAAGCTGTGAATGCCCTCATGGATGACTCAGAAGAAAGCCTCTGCCAGGTCTATTCTGAAATTGTCACGTGTATACTATTCTTCATCAAAAAATGCCTATTCAAAGCCTCTCAGCAAGTTCCAAAGATACTTCATTTAGTGACAACACTTCAGTTTCGAGACTCCTCAGATTTCTATAGAGGACAAAATGTTACCACTAAATATTGTTTTGAGGGCATTGTTTGAATGCCTCTTCAATTATATAATAACTCCAGAAGGGACTGATCTAAATTAAGGATCAGATTCTGCTGTCCATCCTCTGGTTTGACACAACTTTGCTTCATATGTGTTGCCATTGAAATCAATGGGATCATGTATGGATGGATGTAATCAATGGGAATAAGGGCAGTAGCATCTGGCCCCAATTAATTAAATAAAACAAAGCACTTATCAGACTTAGAGAGGTTTTAAATAACACTGTGCTTTTATAGGATGACATCTATTAAGTGAATATTGTGAATTGCTGAACCTTTACTTATCCATATAAATTGCAGGATAAAATGCGCTGAACCTAGTTACAGAGGCAAGAGTGAAATTCTTCACTCTGTTACACTGATGCAACCCCCTATTAAAGCCTGTGCTTGCAGTGGAGGCTAGAATTTGTCTAGTTTTTTTTACTGACCTGAGAGTGAACACCATAAAAAAATCTTGTTTTTTTCTGAGTGGATGCTTGTAGTTTTTAAGATGACCTCCTGG
Organism: Pelusios castaneus; assembly: GCA_007922175.1. Lineage (NCBI taxonomy): Eukaryota > Metazoa > Chordata > Testudines > Pelomedusidae > Pelusios > Pelusios castaneus. The sequence continues at coordinate 7,800,241 of ML685763.1, read as the reverse complement.
GAGATGCTTGTATTTCTTTGATTTAGAGAAGATTGGTGTAATTTGTAATAAGCCAGTTTGGTTTAGTGAAAGGATTTTAGGCAGGGTTATGTTTTGCAGCCAAAGTTTCTTGACATTGGTTGCATGCCAGTCTCTTACAGGAATTAGGATCTCCAGGGCTTTGCACATGCTCAGCACTGTCCTATTTATTTCTTTTGTTTGTTTGTTTTTTAATGGCATTTCCTGTCGTTTTCATGCCTGTCAGAACCACTGTATTTGTCAGAGATGAGTGTTGAACTGTGGGTTGGTCAGAGTTAAGGAGAGGATGGAATTTCTGAGGTTTGGGGGGTATTTTTAGCTCTAAGAATGAACACAATTTTAGAGTATTGGCGATCATACCGAGATATGAGTTGAGTTATAAATATTTAGTATTAATAAAAGCAAAATAAATCATTAAGTTTTAGATTTAGCAACTAAAATCAGTGTGAAGTAGGAGCCTGGTCCAACATCCATTGAACTCAACAGAAGTCTTTCCATCAACGTCAATGATCATTAAATCACTTTTTAATTTAGCTAGGAAAAAAATGACAGACAAGTGAGATGCCCTGAGTAGGCAATCATGCTCATTGTATGAGAAAGAACAGCTTGGTCTTGGTATTATTACTTGGTAACTGTCTTTAATATGTTGAGAAAATACACGACACATTACTACTGTTTTTCTTGTTGCATACATTGAAATGTACAAAAAGTACAATACACTGGCTGCTTAGCTTAGAAAAGAGAAGATTAATGGGGGTATATGTTGGAGTTCTATAAAATAATGAGTTTTGAAGAAAAAGTGAATAGAAAATTATTTATCCCCTGACACAATACAAAAAACAGAGGTCAGCTGATGAAATTAATAGGCAGCAGGTTTAATAAAAAATTTTTTTTTTTCACAAAATGTATGATTAACCTGTGGAATTCATTGCCATGGGATGTTATGATGTCCAAAAATATACCAGCGTTCCAAAAAGAACTAGATAAGTTCCTAAAGAATAGATCTAGCAATGGTTATTAGCCAAGAAATTCAGGAATGCAACCTCATGCTTGGGACAACCCTAAACTCCTGTCTGCCAAAAGTCAGCAGGGGAAAATAGGAGTGAATCACTTTAATTGCCCTGTTCTGTAGACTCTGGTACTGGCCACTGTCAGAGAAAGGGTATTGGATCAGATGGACCATTGGGCCGACTCAATGGCCACTCTGATGTTAAGATCACATGCATGTATAAAATTCATAGCTGTTTGTTTTTGGTACAGGGCAAGTTGTATAGCAAGTGTTGATGGAGAAGTGCAATGTCTGAAAAGAAGGCCTAAGAGAAATGGGAGGCGATTAAAAGTTACTAACATATTGCATATGTCAAATATTTAAAGGGCTATTTATATAAAACAAATGAACTGACTACAATGCATGTTCCTGCATGTCTCCTCTTGCCCCTGTTTCACAAGGGAAAATCAACAAACCAATAAGGAACGGTTGTTGAAGTTGGTACAAAAGGTACCAGTTCTCACTCTGTACTCAAGCTTTTTGCCTCCTTTACATGAAGGCATCGCCTAAACCCCCAGCTCTGCTGTTCTGAAAAGGAAAGGTGTGGTAGACACAAAGGAAAATCAGTTCACAACCCTAGTGTCAGGTCTATGTTTGGTGTGCCAGTACATATTCTATCTCTTACCTTCCCCAATGCCTGCCTCAAGGAGTTTGGATTTCGCCTGAATCAGCCTCCAGCTGGTAAGTCTGCCTCAAAGTGATTGCATTCTAGCTATATCCTTGATTAACCTCCTTTTGATAAATGTATCCCAGCTCTGCAGCTTCAACTAGTTTCTCATTCTCTATCTTGGCTTTCTGCAGCCCCAAATCTTTTTGGACAATATGGAAGCCTCTGGTGCTGATTTACTTCCATCTTCTTGCAGCTCTCTAGTATTCCATATACCTTAAAGATTCTGAACATAAACCAAGGTTTTGGTGGGGATGCTCCGAATCCCTCTTCATGCCTACTTTACCTTCCATACCTTGCAAGGCTCCTTTTCTAACACACTGCTCCAATAGCAGTAATTTTGGTCCTGTAATGAAGTTTATAGCGTCCCAAGCTTCTCTCTTCAGATTGGTCGGCCAACAATATAGCCCTACTGATGGGCAGCAGGCCCTTTCCCCCATTTTTGTTTCTCAAATTCTTCCCTTTGATGTAAGTTGCTTGAGGAAATTTATAGTAGCTCTGATTTTGGCCCTTATTAGATACTTTGGTGCTAGTGGTGTGATGGAGGGTTTCATCTTGAAATCCCCCTGGGCTTCAAATTTCAGCATCATGATTTTCCTTCCTTTCCCTTGAAGGCTCTCATTCTTGGTTTTGGAGTCAGATCTCAGGAAAATAAAACTTCAGTTTTCTTATTTCCAACATCCATAACTGAAGATAGCGCCAGAGTTCAATTCATTGGACAACAGTTGGTTCCTGCCTCTCCTTAGTTTGTGCTAAACTTGAGGTGAGACTATTCTGTCCATCATGCAGGTTCTTTCCCTGGGTTTTCCTTGCATCCTGTGCAGTTATTTACACATGTATGAAGTGAATGCAAGTTGGAAGAGAAGGGAGGAATTCTGCTTTAGTAACAATTTGCACTCATTTTGCAGTGTTGTAAACAATTACACAAGGGGCAAGGCAATGGGGGTGCATCTACACTTGCAAATTAAGTCAACTTAAGCTTGCTTAAATCGACTTAATTTACTCTGTGTCTACACTACACTTTCCTTAAGTCGACTTAAGCAAGCTGCTTAAGTCGACTTAAGGAAAATTAAGTCGACTTAAGGAAAATAAAGTTGACTTAATAAAAATTAAGTCGACTTTATTAAACCTCCTTTTAATTTGACTTTGGGCTTAAGTCGACTTTGTAAAGTCGACTTAAGCCAGTGTAGACCTGGAGTAGCCCTAAGTCGACTTGCATGCCCCCCCAAAGGGCAGGGCAGATCCCTGCCCACCCTGCCCCGATGCCCTGCCAGGGTCCCTGTCCCCCTTTGCCCCATTGTACCCAGGTACAATGGGGCAAAGGCTGAGCCCCCTGGCACTGGGCAAGGGGTGTGTCCCCCTGCCACCGTGGACCTGCCCAAGGTCCCCCTAGCCCCTAGAAGTTGACCTAGGCATCCAGTGTGGACGCTCTAGGTCAACTTTGTAAGGTCCCCCCTAAGTCGACTTAAAATTTAGGTGTAGACATGCTAAGTTGACTTAGCTAAGTCGACTTAGCTAAAGTCGACCTAAATTTACAAGTGTAGACAAAGCCTGGGAAAGCAAGCCAAAGTAAGATAATTTAAACTCTATGTATATATGTGTTCATTATTTAATTTCAAAGGTATCAGAAATCCCTGGGAGGAATGGTTTTCTCCAGCTAATTTTTATTGTTTATAAAGTTAACAAGACATCTGAAATAAAAGATAATTGTGAGGTTCCTATGGAGGGGAGACTGCAATGTGCATTAAAATGTCACAAGCCTGTCTTTCATTTTATTGTTTGTTTTTAATAGTGAGCAGAAAGTTGTATCCAGTAAACTGGAATCTGAGAGATGTAAGAAGCATTTTAGGATCTATGCTGGAGGCTGAACGTCAACTTGGTTGCTGTGGAGAGGGTTAGACCTTGTAGAATTCAGGACAATGAAGAAAATGTGATAAATTAAAGAAGTTTCACAGCTTTGAGACTAGCGATTTTGTCCTAATTACCTCAGTGTTTCAAGTCTGCATCCAGTTCTCAATGTGAAAGTTTTACCCTAAATTCTTGGGCTAGAATGTCGGTGAAATGAGAATTGTAATTAGCATTGCATGTTTTACAAGTGGGGAACTCCCGGTGTTCCTGTGATCCCAGTGCTGGCTGTGTGCAGAGCAGTTTAATGGAAACCTTGGTTTTGCTTTGTTTTTCTGTAGTCCGGAGAACAAAAGGAAATATCTCAAGGAAATGAAAATGGAATTCAAAGAGAACAATAGAATTTGGTTTTGATTTGTTTAATTCTGAAATCAAGGTCACTTAAAAGTATTACAGCTTTTATTTGTTTTAATTTTTTTTTTTTTGGCAACATCTTCCTTTTTATTTGATGGTCCTGTCATCCCCAGAACTGTGTATGTTACTGATCCTGCCTGTATTCAAAGCTGTTATTAAGTGGAGTCTTTTAGATTTTAGAGAAATGATAATGGTTCCAAAGATGACAGAAAGTGGCAGCTGGTGACAAAAAACCCCCTTGATAAGACGACAACAGTAAATCAAACTACCGCCACTTTTTCGTTTCATGTTTGTTAATACCACCTCGCCTTTTGAAGTTTAAAGCAAGGTTCAAAAGAACCAGGTGCTGAATCATAATATTAAAGCAAGTAAGGAGCTCCATGAAAGAGGGGAGATCTGAGAGGGGAAAGCAACAAACACAGCTTTCAACTGCCTTTTGTCGGCCTTTCTGCAGATGTCACCAGTTGTTATCCCCAGCAGAGGCTTCAAGCTTGTAGCAGTGCCTCTGGCTGATTCCAACTCAACGTTTCAAGTGTCAATCAAAAGGGAAGGACGCAGCTTAGGTCCTGGTCATTGTCCTGTGAAAAGAGCCAAGCATTTAACATTGATTTAGCTCCCTCAATATACAAAGATAGAGCCAGCTTTGTGCAGTAAAAGGGCCTTTGGCAAGGTTGCTTGTAGAGCAATTCCATCGCATCCGATGCTCCTTGGTTTAGCTGTCAGACTGCAGTGTCTGGAGTCCTATGAAAAGTTATTCAGGAATGAGTGAGCAAATAAAAAGAAATAACATGCTCTCCTAAATAGCAATGCAGGCTATAGAAAATGCTTTTGCTGCCATTTAGCTCCGAAAAGCATTGTTTGTAAAAGTATTTTATGCTTTTAAATACCATTTACCAAGGAGAATAAGATATTTTAGGACAAGAGACAGCCCTTGTGAAGCCCAGCTCCACTGGACTGTACACGCAGTTGTGTTACAGAACATTTTTGGCCAAGTTTGTCTTAAAGCTACTTGTACTCATTGCTGGTCATACCTGGCATTACTAGTCTCTGTGTTTAAAAAGAAAATTCAGCCTGCTTTCCTTAATATGCACTCTTCTGCCCTTTTTTCTTGTGTGTCAGATTGTTACCGGCCTCTCATCTGTTGTTATTTCTTTGAAAACCCTTTGTAATTAATTATTTCATTCCCAGCTGTGACACTCCCAGGTTGGCTTTCACTCGGAATTGCAGGGGAGTTAGGCACACCACTTGGTGTTGTGGAAAGAACAAATCTCCGAAAATGCCTGGCAGCCCTGTTGTGGGCATACATCCTCATCACATATATGCCCCACAGAATGGGGAAAGCTGGTGAAAAAAGCTTCTGAAATAACAGTGTTTCCCATTCATTCTTTTTAAAAATAAGCAATCAGATCCTGTGCAGCTGTAAAAAACAGAGGCCTGCGGCACTTTTAAAGACTAACAGATTTATTTATCGCAGGAGCTTTCGTGGGAGAAAATCCCACTTTGTCAGACGCTTTGAAGTTGGGAAACTTACCAGAATGGGAGGAAATTAAATGCTGGGAAGTGTATGACATAGGATCAGTTCAGGCTGTAACAGCAAATCAAAATAGATGTTAGGATTCAAACATTGGGGAACAGCATATAGAAAAAGCTGAGGTCAGAACACGGTACTCCTTTGGATCTTGTGCAGCTGTAAGTTATGTTAAACTCAAATATACAGAAAAGTTTGTAGAGAAGTTTTACCTGTGGACAGGTTATTACACTATAGAATTTTGGGCATTTTCCTTTTAAAAATCTGAAATGAGCCACTGTTAAATCACATCTATACTAGGAACTAGTGGTGTGAGTCCCTAGCTCATGTACACATACTCGCATTTGCTCTCATCTAGAGCTATCTTCTTCACAGTAGCACAAATTGCGGGAGTGGGGACATGGCTTAGCTTGATTTGAGGTGGGTTGGTACTGAGCATGGCTGCATTGTGCCTCTGCTGCTGCTATTCGTGTTACCACGGCTACATTGCTATTTTTACCTGCACTAGCTCAATGGGAGCATGTGAGTGTGTGTATAGAAACAAGGAATGATATCCTTTTCTCTTAACATAGATGTAGCCTTCGAGACAGAATACTGGACCAGATACCTCATTAGTCTGATCAAGTCTGACAGTTATTATGGCTGTGATACGCCATGTGCTTATGCACATGCCTAACTTTAAGCACAACAGCAAAGCCAGTAAAATATAAGGAAAATGACTCAATTAAATATGTCAACATTTTGAAGCCATTTCCATTTTGCATTGTTCTAAATACGTACATTTCCTGTTTGTTAAGTTCCAAAGGGATAGTTGTGTTAGTCTAGTTCAGCAAAACAAACAAGGAGTCCTGTGGCATGCATGCTTTGCTGTTTGTTGTTTTAATTATCATTCTCTTTATCAGAGCATGTTTTGAAATATTGATAAAAATGTTGGTTAAAAAGATCATGGACATTGTTTGCGAGGAATAGAAAATTTTATTATCTACATTTTTCTTTTAAAAAATCTTTTTTTATTTTTAAAAAAGCCATTTTTCAATTCCATTTTTTTTGTATAAAATATATTGGCCAGCTCAACTCATGAGCAGCCCCATGGAAGTGAACAGGAATACTCACTAACTTAATATCATGCCGGTGGCTTCTCATTAGTGAGAGAAGCTGCTTTGTCCTTCTAGAATGAGCTCTGTATTAACACTCTGCTTCTCTGCCTGCACATTTGATAACATTTACAAATACGGTTAAAAGTATCAAAAATTTTCGAAATGGAATATTCAAGATATCCCCTCATCTATACAAGTTCAGCGTTATTTATAAAAACACTGAGCACCATGGCCTCCTGCTCCATCAGTCCAGCTCTGATGTATTATACAAATAAATAACAATAATATATATCTACAAGTCTCAGCAGCTGCTCATAATAATAATATCTTGAACATTTATGATCAATTTATAAAAATATGATCAAAGGAGTTGAGTGATCAATACAAAAACATTTCTGTAAATCTTCATTCTGATTTTTAAATCTGTTTGTTTTGATCAAGTACACACCCTTTTGCACTCATTATCCATTTCTGCATGGTAGAATGTGACTCAGAGAAAATGAGTGTAAGCTTGCATACTCTACTACCTGCAGAAAGACACATTTGCACCAGAAACCTGGTTATGGGCATTATGCTCATCAAGGTGCAGAATGTGGCCAATTCCATAGGCACAATGCTTTCCCTTACTCCCTTGTGCCAATTTGCCACTGCTAGTGTGTGGGAAATGGTATGATCCACAGAGCTGGAATGTCCCCACTTCACACAAGTGGGTGGGAACAGGCGGAGAGTGGGTGGAATTTTGGCTTCACCACCCCCAACGCACCTGGAGATATAGTTATGCCAACAGTTTGAGGAGCATTTGTTGTGCCAGATGCATGCCTGACACAATTTTCTCCCGCCCTGGAGCAGCAGGGGGACCGGAAGATAAACAGTGACTCCCCAAGCGACAATCTCACTCCCAGCCTGCTCCTTGATCTGGGTAGTCTGGAAACTCACAGTCTAGCCCCAGATCAGTGAACAGAAATAATGGATGATGTGAGCAGCCAGAACTAAGCAACACAGCTCCAATTGTGGATTTAAAAAAAAATGTTTATCTTCAAATCATACCAGAAAACTGATTGATGATGGCTGGAAAAAAAGAAACTCCAATGCAGGCTAGTTCTAAGTCTGAGTGGCTGTGCACATCAAGCATACCCTCTGTTATCTGAAATTCAGAAATTTGCATGAACAGGTGTTTATTCACACCGATATTTGTGACCAGTTGTTCTTTGTGCAAATACCCATGTCCGCATACGATCAAGAGTACACATGCATAAGAAAGGGTATTCAGTATTCATTGTCCCTTCCAAACAAACAAAGACTCACATAGTGACTCCTCTCCTTATCCACATAGGATCATACAGTTTAAAAAAAAATGTGGGGGGAGACAAGATCTGTCATCATTTTTCCCTCCTCCTCCTCCCTTCCACCTCTTTCACTGACAATGAGATTTGACTTCTTGGCTGTTTAGGGCATCATTGATCATACCGTCCTTCTTGAAATCTTGTCATCTTTTGCGTTCTGACTCTATGCTCTTCTGGTTCTTCTTTTATCTCCTTGATTGTTCCTTCAGTGTCTAATTTGATGGGTTCTTTCCCAACTTTCTCCCTCTCCACTCAGAGGGTATTCTCCAAGGCTCTGTACTTGGTCTCCACTCCTTTGTCTATAGTATAACTTAGTGCTTTTATCCACTCACATGACTTCAACTACTTCCTTTAAACTTGTAACTCACACATTCGTCTGTCTACATCTAGCCTGTCTCCTTCCATCCAATCTTGCATCTTTGGCCTGTCTTTCTGACATGTTCTCCTTGATTTGCTATCATCAATTTCAGCTTCACATCGCTAAAGTTGAATTTGCCTCCCAAGCACTGCTTTTCTTTGTTTTCTCATCACTAACATCAACATTGTGCCAGAACAATAATGTGGATGTCATACATGATTCAGTCCTCTCTCTTTAGAACTACATGTGTAGGACACATCCAACTCTTGCTGCTTCTTCTTCCCTAACATTTCCAAGATCTTCTTCTGTCCACACGAGTAAAACTCTCATCTAGGATTCCATCAACCTCTCCTTAACTATTGCAATTTCTTATTCTCTGACCTTTTGGATACTGAACTTGCTATATTCAAGTCCAGCCAAAATCCTACTGTTGAGAGCCTCTGCCTGGCATATTTTTTATTGTCTCCCATATAACACAGCCTGGTTTGCACTAGGAACTGGATAAGGAAGAACTCAATGACTTTAACTTAGCTTCACAGTTCTGATCAGGTCACACATCCTCCTTAATTAAGGATTAAGGGGCTGATGAAGACTTTAACTAATCCCCATGGAGGGCAAGGTTCTAGTCACATGTAAACAGGTTTGTCTGCTGATCAAAAATGATTATTTGTCCAAACTGGGGTTTTCAGGCCTTCCAGAGTCCCTGCTCCAAAGCTTGGAACTGAGCTCATGAGAGCCAGAGCTCCCTGTCCTACTGCCAGGATCTTGGAAACCCTGGGTCTCAGTCTGCATGCGAGGCTGCTCCAGAGTCATACATCTGGGAAGCCCGGGGTCTGCAGCAGCCTGGTATGCTGGATTCCATTAGACTCCTGCCCAAAATTTGACACAAATTTGTCAAACCTGAAGTTTCACCAAAACTTTTGTGGGAAAATTTCTGACCAGCTCAAGTCAAGGTCTCATTGGTAGATTAGTTGGCCCAGCTGTTTTAAAATTTGTGTGACTGCATACTAGTTTAGACATCAGTGCTTGAATGGCTCCCCATGGCCCTGTTGCTAGAGATCCACTGAAACCTGTCAACTGGACTGTTCTTATCCACCTCTCACACCCACACAAACACATACCTTGCTTCATATAGGACTTATGACTGCCCTCTACCTCAGAAAGCAATTACAAATTAAAGGGCAGATTCTTCAGCAGCTTTGCATGCTTCTAATGATGCAAAGCAACTGCAAACCCAGCTAAATTGTCTGAGTGCCTTCTGAATGCTCGGCATTGCTCTGGTGTAGTGATGAATCTGTCCTTTAAAAAGTTTTAAAAAATTAAAGTTGATACTGAATCATTGAACATATGTATGATAGCATTCTCTTAATGCTTTCTTGTTTGGTGCTTGTATATGAAATCTGTATTCTAAAAAAAAAAAATTAAGAAAATGTTGAGGCAAGGAAACGACGTGAAGTTGAAGTTAAGGTTGTGAGTACGTATCAAGAGCATTACAGAGATTCTGTAACTATCCCAAAATTAACCCTCGCAAAGCCAGGAAGCAGCGTTAAAATTGCAAAGAAAAGAAATCACAGTTAAGGTAAGAACTGCACAGGTAAGACACCTAAACTGCCTTAAAACTGCCCTGCAGTGGCATTATGAGGAGAGAAATATGAAAAATAATCAAATGCGTTTTTAAAAAATATCAGTTTAGACTAGCCTAGAGCAACAAACACTCAGATGTCTTAGTCACAGCCATACAGCTCACTACAGGGCCGAGTTATGTTTAGATTCTTTCTCTGTCCGCATTCAAAGCCCTCGCCTCTTCTCTAGGCTAAAGTCACAAAGCCACATGCCAATCAACCACTTTAGGTGCTTAAATCTATTGTTTAGATCCTCAGACACCCGACTCAACTGCTGCCTAACATCAAGCACATAAACTCCCCAAGTGCCCAAGTTTCTGCTGGTGGGAATGGTTACAACAACCTAGGGCCTGCCACCTGGTGTCTAGCTCAGACCTAGGCAGGGCCGTCCTTGGAGGGGAGGGGGGGGCGTACGGTGCGATTGCCCTGGGCCCCGTGGTAACATGGGCCCTGCACTGTCCCGCTCCCAGCTGGGCAGTGTAGGGCCCATGCCGTGGCCCCCACCCCAAGACCGCACTTCCCCTGATCCCTGCTGCCTTTGGGAAGCCGAAGGCAGCAGGTCGGTCCAGGAGCACATCCTCTGCCCCCTAGGTTGGCCCTGCTCCCCGCCCCCATGGCAGAGCAGGCAGGCCCAGGGGCAGGGCAGGTACGTTGGTTCTGGCCTCTGGGCTGGCCGCTGCCACCTGGGGTCCTGGCTGCAGCTGGGGCGACAGCAGGAGGGAATGGCTCCCAGCCTCCCCGGGCTGCGGCCGTGGCTGCGGATCCCTGCCGTCCGCGGCTGCGGCTCTCCCCCCCCCACTTGTCGGGTAGCCACGGCTTCTGGGGCTGGCTCCCTGGGGGGGTGGAGCAGGCCGCCCCCCCGCACACCCCACCAGCATGGAGGGATGGGGGCCCCGCCTAGGCCGATTGGCCCTGGGACTCTCTCCCCCCTAGGGAAGGCCCTGGACCTAGGCACTGGCAGGATTCACAAAGTAGGCATTCCCACTTATCCTGCCTGTGACCTATCCAGTAAACGTCCTCAGAGGCTGCCTTAGGCCACACATACCAGATCAGGCTGTGAACAAAATACTGCTAGAGGAACTGCCAGTGCACCATTCTTACGCCACATAGTGAGATTCGAACACTCACACAAAATGTAGGAGACTCAGATGAAAATTCCAGTTGTCTGATGTGGAGCAGCAACCTAAACCCAGGTCTTTTGCTTCCCAAGTGAGGGCTTTTATGGTGGGCCATGAAGTATCACTGCCCATGTCTCCTGTCGCAGCTGCTCCACTTTGAATAAATATTTAAATATCCATTGGGCCAGAGATGGGAAAAGAATGACTCTATAGCTAAGTGGTTATAGCACTCATCTGAGAGAGTCAAGTCCCTGCTCCAGTGAACATTTAACTATTTTATACAAAGTGGAACAGAAAATAGATCCCCTCCCTCAGTCCCAGGGTTAGGTACCTAAGACCCTTTGAGGGCGGGACTGATGTCATTGAATTCTCCTTTGCATTTCCTATTGGCTAGCTTAGACAGCTCCTTGCACAGCTTGCTGGCTTTTGTGAATCCTATTCTTAAGTGCTTGACTTTCCCCACACATTATATGGGGAGCCTCAGGGCTGCGAATTCCGGGAAGGCTAAAATTAGATTTTGTAAGCTGAACTGATATCTCCTTTGCAGATCTAGCTCTCCTGATCCTGTCCTCTCATGTGCATCTTTCTCTCTTTACTCTTCCAATCTCTCATTTCTCTCTCTCTCCCCTAACTGGGCCAAATTCAGTGCTTGTTTAAGAAGTGTAACTCCACTGAAGTCAACTGAGCTTTCCTGCTAGGAAGCGAGGACTGGGTTTGGCGCATTGTGGCTAGGGGGGTGGTTAGTGGAGTCCTGGCAGGCCATTTCTTTAACCTACTCTATTTGACTAACTTTGACTCCCAGGGAATTAAAAGTCTCTCTGTTGGTTTCACTGGATTGTTTGCCTCCCTCACATGTGACCATGCTTTCGTTTCACTCCATTGCCCATAGGAACCTATCTATGCCACTCTAGCTTCCTAACATATTTACTCCAATTGCTCCTGCTACTGAGGTGCTCACCTTTCTAAAGAGGACATCTGTGAAACATTCAGTCTCCTTGAAGGTCAAAGCAAAGCAAATCCCAAGAGCACTTTTCTCTGACTGCACACAAGTATATTAGAAACCAGTTGCCAAACTTTTTTGAACAGTAGTGCTATACATTATCTTCTTGGAGGTCATCAGATAATGCTTTTGTGTTCTTCCAACACTGTGTGAATTAATACTTCTGGATGCTATTATGTCCTATGGAAATAATGGCTTCTGGTCATCACAGGTTAGTATATTCAAACAGACAAATACATTGCAACTGCTTTGCTAATGCACAAACCATTGTACATCTAGTGACTCCTGCCTTATCCATAAAAACCGCTGGTCTAAGAGAACTAGTAAAAAAAAAAAAAGATGCTATCTTGCAGTGTCAGGGATATAACACTTGAGGTTGAATTCATAATTTCATTTTACACAAGGACTTCCTTTTTTAGCTATAATTACAATATATTATTCAATATAAATATTCTTCTGCTATTACCGTTGTTAGCAACCGTAGCATAGAAAAAATAAAGTTTAATTTGCTTTTATTTCCAATTACAACACTTAGTATTTGTACTGTTCCTTTGTTAGCAAAAAACCCAGCATATACCCTCTAGTTTGTATGTAGGTTCTGATATTTAGGCTGACTTGGTACCCAGTCAACATTTGGTTAAACTATGAAGTATTTTCAGTAGTTTTATACACTGCAGCTTATAACCCACTAGCATTCCAAAATGACAATTATTGCCATGTCCTACTTACTGGTTTAAGGCCTTATGGTGGGCCTCCACTCATCTCTTTTCAGAGACAAATGTGACTGAATAGGTCCGGCAGAGGCCACCAGATCATTGCTATCATTTTCTGTTACTAGCACTTCTTAGGATAAAATTTAGTAATACTTTACTCTTGCCCATCATGTTTCATCCAAGGCTCATTAAGAATGTTACATGAATTAATTTTCATGATGGAAGAATGATTTATTATTCCCATGGTGCAGCTGGGAAAACTAAGGCACAGAGCAGTTGAAGCTAAATGTTTAAAGTGATTATTTGGTTTAGAAGTTTCAGGTTTTGGTTGCCCAACTAGAAAGAACTCTGGGCCCCGATTTCAGAGGTACAGCACATCCACAACCCCAGCTTAAGTCAATGGAAGCTGCAGCCTCTCAGATAATAAGGACCTATGCATTTCAAATTGGGTACCTAAAAACTGAAGTTACATGAATTGGTGGATTCTCATGAAACTTATCCTCTAAATTGGCTTCTTTGGTCTAAAAAATAGCATCCAGATTTCCTATTTATTGTCCTCCTGTGTATCCACATAATTCCAACCATGCATTTCCCATAATTCTTTTTCCAGTTCCTTGCATCTCTTTCATCACACACGGAAGTCTTCACAAGTCTAGATCACATGTTTACAGCTGTAGTGTATGGAAGTACGAAGTGTTATTTAAACAGATTCCCTTCGTGGCACTTACTGTCTTGCTCATCCATCTCCCTTAAACTTTCATTCTTCTTTCTCCTTGTACCAGTAAACTCCCGATTCTCTAAAAAATCGCAAATTGGCGGGAGGGCAGCCGTGCGCGCGAGCTATCTAATCCACAGGCTTATGCACGGCATGGACGTGGATTCAGCTGCTGCACGCGCACAGCTGTGTCAGTTATATGCGCGCGCAGGAGCTGCGTCCACGTCCTGCCGTGCATATATACAACTGTGGTTTAGTTATATAGATGTCTCAGTGCACTGCCATATTACATATTACTTCACAGGAACTAATTATTGCCAATCCCCACTGCTCAAAGTCATGAGTCAGTACCCCCACAATCATGAGATTTTAATAATAATATATTAGGAACTCTTTTTATTTGCCTTCTGGATTTTGCACCTTTAGGGTTTATATTTTCCAGCATTTCTCCGTAACTGCTAGGACTAGAAACTTGCTTTAACAGAAAGAAAGAAAGAAAGAAAGAAAGAAAGAAAGAAAGAAAGAAAGAAAGAAA
>ML685763.1:7742422-7786210 GCA_007922175.1 Pelusios castaneus | reverse complement strand
AAAGAAAGAAAGAAAGAAAGAAAGAAAGAAAGAAAGAAAGAAAGAAAAAGAAAGCTGAGATTCTAGTATATTCCCATAATTCCAAAGCTGAGGCTTTAAGACAAGCACTACATTTTGTATAACTTGCTATAAAATCACGGGAGTAACAGTACACTTGAGAAAACTAGATTTGGTCCTGAAACAAGTTATGTACATGAGTGACTTTACACACATATGTAGTCCCCTTGACTATAATGGGGTTATGTAGATGAAAAAAGTTAGTCCTGGAAGTAAGTGCTTGCAGACCAGAGCTTAACACAGTAAGATGTCTTTTTAAATAACCTTTAGTAAAAATAAAAGTTAACTACCATGTCTACACAAAACCTCTAGCAACATTTTCACTGTAATGTGGGTCTTAACAGTTACTCTAGCAAGAAGTGTATTATAAATAAAATGATTATATGATTTACATTGCTTTTTAAAAAAATTCTAAGGCCAGATCCTGTGTTGGAATAAATGGTGAAGTTCAGTGGTTCCCAATCTTTTTGGCTCGAGGGCCACAAATACAATTTTTACAACCCTGAAGGGTCTATCGACTCATAAACAGTGTATTGACGTATACACCATTGAGGACTACAAATCACTACATATTTGAAGTAAATGTTTTGATGCTACTGTGCTCAGTTTTCCATTCACTATTTTACACCTACAAATAAGTCACAGACAAAGCACTAGTATAGATAGATGAGTGACTGTCACAACACACTGAGGCACGTGCCCTGGCAGCTAAGTCAGGTGGATGACAAACCGGAAGACACTGATTTTTAGAGTCCTTTCCTTCCTCGAGCGTGGTGGGTCCTGGCTGCTCCGCCAGCAGCCCCCACCCCACCCACTGCAGCCAGACAGAAGGAGTTCAGTGAGGAGGCTGCTTTCTCGCTGATCTCCTGTCATCCTGGCTGCAGCAAGGAAACTGCATCTGTCCCTTAGGCCCTTAGGTTATGTCTACACTTGAAAAGTTAAGTCGACTTTATTAAGTCGACTTAATAAGGTCAATTTAAAGTCGACCTTATTAAGTCAACTTAGCTTTTCAAGTGTAGACATAGCCCCCTTTCAACCTTATTAAGTCGACTTAACACTTTAAGTCAACTTAATAACGTGGATTTAGGTGCTAATCCCCATCCACGCTGGCTTAAGGAAATGCTTAAATTGACTTAAGGAAAGCCCAGTGTGGACGCAGAGTAGTTTAAGTCGACTTAAGCCTCCTTAAGTCAACTTAATTTGTAAGTGTAGACGTACCCTTAGTGCATGGCTAAGCACTCCACCTGGGTCCCTATGCAGTGGGAGATCAGGGCTCCCCTTCTTCTGGCTCCAGAAGGGGCCCCAGCGCCTATGTACACAGCCGGAGTGCGCGCCTGTCCCCTTGACTGTCGCAAATAGCCTGCATTGGTGTTGTAGCCCTGCTGCAACGTGTCCTGCCTACACAGCAGCTCCCTTCTGCAGCCAGCAGGAGGGGAGCAGCAAGCCACTTTAAAAGACTCTGTGGGACACTTTTGACCCCAGGCCACAGCTTGGGAACCAAGCATGAAGCTCATAAATGCTGTAGCTATGATGACATAAATGATGTTCTCTACTGTAGAGTCTGTCACATCACTGCATTTTAGTCTCTGTGACCTCTGAGATCACAGGGATTGAATTGTAGTGACTAAAGTGTAGTGTCATTTATGGCACTTCAGAACCACATCGTCTGACAGCTCTCATTGCAGTTTTACCAATTCACATCAATGAGGATCTGCCCCCATGGCCCCGACTCTTAGGTAGACTGTATTAATTTCTCTCTGTCCCCTTTCAGTTTTCTGTCTCTTTTGCTTATTTACCCCCCCCCCCCCCCCACACACACACATTCTATCTGCATTTTCCTCAGCTGAAAGAATATGTCCCAATTTTGGTCTTATTTGACTCCTAATTATAAAGCCAACTAGACTTCACCATTGCTTGAATGCTCTCCCACTCACTATCTCTAATCACATTCATTGTGAAACTCAAGGCTAAGTCAAGAATTGCTGCTTTTTTACAGTTCCCTCTTTTATAGATGTTATGTTAGAAAGCAGTCCTTACCACATCTGTTATTATTACTGCTGGGCTTCACTCCATTTGCTAGCAAACTGGCCTTCTCTCTGCTCCCTCTCAGTAAATACTGTAACATTCAGCATCCTTTTTATGCTTGTGCTTTTAAAGAAAATCTTGGTACAACTGAAGATATGCAATTGCTAAATACAGGGCTGGCATTCAGTGTTTTCTCTTTTTTAATCACACTGAATGGCTCTCTTGAAAAGTTGAAACTTCCATTTTGATATTTTTACCCCATTGAGGAATTTACTAATACTCTTATCAAGTATTTTCTCCTTTAATGAGCCATTCAGTAAGTTTTATGCAGAAATGTCAGATTTGGGAGGGAAAAGACAGAGCACCACTTATACTGGGTTCAGGGGTTTCTTTTCTCAGGGTTTTGTTAGTTCAATTGTAATTATGTATATGAAGGGGGAAAATATTGCTGGTCCACTTCCATAAGACCAAAGAGGAGAGTAGAAAATGCCCTAGGTCCTTCAACTGAGACAAACCCAGAGCAATCGTTCCTCACCTGCAAAATCCACCAAAGCTTAGTCCTCTCCCCCTCTTATTCAGCATCTCTTCAGAATCATTGCAGGAACTGGTGAGATTCCACAGGCTGAAGTGCCAGCAGTATGCAGATGATACTTGATTCTCCATCTCCTTTATGTCAAACATAAACAGAACTATCTTCCAGCTCTCTGAATGCCTAGCCAAAATCAGCACCTGGATGAAGAGCAGCTGGCTAGAGCTGAGCCCAAGCAAGACTGAGGAGAAGCTGATATGAAGAGAGAAGCAGTTTAAACAATTCCTCTGTAACATCACCCACCATCGAGAGAAACTAACCTCATCTTCTTATCAGTCTGCAGCCTTGGCATCTGTGGGAAGGAGGACTGAACCCGGGAGGGCTGAGCTGCCAGACAGAGTGGGCAGGATGTTAGGAAGCTACTGTTCTTATACCCAACTCTCTGGAATCAGATCTAATGAATAGAGCTCTTACGCACCTTATACCCTTAGACCAGAACCTCAAAGACATTTAGGTGTCTAGCTCCCTCAGATTTCAATAATGAATACCGCATTTCCCAGAAGTAAAAGAATTAGGAAAATCCCCTAGCAGAAGAATGCAGCAGTTAAAAGCTACACCAGAGCCAAAATGTTCTGGATATGTGAAGGAACAGGAGGAACTTCAAACAACACTTCACTCTTTGTCAGCAACTTTCTGCAGGTAGCTTTATTTTTGACAGTGGCTGTCCTGAAGCACTTGATGTGTTCGGTTAATTCAGGCAGAGAAGGCTGACTATGAAACTGCATTACATGAATGTGAAGTGTACTGCACTTCATGTAAAAATGAAACATAGGCAAGAGATGTTTTTCCTTTTGGACTACGCAGTGCGATCAGATGCCCAAATAGCCATGGCAGCAAAATTCTCCTTTTCCCAACTGTGTCTGACCAGACAATTAAGCCCAGTGCTATCTGTCACAGACCAGATGATGGTGATCCATGCATTTTTGACTTGTGGGCTTGATTACTGCAACTCATTATATCTAGAAACGAAGCCATTTTGTAAAAGCTCCAAATGGTTCAAAATACAGCATCCCATCAGCATTGTAACACAGACTTCAGTGCTCTGCTTTCTGCATTGACGCCTGCACATAGTCGATTTCAGTACCTCAGTCTTGATATTTATGGTATTGGCCTTAGCTACCTGAGTGATCACATCTCCCTCCACTAATGTGACCTCCCATGACATTTCACTGGAACAGTCTGAACTGTCAACCAATAGGGGAGGCTTGTGAGTGTGGGAAATGGAATTTTCACAGCAGCTGGACCTTGACTATGGAACTTGCTCTTGCAAGTTATAAGAGCTGTCAAACATAACACTTTCAGAACTAAATGGAAAACTCATTATTTTGACTTGCTTTCCCAAATAGCTTGTAAACATATAGTGAGATACACAATGCACCCATTTACACACAAAATTGCAAACTAAAACAAACATCAAACAACAGACAAACTATAAATGACAGTCTGGAAAGCGAGAGAGATTTTTTTCTCTTATTTATACATTTACATACTTGGCAATCACTCAGATTCTTTGGTGATGGGGACCATATAAATAAGTAGGTGCAAAGATAGTGAAATTAAGATTACAAATAAATGCAGTAGGACTAGTATTTCAGATATGTGTCTCCGAGTTTATGCCACAACAATAAATCTTGAGATAGATTAGCTAAGGTCAATTTGATATGCCAATATTCACGTAAATATTTTGTGCCTGGTCCCAGTGAAGTTAATGGAAGTAAAGTCAGGCCTTTATTGTTCCTATGTTATCAGTCAGTGTTCATTACACATTAAACAATTCATTTCTTTCATACTAGTCTGCCAGAGAGGGATTTTCAAAAGTTCCCTGCATTGGCCTAATTCCACTCCTACTGAAATTTATGGGATTTCATTTTACCACTGATTTCAGTGGGAGCAGAGTTAGCTCAGTTCTGAGTGGGTTTGGAAATCCTACACTCAGGCCATGTCTACACTCAAAATGCTGCCTCGATCCCCATAGATCGACACAGCGGGATCAACTGAATGGCCAGGGTAGACATGCTCAATCGATCCCAGAAGTACTCTCATGTCGACGCAGTAATTCCACCCCTCCAAGTGGAGTAACGTTGCATTGACAGGAGGGTATTGCCAGTCGATGCAGCAGAGTGAAGACAGCACGGTAAGTGAGCGTGACTAAGTCGATGGGAGATACGCATTCAGTGGCACATATACTGCGTAGCTCCCGTCAACTTAGCCCCACAGTGTAGACTAAGCCTCAGTGTATAGTTCAGATTCTGCCAACTTGTATTTTCAATAAATTATTCTTATTAGGCTCAATCCTCATGTGCACTAGAGTATATGGGTTAGGAAGGAAAAGAAAACTTTGCATTCTTCCTCCTCTTGGTGCTGGGGCCTTTTTGGCCCTCAAAGGCTATTTAAAGCAGCCTAAGACCTCTTCTTAATGGCCCAACTTGTAACAGCTTCCTAGGAACCATTATGCTTGTTGAGGGTAGTCAGAGTGCAGCAATGACAAGTTTCAAAGGGGTAACCATGTTAGTCTAGTTCAGCAAAACAAAAAGGAGTCCTGTGGCACTTTTAAAGACTAACAAATTTATTTCTCACATGAGCTTTCGTGGGAGTAAATCCTACTTTGTCAGACACTTGAAGACAAAGTGGGAATTTCTCCCACAAAAGCTCATGTGAGAAATAAATCTCTTAGTCTTAAAAAGTGCCATCAGACTCCTTGTTTGTTTTTCAGAATGCAGCATTATCTGGTCAAACTACCTCTGATGCCCAGCACACATACTGTATAAGAAAGGTGGGAGATATATCATAAATGATTCTCCACACACCCACCCCCTTAGAATCCAGAGACTATCCAGGATGAAGCAGCCTATCCACAAAATAAGTTTGCCTTTCCTTTGTTCACACACCTTTTGGGCTGGCTTTCTGTGTCTATACTCGTGCATGAGATTTATTGACTGGAGGCAAGAGAGGGTGAGGGTAGAACACACTGGTGAGCCTTAGGTAGTGTAATGGCTTCCTGATGCAGGTGTGAATATTTGTGAAGAGAGAAGTTTAAACGGAGATGTTTGACTATTAACCAAACATGAATTTTGTACATTGTGGTGTGAATTTGGATAGCAACATTTAAATACTGATATGTGATTTGTTGTTGATTTGTTAGAGAAGAGAAACAATACTGTGAGACAGCCATAACTGACTAATGCAGCAGATAGTCACAGTACAGGCAATAGACTGTTTCCGAAGAAATATTTTGCTGACAAAGTTTGTGAATAATTTCAAATCACACATGTTCAAGAATTTTAATTTTGTGTGACTGAAAGAGAGATGAAATTTGTAGACTAATATTCATTATGTGTCAGACACCACTTACATCAACCACAGTCCTATTGAATAAATTAGATAACTCACAGAGGTCCCAGTTCAGCAGATCACTTAAGCCTGTGCTTAAGTTAAGAAAATACTATTTGCAGTGTTGTAGTTGTGTTGGTCCTAGTATATTAGAGAGGCATGGTGGGTGAGGCAATATCTTTTAGTGGATCAACTTCTCTTGGTAAAAGAGATAAGCTTTCAAGCTTACTCCAAACTCCTCTTCAGGTCTGAAGCTTGTCCCTTTAAGCAGGTGCAGTAAAAGATGTTATTACACCACTTGGTTTCTTTAAGCAAATATGTAATCCCTATTAAAGTGAAGCACATGCTTAAAATAGCTATATTTTATATAGCAGAGACAGATGCATCCTGGAGGTGAATGCCTGGCTGCGGAGATGGTATTACCAGAAGGGTTAAGGCTTCCTCGACCATGGGCTGCTGTTTCAGGAAGAAGGACCGCTAGGCAGAGATGGACTCCACCTATCCAGGAAGGGGAAGAGCGTATTTGGAAGCAGACTGGCTAACCTGGTGAGGAGGGCTTTAAACTAGGTTCGAAGGAGGAAGGTGACCAAGGCCTACAGGTAAGTGAAACTGAGGGAATCCTGGGGGAAGGGATGGAACTTGGGGGGTGCTCGGGCTGTAACAGCAGGAATAAAAGAGAGGGTAGTTGGAACTGGGGAGGGGGGAATCAAATAATTGTTTTTTATTTCCTGATGAAGTCATAATACCTCAGACGAGTGGGGAAGGAGGACACTGGGAGAAATTGCAAGGAGGAAGATGTGACAGGAGGGAGAATCGACAGGGCAAAGTAGGGCAATGGGCCCGGTATCTTAGGTGCCTGTACACAAATACAAGGAGCCTGGGAAACAAGCAGGAAGAATTGGTAGTACTGGGACAGACAAGGAACTATGATATAATTGGAATAACAGAAACATGGTGGGATAACTTGCATGAGTGGAGCACTGCCATGGATGGATATAAATTGTTCAGGAAGGACAGGCAGGGAAGAAGGGGGGGAGGAGTAGTGCTATATGTAAAAGAGATGTATGACTGCTCGGAGCTCCACTATGAAAGTGGAAACAAGCTGGTTGAAACTCTGTGGGTTAAGTTAAGGGGAGAATGCAACAAGGGGGATGTTGTGGTGGGTGTCTGCTACAGACTGCCAGACCAGAAAGAGGAGGTGGATGAGGCATTCTATGGACAACTAACAGAAATTTCCAGATCGTCGCAGGCCCTGGTTCTTATGGGGGACTTCAATTATCCTGACGTCTGCTGGGAAGATAATACAGCAGTGCACAGGCAATCCAGGAAGTTTTTGGAGAATATTGAGGACAACTTCCTAGTACAAATGCTGGAGGAACCAACTAGGGGCCTTGCACTTCTAGACCTATTGCTCACAAACAGAGAAGAATTGATCGGGGAAGTAGAAGTAAATGGCAACCTAGGCAGCAGCGACCATGAGATGGTACAGTTCAGGATCCCGATCAATGGAAGGAAGGAAAGAAGCAGAACGCACACCCTGGACTTCAGAAAAGCAGATTTTGGCTCCCTTAGGGAGCTGATGGGCAGGGTCCCATGGGAGGCTGATCTGAAGGGGAAAGGTGTCCAAGACAGCTGGCTGTATTTTAAAGAAACCCTGTTAAAGGCACAGGAAGATAACATTCCGATGTGCAGAAAGAACAGCAAATGTGGACAGCGACCAGCGTGGCTTAGCAGGGAACTCTGCGGGGAGCTGAAACATAAAAGGGAAGCTTACAAGAAGTGGAAGCTTGGACAGATGACAAGGGAGGCGTATAAAGATATTGCTCGGGACTGCAGGGATAAAATCAGAAAGGCCAAAGGACAATTGGAGTCGCAGCTAGCAAGAGATGTGAAGGATAACAGAAAGGGGTTCTATAAGTATATCAGCAACAAAAAAAGGATCAGAGGTGGTGTAGGTCCCTTATTGAATGGGGCAGGCATCCTCGTGGAGGATGATGCAGAAAAGGCTGAAGTACTCAATGCTTTTTTTACTTCAGTCTTCACAGGGAGGGCCAGCTCCCAGGCTACTACACGGGGTAACGTGGAATGGAGAGAAGAGCGGCCCTCGGTGATGGAAAGTCAGGTTAGGGAACACTTAATGAAATTGGATGTGCACAAGTCCATGGGGCCGGATGAGCTGCATCTGAGGGTGCTGAGGAAGTTGGGGGAAGTGATTGCAGAGCTGCTGGCCATATTTTTGAGAACTCGTGGCGAACGGGGGTGGTCCCGGAGGATTGGAAAAAGGCAAATATAGAACCTATCTTTAAGAAAGGGAAAAAGGAGGATCCAGGGAACTACAGACCGGTCAGCCTCACCTCAATCCCTGGGAAAATCATGAAGCAGGTCCTCAAGGAATCCATCCTGAAACACTTGGAGGAAAATAGAGTGATCAGGAACAATCAACATGGATTCACCAAGAGCAAATCGTGCCTGACCAACCTGATTTCCTTCTATGATGAGATGACTGGATTTGGGATGCGGGAAGAGCCATTGACCTGGTATACCTTGACTTTAGCAAGGCTTTTGATATGGGTTCCCACAGCATTCTCGTCGGCAAGTTAAGGAAGTATGGGTTGGACGAGTGGACCGTAAGGTGGATCGAAAACTGGTTAGATCAATGGGCTCAGCAGGTAGGAATCAATGGCTCGATGTCTGGTTGGCAACCGGTAATGAGTGGAGTGCCCCAGGGGTCGGTCCTGGGGCCGGTTCTATTCAACATCTTCATTAATGATCTTGATGATGGAATAGACTGCGTGCTTAGTAAGTTTGCAGATGACACCAAGTTGGGGGGAATGGTAGATACTCTGGAGGGCAGGGGCTTTGCTGGATAGCAAAAAGATCCAGGGCTGTGGTCCCCAGCCCACCACTGCCCCCAAACCCCCACTCCAGCCCTCCTAACTCCCCAGCTTCCCCCATCTTCACTCCACCCCCCTTCAGCCCCCAAACCCCCTCCACACCTCTCCAGGCCCCTCTGTCCCTAACCCCCACTCATCCCCCAACCTCCTCCATCCCTCTCCAGCCCCCCAACTAGTCCCCCTCCAGCCATCCATAATCCCTTCCACCCCTCCCCAGCCCCCACCAGTCTCCTTGTCCCCATGTCCCCTCCATCCCCCTCCAGGCCTCTAACCCAGCCAGTCTCCTTGTCCCCTCCACCCCTCTCCAGGCCTCCCTCCAGCCCCTTCCCAGCCTCCTTACCTGGCTGGAGGCTCGGAGCTGCAGGGACGGCCGGCAGAGCCCCTTCTGGGCCAGGCCGCTCCCACCCTGAGCACGCTCTGTCTGGGCATGCTCAGAGCGGGAGATTTGAATCTCCCCAGCCTGGCCGCAGTAGGAGTCTGCGGCTTTGCTAGGGCCCCTGGGTGGAACGCAGTGTTCCGCCTGGGTGCGCATGTGCCTGCTGGGGAAAATAGATTCAGGGCTCAGGATTTTCTACCCGGGGCTGGCGCCCTGCCAGCCCAATGACAACGACGCCTCTGCTGGAGGGCAGGGACAGGATCCAGGGAGACTTGGACAAATTGGAACACTGGACCGAAAGAAACCTCATGAGGTTCAACAAAGACAAGTGCAAAGTCCTGCACTTAGGATGGAAAAATCCCATGCACTGCTACAGGCTGGGGACCGATCGGCTAAGTAGCAGCGCTGTAGAAAAGGACCTGGGGGTTATGGTGGACGGGAAGATGAATATGAGCCAACAGTGTGCCCTTGTTGCCAAAAAGGCCAATGGCATATTAGGCTGCATCAGAAGGAGTATTGCCAGCAGATCGAGGGATGTGATAATTCCCCCCTATTCGACACTGGTCAGGCCGCATCTGGAGAACTGTGTCCAGTTTTGGGCTCCCCACTACAGAAAGGATGTGGACAAATTAGAAAGAGTCCAGCGGAGGGCAACAAAAATGATTAGGGGGCTGGGGCACATGACTTATGAGGAAAGACTGAAGAAACTAGGCTTATTTAGTCTACAGAAGGGAAGACTGAGGGGAGATTTGATAGCAACCTTCAACTACTTGAAGGGTTGCTCCAAAGAGGAGGGAGCTAGACTGTTCTCGAGGGTAACAGAGGACAGAACAAGGAGCAATGGTTTCAAATTACAGCTGGGCAGGTCAAGGTTGGATATTAGGAAAAACTTTCTCACTAGGAGGGTGGTGAAGCATTGGAATGGGCTATCTAGGGAGGTAGTAGAATCTCCATCTTTGGAGATTTTTAAGGCTCGGTTAGACAAAACCCTGACTGGGGTGATTTAGGGGGAGTGGTCCTGCTTTTTAGCAGGGGGTTGGACTAGATGACCTCGTGAGGTCCCTTCCAACCCTATTATTCTATGATTCTATGAATAGGGGCAGTTTTCTAAATTTTGGATGGAGTAAGGTGATATCAAATGTAAGAAGGGCAGAACCTGGCCCTGTGATTTTTTTGCCCAACTATAATTATGATAACATGCTTAAATGGCTTTCATAACATTATATAGTGCATTTTGGGGTGTGTCTGGCTGACTCATGAATTTGCCTGGCATTTCACTACTGGTTTTTCTGTATGCATTGTGCTGGAAAATATTATGTCCCTTATCATCTGAAATCCACCAGGAATGTCACATGGGAAGTCTTTATATGCCATGTGATGTCCATTCCATTTGTTTTCTTGACTATAAGCATGTCTCCAAAGTTACTGATTAATTTTACAGAGTACAAGAAGCGCTACTGATTTCTTGTTTCTGCTACTGATCCTTTTGAAGATATAAAATGTAAATACTTTGGTATTGCTCTTAGGGAAGGGGTACTTCTATTTATTTATTTATTCTTTGTTTTCCTTTATACCAATACTGTGTAACCTTTAACCTGATAAGATGCTTTTAAATCTAAAAACATCATTGTTTTTGTAAACTCTGTTTTGCCTGGCATTCCCTTGAAACGCCTTTCTGAGATACTCATTTCTAACCCATTCTTCATATTTTCTAGTAAAATTGCCCTTCTCTGTGTGCATTTCCATGTGATCCCAATGCTGTGAGAACACAAGCACGAATGTTGTAAACCTGCAACTTCACAGGTAATGTTTATTTTCAGAAGGCAAATATTGTGCCAGTGTTAACTTGAATTACAGACTTATTTGACAATCTGACTACTCCATCTGATGCCTCAAGGGCAAATTTCAGCACTTTATGAAAGATAACTGATCAATATGAATAAAATATACAGGAGAGAAGTGTTAAAGAACAGTTGAAAACAAAACGATCAAATATTAAATTCAAACATTTACATTAAAACAACCAAGGACTCGATTCATGCTGGCCAAGCTAAAACATACAGAATGAAGGCCAACACTCCATTCTTTAAGTTGTCCTGCTGTGACTCCATATTACAAGTGTCTCAAGCAGTGCATAATCAATACCACATGAACTGCAATGCCTACCCACAACAGGGGGTCTGAGCCTGCAGTCCTACTGAATAACAATTTTGCATGCATGAGTACTGTAGTGTCAGTTTGATGCTGATGCAAGGGTGCTCGCATCCCAAAATTGAAATGGCACTCTATTTTTAATCTGGATTATTTAAAATCAAAGCATTCAATAAAAATTCACTCATTTCATACTTAATTGCTTTTCTGGTGATTTACAGTCAAAACATTTAAATGACTCTGTCTTGTGCCATAAAGAGATACTACATTCCAGCTGAAGCTTATCGGGTCCAGAAAGCCTGCACAAAGCCTTTGGTGGCACTTAAGATATAAATGGAATTACATGTCACCCCCTTATTGTCCTTACTTATGCAAAACTTTTGAATGAATTTAATGGGGAGTTTCCTGCGTAAGGATTATGAATTCAGGTCCTTAGAATTGTTCGTGTCACTGCAAGAGCAAAAGCAGCCTTACACTCCAAGGAAGTATAAAACAACTTTTTTCTTCATCTCTTTCCATAAATGGACTGGACTGTTAGGTGTTTATGGAAGCTTTGAACTCAAATCCTATGGACTGAACTTACTGATTCTTACTAGATAGAGAAAAACCTGAGAAGCAGCAGTTTTTCTAAGTCAGAATTTTAGTCATAAGAACATAAGAACATAAGAAAGGCCGTACTGGGTCAGACCAGAGGTCCATCTAGCCCAGTATCTGTCTACCGACAGTGGCCAGTGCCCAGGTGCCCCAGAGGGAGTGAACCTAACAGGCAATGATCAAGTGATCACTCTCCTGCCATCCGTCTCCATCCTCTGATAAACAGAGGCTAGGGACACCATTCTTAACCCCTTTCTGGCTAATAGCCATTTATGGACTTAGCCACCATGAACTTATCCAGTTCCCTTTTAAATATTGTTATAGTCCCAGCCTTCACAACCTCCTCAGGTAAGGAGTTCCACAAGTTGACTGTGCGTTGTGTGAAGAAGAACTTCCTTTTATTTGTTTTGAACCTGCTACCTATCAGTTTCATTTGGTGACCCCTGGTTCTTGTATTATGGGAGTATTTAAACAACTTTTCCTTGTCCACTTTTTCCACATCAGTCATAATTTTATATACTTCTATCATGTCCCCCCTCAGTCTCCTCTTTTCCAAGCTGAAGAGGCCCAGCCTTTTCAATCGTTCCTCATACGAGGCACTCTCCAAACCCCTAATCATTTTAGTTGCCCTTTTCTGAACCTTTTCTAGTGCTAGAATATCTTTTTTGAGATGAGGAGACCACATCTGTACACAGTATTCGAGATGTGGGCGTACCATGGATTTATATAAGGGCAATAATACATTTGCAGTCTTATTTTCTATCCCCTTTTTAATGATCCCTAACATCCTGTTTGCTTTTTTGACCGCCTCCGCACACTGTATGGACATCTTCAGAGAACTATCCACAATGACTCCAAGATCTTTTTCTTGACTCGTTGTAGCCAAATTAGCCCCCATCATATTATAGGTATAGTTGGGGTTATTTTTTCCAATGTGCATTACTTTACACTTATCCACATTAAATTTCATTTGCCATTTGGATGCCCAATCACTTAGTTTTGTGAGATCTTTTTGAAGTTCTTCACAATCTGCTTTGGTCTTGACTATCTTGAGTAGTTTAGTATCGTCTGCAAACTTAGCTACCTCACTATTTACCCCTTTCTCCAGATCATTTATGAATAAATTGAATAGGACTGGTCCTAGGACCGACCCTTGGGGAACACCACTAGCTACCCTTTTCCAATCTGAGAATTTACCATTTACTCCTACCCTTTGTTCCCTGTCTTTTAACCAGTTCTCAATCCATGAAAGGACCTTCCCTTTTATCCCATGACAACTTAACTTACATAACAGCCTTTGGTGAGGGACCTTGTCAAATGCTTTCTGGAAATCTAAGTACACTATGTCCACTGGATCCCCCCTGTCCACATGTTTGTTAACCCCTTCAAAGAACTCTAATAGATTAGTAAGACACGATTTCCCCTTACAGAAACCATGTTGGCTATTGCTCAACAGTTTATGTTTTTCTATGTGACTGACAATTTTATTCTTAACTATTGTTTCAACTAATTTGCCCGGTACCGACGTTAGACTTACCGGTCTGTAATTGCTGGGATCCCCTCTAGGGCCCTTTTAAAATATTGGCGTTACATTAGCCGACTTCCAGTCTTTGGGTACCGAAGCCATTTTAAGGGACAGGTTACAAATCTTAGTTAACAGTTCCGCGACTTCACATTTGAGTTCTTTCAGAACTCTTGGGTGAATGCCATCTGGTCCCGGTGACTTGTTAATGTTGAGTTTATCAATTAATTCCAAAACTTCCTCTAGTGACACTTCAATCTGTGACAGTTCCTCAGATCTGTCACCTACAAAAGCCGGCTCAGGTTTGGGAATCTCACTAACATCTTCAGCCGTAAAAACCGAAGCAAAGAATCCATTTAGTTTCTCTGCAATGACTCTATCATCTTTAAGCGCTCCTTTTGTATTATCATCATCAAGGGGCCCGACTGGTTGTTTGGCAGGCTTCCTGCTTCTGATATACTTAAAAAACAATTTGTTATTACCTTTGGAGTTTTTGGCTAGCCGTTCTTCAAACTCCTCTTTGGCTCTTCTTATTACACTCTTGCACTTAAGCTGGCACTGTTTGTGCACCTTTCTGTTTGCCTCACTAGGATTTGACTTCCACTTTTTAAAGGAAGTCTTTTTACCTCTCAGTGCTTCTTTTACATGGTTGGTGAGCCATGGTGGCTCTTTTTTGGTTTTTTTACAGTGTTTCTTAATTTGGGGTATACAGTGAAGTTGGGCCTCTATTATGGTGTCTTTAAAAAGCGCCCATGTAGTTTTCAGAGATTTCACTTTAGTCACTCTACCTTTTAGCTTTTGTTTAACTATCCCCCTCATTTTTGTATAGTTCCCCCTTTTGAAATTAAATGCCACAGTGTTGGGCTGTTGAGGTGTTCTTTCCCCCACAGGGATGGTGAATGCTATTGTATTATGGTCACTAGTTCCAAGCGGTCCTGCTACAGTTACCTCTCGGACCAGCTCCTGCGCTCCACTCAGGATTAAATCTAGAGTTGCCTCTCCCCTTGTGGGTTCCCATACCAGCTGCTCCATGAAGCAGTCATTCAAAGTATCGAGAAATTTTATCTCTGCAATATGTCCTGAAGTGAAATGTTCCCAGTCAATATGGGGATAGTTGAAATCCCCCACCATTATTGGGTTTTTAAATTTGATAACCTCCCTAATTTCCCTTAGCATTTCATCATCGCTCTTACTATCCTGGTCAGGTGGCCGATAGTAGATCCCTAATGTTATATTGTCATGGAAGCATGAGATTTCTATCCATAGCGATTCTATGGAACAAGTGGATTCGCTTATGATTTTTACTTCATTTGAATCTACATTTTCTTTCACGTATAGTGCCACTCCTCCTCCCGTACGACCTGTTCTGTCCTTCCGATATATTTTGTACCCCGGAATGATTGTGTCCCACTGATTGCTCTCTGTCCACCAGGTTTCTGTGATGCCTATTATATCAATATTCTCCTTTACCACTAGGCACTCTAGTTCACCCATTTTATTATGTAGACTTCTAGCATTTGTGTATAAGCACTTTAAAAACTTGTCCCTGTTTATTTGTCTGCCCTTTTTTAATGTGCCAGATTCTTGGTCATGTGGCTGTTTATCATCGGATCCGGCCCCCTCACCATCCTTTTCTGTCCTCTGTTCCTGACTATAACTATAACTATAACTATAACCTGGAGATTCCCTCTCATCAGACTCTCCCTTAAGAGAAGTCTGTGTCCGATCCAGCTGCTCCTCTGCAGCAGTCGGCTTTCCCCCATCCTCTAGTTTAAAAACTGCTCTACAACCTTTTTAATGTTTAGCGCCAGCAGTCTGGTTCCCTTTTGGTTTAGGTGGAGCCCATCCCTCCTGTATAGGCTCCCCCCATCCCAAAAGTTTCCCCAGTTCCTAATGAACGTAAACCCCTCCTCTCTACACCATCGTCTCATCCACGCATTGAGACTCTGAATCTCTGCCTGCCTACCTGGCCCTGCGCGTGGAACTGGGAGCATTTCTGAGAATGCCACCATAGAGGTCCTGGATCTCAATCTCTTCCCTACTAGCCTAAATTTTGCTTCCAGGACATCTCTCCTACCCTTCCCTAAGTCATTGGTACCTACATGTACCACGACCACCGGCTCCTCCCCAGCACTACACATAAGTCTGTCTAGATGCCTCGAGAGGTCCGCAACCTTCGCACCAGGCAGGCAAGTCACCATACGGTTCTCCCGGTCATCACAAACCCAGCTATCTATGTTTCTAATGATCGAATCTCCCATTACTAACACCTGCCTTTTCCTAGCAACTGGAGTTCCCTCCCCCGGAGAGGCAACCTCCGTGCGAGAGGCAGCCTCAGCATCATCTGGAAGGAGGGTCCCAACTATGGGAAGGTTCCCCTCTGCTCCCGCTGACTGCTCTGCTTCCCTTGGGCATTCTTCCTCCTCAACAGCACAGAGGCTGTCTGAGCGGAGGTGGGACAATTCTACAGTGTCCCTGAAAGCCTCGTCGACAAACCTCTCTGCCTCTCTCAGCTCCTCCAGTTCCGCCACCCTGGCCTCCAAAGCCCGCACGCGGTCTCTGAGGGCCAGGAGCTCCTTGCACCGAATGCAGACATACGACACCCGCCCACAAGGCAGGTACTCATACATTCCGCACCCGGCGCAATAAACTGGATAGCCCCCACTCTGCTGCTGGGCTTCTGCCTGCATTGTCTCCTAGTTAATGAAAGGGTGGTTGAAAGAAAGGGGTTTTAGAGTATGGTTTTGAAGTATAGGTTATATGGGGACAGGGGACCAAGGAGGACCTATGGGGCCCAGCCCTCCCTTGAAACTCCCTTCTAAACTCCCTTGCATTGGTGCTCAAGCAAGTCCTCAAAGTTAAGCATGAGCTTAACTGCTCTGCTAAATGGGAAGCTGAGTGGGGTGTTGTAAATGGTCCTAATGTTATTTTTGGAAGTATGCTTAGCTGTGATGCTAGACTATTCAGCGAAGCCAGCTGGAGCCACCTTCTACCAGAAGATGCACATGAGGATAACACAATCTAGAGCTGTGGAAGAAGTGCGCTGCCTGGATTCTTTATCTGTGAAAGGTGCATCACAGGAATGCAGTGAAATATCAGGTTTGTAGTACCTTGCACATAATTTCTTCTTTTTCTTGGGGTTGGGGAGGAAGAGATTAGGAAGAGGTTAGGGCCTGGGGTACCATTGCTGAAAAGGTTTCTGTTTGGATAAGGATGCAAATGTTTGCATGGCTCTCTAAAACCAATTTGGTAGTAAAAACTGGGCTGGAAATTGTCCTCATAAAATTTCAGCCTTTCTGGAAAAGTACTACCAAATTTAATAGAGCGCCTGCCATAATCTTTCTGTAGACTTTAAACCCATCTATGGATTGCCACAGCAGAGGATATAATTAACTACTAAATTCCATAGGTTGATTTAAAAACTCCTGGCCTTATCCTCTGCTGATGTAAATTTGCATAGCTTCATTGACATGTGAATCGGTTATTATTTTTATAAGACCCAGTTCACCACTCCTTGTTTCATAACAGAACATATTGAACACAGGTAGCGCTCAAAGGTCTTTCAAACCCAATACGAGGTCAATAGAAAAATAATTATGCAAATCTTATTAGTACAAAGTCCCATTTATTAACAGTATTTTTGCATTATCCATACTATCCAAAAAACATGTAGCATGGGTGAAATATAACCGTACTCAGAGGGCCAGCCGAAGGCTTAGGAACCACTTTAGTCCCACTTAAGACCTATGTTGAGTGGTGTCCATAGGCCTTCCCCGACTATTAACAGTGGTGAATTGTTAATTTTGCCTTCATATTTTGCCGTTAAGAAACAAATGGACAAACTGAAAAGTCATCTAAAGCCCCAACAAAGCATGTGCCTTTACCCGCCATCAAGCAACAAATAGAGAAACTGATTTCAGTCAAATCTTGTAAAACCAAAAGGAAATACATCTGATCCAAGCTGAATTGGAAAGCAATTTCAAAGGGCAATTTGAAATGTCTAAGGCTATGTCTACATTCAAAATACTGCATTGATCCTCCTGGATCTTGCATCGCCATAATAACTCCACCCTCCAAGCGGAGTAAGGCTGAGTCGACCGGAGAGCATTGCTGGTTGACGCAGCTGAGTGAAGACCTGGAGGTAAGTGAGTGTAACTAAGTCGATAGGAGATAACGCATACTGCGGCACGCAGATTGCGTATTTCCTGTCGACTTAGCCTCGCAATATAGACCAGGCCTAAGTTACAAATCCCCAACATTCAGGGTTTTTTGGGGAGTTGATCATAGCCCTTTCAGTATAACACAATGCTGTAATATAGATTGTAAACTGTAAGCTTACCTCAGGGTGTACTTTGCTAGTTGTGAAGTCTCTTGGGCTATGTCTATACTGGCAATTTAAGTCGACTTAAGGAGGCTTAAGTCGACTTAAATTAAGCCACGTCCACACTAGGCTTTCATTAAGTCGACTTAAGAAATTCCTTAAGTCGACTTAATGAAAGCTTAGGTCCACTTAAGCCTCCTTAGGTCGACCTAACCCTTCCTTCGGTCGAGCTAAGCCCAGTGTGGACGAATAAGTCCATTTTGTTAAGTCAACCTAAGGGCAGTTAGGTCAACTTAACAAAGTGAACTAAGTAGACTTAAAATGTTGCTACTTGTTAAGTCGACTTTAATAAGGTTGATTTTAAGTCGACTTCAAGTTGACCTTATTAAAGTCGACTTAACAAAAGTCGACTTAAATTTTCTAGTGTAGACATAGCCTTGGAGTGTGTGTGGTTTCCCCTTTTTTTAATGTGTTGAAATTATTTTCTAATTAATGCACACAGAGTAAAATCACAACAATAGGAGGCAGTGGTTAATAGATGGGGAGAGAAAACGTATACTCCATTCATAACCACACATATGAAAAATCTTTATCACCGACAAGTTCTGGAGGATATTTTTTGAAATCTCTCTCACACAGATACAAAAATCGTTACAGACTTCATTACTCTTAATAGCTGTCAGAGTTCTTCTGTGGTAGATTTTTAGAAAAGAAAAAAAACTAGTCGCGGTACATTTGAATCGTTAGTTTTAATAAAACGATGTTGACAGAACATTTTTCAAAAGCTCTTGAAACAAGAAAAATTATATTTTAATTTAGTACATTCTAATAATGCATGCGTGATTAACTTATAGATATTGTACGCTGCATGGACTGGTATTGATAAAACACTAAATTATAACAGCATCAGTGCTTAACAGCATCAGTGTAGCAGGAGAGCAAATACCTCTTTAATTGAAGGTTCTGTATTATTATTTTATAGTATAGGCTTTTAAGATAATTTATTAATACTCTCCTAACAAAGATAAGTGATTTGGAGGCTGCATATTTTTTATTTCTTAGGAGTTATTTTATTTGATAATGACATTAAATATTAGAAACTCTAACAGCTGGTGTGTTTATCCTTACTTGAGTGTATTAACCTCTTTAGCCGTTTTTTCCAGAAGAAGGATTCAGCCTTACAGATTTGACTGTCAGCTGCAGTGCCTGGCGGCCCATTGGATTGGCATCCTGACAGAAGCTAAAGTCCAGTGCTGCAAGTAAACATGGATGACATTGCAGATAGATAGAACTCACGGACTTGCCGCACCTGCAGCTGCTTGCACTGAATAAAAGCAAAGATTGTGTTCACTAGAGTGGAAAAACACTGAATTTACCTCTAGTTATTTTGCCTGGGTTTTTTTTTTTTTTGTTTTGTTTTGTTTTGTTTTGTTTTGTTTTTTTTGGTTTGGTTTTTTTTTTTTGGTTGTACATTTTGGAATCTTTCCACTAAAAGTACATTAAGCTGAAATACCTAAGTGAAAAAATCCACCACATACCAGGCTCTCTCCCTTTCACTTTTCTAGTTTCTGACTGGTACCAACTGGTCTTTTACTGGTATGATGCTAATGCTGTCCGCCCAGAAGCAGCTGTTAGCAGTTTATTTTTTTACAGATGGAATTCATGAGTTGTGTTTTAAAGATGAGCTACATAATGCTATAAAATTGGGTATCTAGGAAAGCCATTATCTTTTAAACATGGAAATGTTTTGGGGCAGGTCCAGAAATTCTTTGGGTCTTGGAAGCCAGGAAGAAAGCACATGAACTTAGCAGATTGCTCTGGTAGTCAATCATTAATTTGTAACCATAATATTCATTTTGATAGCACCAAGGATCTCAAAGTGCTTTACAAACATCAATTAGTTGTCATAGAATCCGTGATATAGGTATTATATTTAATTGATCAACAGGTAAACTGAGGCACAAAACACTTAACTGATTTGTCCAAGGTCACACAGCAAATTAGTGATGATCCTGTAACAGAACCTGGACTCCGAGTCCCCTGCTCTAACCACTGGACGATGCTTCAAACCTTACTCAGTAAAAGCTGCTCCTACCTTACCCAGCCACTGCTGTGCCTTCTGACTCTCCTGAGTTGAGATAAACAATCGGATTTACAAATGGGTTGGAGACAGAAGGGTAGATTGGCATGACAGAATTGAACTGAGGTGTCTGATGGCTGGTCTTTTTCCCTTATGCCACCTGCATCTTTTTATAACATCAGATCATTTACATTTTTAAAGAAAGTGTATTCTTTTTCATCATGGGTCACCAGTGAGCCTAACGCTCTCTTTTGTGTGGAAGCCCTGCTAACAGAGGTGGAGGAGTATCAATCACAGCTTTCCCTGTGGTTGTACCTTACTATGCTGGCTCTAGATCAGAAAGAAGCAGATGGTTATTTACAAATAAAATAATCAAGACCTTAAGAACGTTTTCCCCTCAAACTCTCACCAAAGAGGCCAAAATAAGGTAGAATAGTTTATATCCCCTTCTGCCAGCTCTCAAGGACAATGCCTGGTCCACAAACACCTTAAGCCTGTTATTGGTTAAATTCACCAAAGAAATAAGTGATATCTGATACAATATAGCTGCTTCTGATTTTTCTGTGGTACTCAGGAAGCTCTGGCACTCAAATGACAATGGGATTTATTGCTAGATTATGTGCAAGAACAGTGTATCTGGCCTTACCGTATATATATTTTGCAGTCACTTCTTTACAAGCAATGCACAGACTGCCTTTGAATCTCTTCAGTAGCCATGGTCACCCTCCTTCTTTATTTAGTGTTAAGTGTTATGCATTTAGCAGTAAAACCTGAACAAAAGAAAAGAAAGCAGGTGCTCTAAGTTTACTCTGCAGCCAGCTGCCAGGAGAACATACTGTACTTATTTATTTATTTTTACAGAACATAAGGGCTTTATACTGAATGCTTTTGGGGAAAAAAACACTTATGGAAAACACACTTGATCAGTCTTTTATTTAATTTTTAAATCAATAAGCCCAGAGAAGAAGCAATTACTGAAATAAGTTGTCACAAAATTTTAATTTCCATTTGCTTCCCTTTTTATTTATTTAGACAAGGACAGTATCAGAGAAATCTAAAGTCAGGAAAGAACACCTGGCTGACACTGTTGGGTTTCTTCCATTACTGTCTGCTGTGGCTGGCTGCTGGCATGGCTGCCCAGTGGTGCAAATTTTTAATGTAGTCAAAGTAAAACCACAATTTGCACTTGTGTGATTTACCTCAGTTTTGAGCAGGAATTAGCTGCACTGGTACAAAGTATGGCTGACCTTGTCTACAGTAGGTATTGTTGCAGACACACAGGTATGCAGTAACCACTGACTCAAATTCAGTTATAGTCCCCGTGTAGGCATGAATGAAGACTTAGCTACGGATACAGAAAATACGAGTTCCAAAGGCGTAGCCGTGTTAGTCTAGTTCAGCAAAACAAACAAGGAGTCTTGTGGCACTTTTAAAGACTAACAAATTTGGCCATTTGTAGCACTGGATTACTTACTGTGATGCTTGCAAATCACTAGAGATCATAGAAATCATAGAAATGAAGGACTGGAAGTGAATTCTAGCTCATGTCCCCATGCTGAAGCAGGATTAAATATCCTAGACCATTCCTATCTTCTTATGTTACCCAGCACCCATCAACAGGTTTGGAAGGCCAAGATTTTTAAAGATATGAAGGCATTTTTGCACTCAGCGTTGCAACACTTAACTAATTTAGTCTAGGAGAGGACATGGGTATGAGTACTTTGCCTAAAATAATTTGATCCTACAGTTTATTTCTCCTCGTGATCCACAAATTAAAATCAATTTGTTCAATTTAATGTTGATAGAACTCACCTCTTGATATTTCATATGCTTTTGCTTAGAGATATGCCTAAATTTTTCTTCTTTTTCCCCCAAATAGTCCTTTGCGTCAATACACTTCTTTTCTGAGAGATTCCTGTCCTGGGAGCTAAGTGACTGTCAGAACAGTGTTTTGTCTGTTAAAAAAAAAAGGAAAAGAAAAGAAGAAGAAAAATAAAGAAACATCATTATTAGAGCTAGTCAGAAAAATATATTTTCTACAGAAAAATTGACTTTTAGTGCAAAATCAAAAACCAAATATTTTCAGCTCCAAGCCAAATAAGTTGATTTGGAAATACTGTTATATCTTACAGTTTGTCATTCAAACTCCTCGTGACCCCATTCTGTTCTATATGCTGGGCTCCCTGGCTTGACTGCATGTCCTATGATGCATCACAGTCCTCCAACACACTGAGACACCATAGTGCATCATGGGAGATCTTGGCTAATCCAACTGGGCCTGGTGATAGGGAAGAAGGGGTGGGGGGGTGGGAAGTGTCAGGAACTGAATTAGAACTCTTATGAGACACCACAGCAGCATTTCCAAATCAAAATTTTATTCAGATTTTTTCAGCTGAAAAATCAAAATCTTTCTGGTGTTGGGGTGCTCAGCTTTTTGAGAGAAAGTTAAAATTTTCTTGGCAAGCAGACAATTTTGTGAAAAATATTGTTTCATCAAAAACCATCGAAAACGGTTTCAATGGAAAGTTTTCAACCAGCCTTAGTCATTATTCAATTCCTGGCTCAATTTGAACACTTCTGAAACACAGGTTTCCTCATATCTATGTGCTACAGTCCTCTGTATTAGATTTTAAACTAACTTGAATGGTTCAGTCAGGCTTAGATTGAAGGAAACCATTTCACAGAATGTTTTCCAGCTCTCTCCTCTCTTCCTCTTGTCACTCTTTAAATATATATATATATCTAGGCAATCTCAGAAGTGATATTGGAAAAATACAGCACATTGCCAAAATCACAACCATTTTAATGGCTTTCCTGTTCACTTAACCCCACATCAAAAGTGTATCCTCCCTTGCCTGAACTGTGCCTCTGGAGGGTGTGGAGGGCCAAGAGCTGGGTGGAACTGGCCTGGGTCCAGTGCCTGTCTAACAAAGGAAAACTTGGCACATTTTTGAAAGCACGAGGTGTCTGTTTCAAGACACTGGGTCCCCAACTACATGACAACTTCTGATAGAGTTTGTAGTCAGTTAGTGACATGGCTGGCTCTAAATGTATTTTGTACGCCCATGGTTAATACTTGGTTAGCAACTGGACAGCTAATATTTTCAACCATACCAGTGTTCTTAAGCTAGAAAACAGTTGTCTTCCTATTACCAGTTCTTTGAGAGTGTAGAAGGATTGCTTAATTGTACATGTGCATTGTGGGACATTCTGTGTACTACAACACAGAATGCATTTCTCAGAATGCAGCAGTACTACTTAAGATATTTATATGTCCTTCATTACTGTGGTATCTGAATGCCTCACAGTCATTAAAGAGTTTATCCTCATGACAGCCCTGTAAAATAGGGAAGTGCTATTATCCCCCAGCTTCAGACAATGGAGGCACAGGAAGATAAAAGGCAAGATTTTTTTTCAGTTTGTTGCTGTGTCTAAAGATGCTGATAGATGCCTAGGCCCTTTTGAAAATCCCAGTAGGTGCCTACCTGCATTTAGGTACCTAAATACAAAATATGGTTGTTAGTGGCTTGCCCACGGTAACACAGAATGCCAATGGTGGAACAGAAGATTGAATCCGGGATTTTTAAGGCTAGGCCATATTTTTAAAGGTATTTAGATTTTCAGAAGCATCTAGGCACCTAACCCTCATTGATTTCAATAGACCCCTAAGTATTTTTGAAAGTCCCATGAGATATCTTAATGCCTTTATCTCATCCTTTGCCCTAAACACAGTCAGTCAGTTTGTTGATATGGACCCATAAACTTTGTTGACACAGGGTTGTGTGGTAAATAAAGCTGTTGTGTGGACAAAATTCTGCCATCTTTGTGGTAATGGGGTCATATGAGAGTATGGCAAACTAGTTCCAGGAGCATAATTATAGTTTTAGAGTAAGCAGAAGCAGAGCCTTATTCTCTTTAGCTATGCCTACACTTAGAAACTTAGGTCGACTTTATTAAGTCGACTTTATTAAGTCGACTTAAAGAGTCTACACAAGACTCTTAAGATGACTTAAAGATGACCTTATTAAGTCAACCTAGAGAGTCCACACTAGATTCTCTAAGTCGACTGGTTAGGTCAAGGGGGAGTGGAGGCTCCTTTGGAGCCTCCGCTCCCCCAGCTAGGGGGCCTTGTCCAGGAGAGAGCCAGCCCCATGGGGGGGGGGGGCTGGCTCTCTCCGAGACAGGCAAGCTGCTAGCGGCTCGTCCTGGGGAGAGCCAGCCCTCTGCAGGGCTGGTTCTCCCAGAGACCAGCAAGCCTCCGCTGGCTCTCCCGGCTCCCTTCTCCCCGGGACCGCTCAGGTCCTGGGAAGAAAGAAGCTTAGGCTCCCTTCTGGCCGGGACAATGGGGTCCCGGGGAGAAGGGAGCCCCGCGGTCCCTTCTTCGGGACCATGCTCCAGTGGATGAGGGATCCCTGGGGATCCCCTATCTGCTAGAGGGCCATGCTGGCAATTGGCAGCCCCTGCTCCAGTTGATCGGGGAAACCCCGGGGATCCCCTGAAAGCTGGAGCGTGCTCCCTTCTTGCCCAGACTCCACGGCTCCGGGGAGAAGGGAGCCTCAGCCTGAACTCTGGGGTTTCCTTATCCACTGGAGCACGGTCCCGGAGAAGGGACCACGGGGCTCCCTGCTCCCCAGGATCCCATTGTGCTGGCCAGAAGGGAGCCCTGCACTCCTTTCTCCCTGGGACCGCTTGG
Organism: Pelusios castaneus; assembly: GCA_007922175.1. Classification (NCBI taxonomy): domain Eukaryota; kingdom Metazoa; phylum Chordata; order Testudines; family Pelomedusidae; genus Pelusios; species Pelusios castaneus. The sequence continues at coordinate 7,761,578 of ML685763.1, read as the reverse complement.
GGCTGGCGGCTTCCCGGTCTCAGGGAGAACCAGCCCAGCGTGGGACTGGCTCTCCCCAGGATGAGCCGCGAGCGGCTTTCCGGGGAGAAAGGAGCCCCCGGGGCTCTCCAGCCAGGGTTCCAGTGGGGGATCCCCTCCCACTGGAGCCCTGGCTGGGGAGCCCTTCTCCCCGGTACCATGGCTCCTCTGGCAGTGAAGCTGCGGTTCTAGGGAGTAGGGAGCAGGGGCTCCCCAGGGGACAACGGAGCCACGGTGGCTCCCTTCTGCCAGGGAGCTATGCGGGGCTCCCTTGTCACCCCCACCCTAGGTCGACCAAGTTGACTTAGGGCATCTACACTGGCTTAAGTTGACTGAAGAAGTCGACTTAAGCTCTAGTTCCAATTAAAATGAGGTGTTATTAATTAGAACTAGTTTTTCCTTAATTCGATTTAAAGAGCAGCTTAAGTTGAATTAAGGAAAGCCCAGTGTAGACGTTGAGTAAATTAAGTCGACTTAAGCCTCCTTAAGTCAACTTAATTTCGAAGTGTAGACGCACCCTTTGATACATCCTAAACCTCTGGCCCTTCAATGATATCCATGAGGACAGAGGCCTGTACAGATATCATTGCAGGATTGGGGGCTGGCTAGGGATATACTATGAGCAACATAGCTTTGACTACCATAACTTCATGATGAAGATACCTGTATTGATCACTTCCTTGAAAAATAAACTGGTTTATGTATTATGATATCCACTATATAAAATAATGGCAGGTGCTCTAAAGCATATAGAAAAACCTATTGCATGGGCCTTTTTTTTTTTTTAAGTACTACAATACTGAAGAGTGATTTTCCAAAACACTATAGCTTACAAAAATGATACTGTACTGTTATGAGCAGTGTCTATGGTATAAATTTTTAAGAAGGAATATATATCACTAACATAATAGTATCGCATTCTATTGCATTTTTAAAAGCAACCGGTTTTAATCTTGTTTTGATACTCAGATTTTTTTGTTTTGTGGAGACCCAACCAAAGTATCTTCTTACAGATAGCATTGTGAGTATTTCAGTGTTCATGTTCCTAATATCCAGGAGTCCCTGTGTGGTAGGCAAAGGAGGTATTTCTCGATCTAAATGTGCACGTCTAATTTAACTCTACTGGTAATACAGCTAAGTTGTGCACTGAGATTTTTTTGTGAACAAGTAATAAAATGCATCAACATATTTCCACGTAACATTTTCAGACTTACTTGCATATAATCTGAATTGTCTATATGTTCTTTCTAACAGATAAAACATCAAAGTTGTAGAGTTTTTTTTTTTTAGTCAGGTATCCTTGACTTAGTTTATGAATGAATTATTTTCTAACTTCCAATGTGCATATCTATCTATCTAATTTGGGTGGAAAAAACTATTAAACATTACATTTTTTAAATTTACAAAATATTTTAAATTAAAAGCTTGGGATACACATTTTTGTTACAATAATTTTGATAAGCAACAATCACTTGTTAGGTTGTATTAAGTGATAGAGAATAGTACTGAAATATTGTAATGCTGTTATATATTTTTTAAAAAAATCAATGGCACACACTTATCTTGAACAGTTTTAGTTCCCATTGCCTCATTAATATTATATATATATATATATATATATATATATATATATATATAACGGAAACAGAAACGTTGCCAAGAAGGACAATGAAAGTGATCACCTGAATGGAATGATGACTATTTGAGAGGCCAGATTTTAAAAAGTAGGATTATTTAATTAAGGGAGGAGACAAATAAAAGGTGACATGATAGAAGTATATAAAATAATGAACTGTCTAGAGAAGATAAATCAGGAGTTCCTATTTACCTAATTGTAACATACAGGAACCCAATACAGTTAATACTGGAAACACCACTGTTTTTACACAACATGTATTTAACCTGTGGAACCCACTGTCATGAGATAATATCTTAACATCTGATTCAAAAAAGCGTTGATCATCTATAAAATAATATTATCTGCATTAACATTAGCTAGGATAAAAAAAATGCCAAACACCAACTGTTATGGGTTAGCAAATTCCTTTCTCCATATCTGCAATTAATGAAAAATTTTCCATTTGGAGGGCATATATCTTCCTCTGAAGCTTCTGGTATGGGCCCCTGTTGGAGGCAGGATACCTGCCTAGATGGACTGCGGACCCATCCAGTAAGACAATTCCTATATTTCTGAGACATATTCCTATGATTTATGCTGTAATGTGCTGTCAGAAAGAGGCAGTTAAATCTTACGTAAGTGTTAACTAAGCCAAAGCTATACAGCAATAAGCTTTATTAAAACTGTACTGTAAAGACAACTGGAGCAATTAGTTCCGTGCAGGCTGTTTTACATGGGAAACACACAGTTGGTACCATGGGCTACAATACCCAGAATTTAAAGGTTGGCATCTCTTTATTTAAAAACTGCAGCAATCACAGATAAAAGTTGCAATTTTGAAAGCTTTGTTTTGGCAATTAACACACCTGGAATAACAGTCACAAATCATAAATGTCATACCTTTGTCCCCAGAAGTTGAAGAAATCTGCAGGGTTCCAGTTTAGAGACAAATCCCAGAAGTCCCACCCTGGTGATTCACATCAAAAAAATCTTTGAAAAATGTTTTGATTTTGGCAGCTCCTGTCAAGATAAAACTTTCTTTCAACTGCAGCCATGCTGGTTCAGGAGAGGTTTTGCTTCTTCTGCACATAGGTCTCACCAGCTATTTTCCTCCAACTTTCTCTTTTACAATGAACAAGTAAAGCAAAAGTTGTGATGAATATTTTTACTACAGCAAGCAGTTTTCTTTGCTAATACCATGTTATTATTTAGTACCTGATAACACAGTGATGAAACATTTTCTTTTCCCACAAACTCTGAGTACCTGTGAGACATGACACAATAAACAACATTCAACTTTTGTCAAATGCATTTTTAGATGCTGAATGTGTTTTGTAGTACTCTTCAAAAGTATCAGAGTGGTAGTCCTGAGGAATGAATGTCGACCATTACCCACAGGATAGGAAGATCAGGGAAGTGGCCAAAGCAAGCTCCTACATGTTTTCCCATCAATCCGTTTCACACATAAGGTGGAGGGTAGACTCTTCTCAGTCCTTGCCTGGCTTCTCACAGACTAACAATGAGCCAATGGGTGATAGATATACAAGTGGCCTAAGAGGGGAAGGTACATGGGGTGGGTTCTGAGTTATTACAGAGAATTGTTTCTTGGGTAACTGGCTGAGACTTGCCCACGTGCTCAGGATTTAACTGATCGCCATATTTGGGGTCGGGAAGGAACTTTCCCCCAGGGCTGATTAGCCTGGGCTCTGGGTTTTTTTTGCCTTCCTCTGTAGCACAGGGCATGGCTCACCTACTGGTGAATACTCTGTATCTTAAAGTCCTTAAATCATGATTTAAGGAGGTAAATAACTCAGTCATAGTTGGTGGCCTATTGCTGGAGTGGGTGGGTGAGGTTTTGAGGCCTACATTTTGCAGGAGGTCAGACTAGATGATCATGCTGGTCCCATCTGACCTTAAAGTCTATGGCTACGTCTACACTGGCAAGTTAGTTCGAATTAAGGAAGCTTAATTCGAACTGACTTAAGCCTTGGCCACACTAGGCTTTCATTAGTTCGAATTAAGGGCTTCCTTAATTCAAACTAATAAATTCGCTTATACTTTTCAAAGTAAGGGTTAATTCGAACTAGTTAGTTCAAATTACCCCAATGTGGCCATGTTAGTTCGACGTAACCGGCACATTGAGCTCAATGCAATTGATCAATTTGAACTAAGCAAGTGCCATGCATGGCACTTGCTTAGTTCGAACTAAAATGTGCTAGTTCAAATTAAGTTAATTCAAACTAACTAAAATTAGTTCGAATTAGTTAGTTAGAATTAACTAATTCAAACTAACTTTGGTAAGCGTAGACATAGCCTATGAGTCTATGAGTCTATAATTAGTGCCCGTTGTGGTGGCAATAACACCAAAGAGATCACAATGTGCTCTTCTGATGCATGATCTTTTTATAATATAATTAAAACCATAGCTCTCTACTCATCCCAAGGTTGTTAACTCTAAAGGACAGCCTGTGGGGCAGTATTCACAAAGGATGCCGCACCTGTGCGAGGCATCTGTAGGATATACACTTCTGGGTTGCAGTATGTACACATGAGGATAAACTAAACATCTATGCTGGATTTTACAAAAGAGCTGAAGGAAGTTAGTTGCTCACCTCCTTTTCCCATTGAGATTTGGGCATCTAGCTCTCTTCAGCTCTTTTGAAAAGTCCTGCCTAACTCATTATAATTCCATATCACCTGCAAAAGAAAAAACATTAAAGGAAACAATTATACTTCACGTTTCACTCTTTACTAGTTTACTTGTGTCCTTCAGTTTGGAACAGTTGATCCTTACCATACGGAAGTGCTAAGAATTCTTGTTGGAGTACATGTAAAAAGAACACTTTATCATTTAAGTGCAAACTCTACTTGTCTGTCCTTAAGAACATAAAATATGCCTAGGAAAGAAAAAAAAGACAGTGCCTATGTGCTCATTAAAACATATTCAGCCCAAGGCAAGGACTTGATCAAAAGGATTCCTGCCAATGGAAGGGCATGCTGGAACTATTGTAAGAAGTTGTGTGTGTGTGTGTGTGCACGTGCGCATGCACCTTACTTTTCTTTTTGGCACCCTGTCCCATCCCCTATCATCTCCAATCACTTCTCTTCCAGCTGGGGGAACAGAAGAGATCTTACTTCCTTGATGACAAGTATGGCCTTTGACCAGCTAAAGCAAAAGGTATTTTAGGTTCAAATGAGACTGTGACTTAAACCCAGTATTAGATGAAACCAACACATGTTTATTGAAATGTAAATATCCTTCATTCCGATCAGCAAGCTTTACTCACTCCACTGCAATTTCACTCATTGCTCTTTTATTTGTCCAGAGTGAATAAGTGAATAGACTGCACATTTTTATTCACAGCAGTAGGTTTAGGATTTCAAATTAGAGAGGTGTTTTGATTTTAGAAATAATCGCCACAGGAAACAGTTTCATCTGGAACTTTAATATTTTTTCACCAGTTTAAGGTAACATCAAAGCTCATCCTTTCCCAAAATCAAAACCCACCAGCATTCTTTTAATCCAAATTAAATCAAGTGTTGTCCCAGTTTCTTCTTCTTTCCTATTTAGAAAAAAATAAAACTATCCCTTCCATGCTGGAATGGTTTTGTCTGCAGATCCTAAATGTCCAGCTACTGCAAATTTTCAAATGACCTCATACAGCCCAAAGTCTTTTTGGGTGTGTCTACACTTAGAAATTAAGTCGACTTAAGGAGGCTTGAGTTGACTTAAAATACTCCACGTCTGCACTGGGCTTTCCTTAAATCGACTTAAGCTACTTCTTAAGTCGAATTAAGGAAAAGATAGTTCGAATTAATAACACCTCGTTTCAATTCGAACTAGCACTTAAGTCGACTTTAGCCAGTGGAGACGGGGGTTAGCGCCTTGGTGGAGCTTATTAAATTGACTTAAAATGTTAAGTCGACTTCATAAAGTCGACCTAACTTTTAAAGGGTAGATGTAGCCTTTGATGTCAGCAGCTTCTCAGGTAGTGACACAATCATAAGAGTATTATTGATCAGAACCATGACTACCTGGCCTACAGGTCTCATACTGCGGTAGAAATCCTGATGCTCATTGGGGTGACATTGCAAAGTGCATTGCACATTCACTGTATTTATGTCAGGAGAGATGTGATTTCATTAAGTCAACAAAGCACGTTTAGACAAACTGAATTTTAGGGTTCTTGAAACATTTGAGTCCATTATTTTGTTGACAACTTTATACTGAATAAATAATAATGTTCATTATACTTCTATATGACCTGTTATCAGAGAATGTGTGAGAGGAAGGATGGGCCAGTGGTTAGGGTACTAACTTAGGATTTGAGAGAATGGGTTCAATTCTATGCTCTATCACAGATTTCCTGTGTGAAACTGTGCAAATCACTTAGTCTCTCTGGGCCTCAATTCCCTCATCTGTAAAATGGGGCTAATTGCACTGTCCTGCCTCACAGTATCTTGTAAGGGAGTATATATATATGAAAGATTATGTGGTGTTAAGATACCATGGTAATGGGAGCCATAGAAATATTTAAGTACACAGAATAGATAGGCATTTTTGAATAGGAGGTATGGGGTCTGATAATTGGGTAAAAAAGACTCTAAAGTACATCCCATGGGACATCACCTCTGAATATTATTTCCAGCTCCTGTCAAGATAAAACTTTCTTTACACTGAAGCCATGCTGGTTCAGGAGAGGTTTTGCTTCTTCTGCACATAGGTCTCACCAGCCATTTTCCTCCAACTTTCTCTTTTACAATGAGCAAGTAAAGCAAAAGTTGTGATGAATATTTTTACTACAGCAAGCAGTTTTCTTTGCTAATACCATGTTATTATTTAGTACCTGATAACACAGTGATGAAACATTTTCTTTTCCCACAAATTCTGAGTACCTGTGAGACATGACACAATAAACAACATTCAACTTTTGTCAAATGCATTTTTAGATGATGAATGTGTTTTGTAGTACTCTTCATATAGTTTGGGGACAATTGAATAAGCTACTCTAGGTTTGGCTCATCGATATTAGGGCTAATTCTCTAATGCTGAGATAAATCGGGAGCAAAGTTGATTGGAAGAAAAATGGGAAAGAAAGAAAAATGGGAATAAAAATGGGACATTCTTCAAAAAGAGTTTATTAAATGGCCAAAAAGCTAAGATTCCACAGCCAAGAAAAAGAACTAAATTAGCTAAAACTTTGGCTGGTTCAATGGTGCATCGAAGGCAGCAATTAGAAATAAAGCAATATGGAACATGGAAATGGGGGGAAATATATAGCAACCAATATAAATCAGAAAGTATGGCATACAGAAAATTGATAAATGAATCTAAATACATCAGTAAAAAAAATCTCTGGCTGCCAGAGATAAAGACAATGAGAAATTTTTAAAATATATTGGAAAGAAAAGTATAATCCCAGCAATAATATAGACCCATTGCTCTTGAGAGATGGTAAAACAGTTAGCAATGATGCAGAGAAGGCAGAAGTGTTCAATAAATATTTCTATTCTGTATTTCAGAAGAAGTCAGATGATGTACTCGTACCATATGAGGATGATGAAGTACTTTCCAGTTTAGTAGTATTCACTAAAAAAATTCATACATACAGTAAAAAAAATAAAAATAAAATGTTGTCTAACATCTTCCATAGTTACTACTTAAAAATTTTTTTCAGTAAAAAAAAATCTTCAAATCAAGACTGGCTGCCTTTCTTCAATGTATGCTTTAGTCAAACACAAGTCATGGGCTGAATATAGGGGTAACAGGTGAAAAGTGGTGCTCTGTGACACACAAGAGATCAAACTAATTTATGTAATGGTCTCTTCTGGACTTAAAATCTAGGAATATGTTTCAGAACAAACAATGGTCTTCTGTGGGGGAAAGCTTGTTTCATATTCAAATATTGACAATTTTTAGCTCAAGTATGTGTTCATTCTAATATAGTTTCTCTATATAACAAGTGATACCTGTCTTTAGATATCTGTAGCAAACAACATTTATCTCAAACTAAAACTTTAAGGTCTATTTTCAAATAATATAGGACTAAAAATTAGATTTCATTGTTTTAGAAGAAAAGGATTTTACAAAACTTAAGTGTTTTCTATACATTTTTCTTTTAAAGAAAAGTTAAAAGAAACTGGCATTTTTATTCCTTTGAAGTATTGAGAATCCAAACACAATAGCTCCACACTATTGCTTGAGAGTCAGAAATTGATAACAATTCCGTAACAGAAAGTGAAGTTTATATCAAGATCAAATTTTACTGATGAAGTTGAGTCATCCTGGCATGACACCCATGAGGGAAAGTAAATTAAATTTTTTAAATTATTTTTAAAAATAATTTCTATATAGGTTATAAAATATGCAATACTTCCTGGCATTTATGATTAGTATGTTTTATATTTTCCTCTGGGAGAGTGGTGTATTTACTTTCTTATTAATGAAATGGTATAGGGCAAAGATAAGGAATAGAACCAATGCTCACTGAACCCAATGGAAAATTGCCCACTGACTTCAAAGAGCATTTCAGCAGGCCAACCACCATATAATATAGTTCACTTTACTTTTCATTTGTTTCCTTCTTTTTTTCAGCTAGGTCAGTTTTAACACAGGTCTTTGCTTTACTTCATCCATAGCATTATATACACCAAATGAAGGGGGGGTTGTTTTAACTACAGTGTATGATTTATATTTTGGCAATAACCCTTAAATCCTATCTTTAGGTTTTGTACTCAGATTATTAATCTATTTAAAGAAGAAAAGTAAAGCAAGAAATAACCATTTATTGTTATGGCCTCTGACTAAATTTATAAATTCCTGGCTCTGTTTTATTTTTTTCCATTAGGAAGATAGGTTTTCTTCAAAGCATTTCACTATTTAAGGTTTAAATGTTTCCAGCACTTGCAAAAGATTGCAGCAAACCTTGACTTATTTACAGAGAGATGTTGAGTAGAGATAAAACTACTTAATAATCCACCAATTCTTGCTAAACACATTTTCTTTCCATGTCCTCAGTGAAAGCAAGTAGAGAAGCACTCTAATTTGCCACAGACGTTTTTATATTATAATAGATTTCCTTTTCACTCTACAGGCAAAAGGATTAGAAAGAATGGTTCAAGCAGATGGATCTGAAAGTTAAGCCATAGTAAAAGACTCTTAAAGATTTTAAGATTTTAAAAAAGTGTTCATTTAAAATCAATGTAGAATAGCAGTAACATATGGAAGGGAATGGAAACAACAAATCAAGCGGTGTGTGTTTCAAGAAAGGTTGACCAGTTGACCTCTGCAAGACAAATTATTGCCCTGGCATTTTATAGAACTTCTATTAGATTCAATAGAGCAATAACCACCACCACAACAAACATGAAATGCCCATGAATCTGGGCAAACAGCACTTTCAATCTATAGAAGAAGTTGACCCCTGAGTGTTTGAATGCATTCCAGTTCACATTATACCTGTTCTCAATGACTACGTTGACTGGATAGTAAGCCACTCTCCCACTCATAGCGGGCACTGACTATTATAAGAAGAACAGAGGAATGTTGGATATTTTAGGATACAGGAAGTCCAATTTATCTATCTGAGTCTGCTCACCCTTTGAGTTAACAATTGTACTCATAGAACAGTACGTGTCCAGTGCTTCTTAAGCTTCAGTTCTCAGGTTTTTATTTTTGTACTTGAGCTTTCTAGGATCTCTGCTTTGTGCTCTCTTCTCTCTAGACTTCCCTTGATTCTAACAGGCTTTGGATTAGGCCCTTACTCTCATTCTCACCTAGTTCCCCAACTATTTTTGAATGGCTGTCTTTACCTATCATTATCTCTTGGCATTATTCTGGTTGCCTCACTTATATCGGTCTTTTATCTCCATTAAAATCTCTAGCAATACTAATTGTAGGTGTCCTGCTCCAGCTTCAGCCTCTCCCCAAACCTTTTGCACTGGTTGTAACAATGCCTCATGGGAAATGACAGAGGATTTTGCAGTGCCTCTTCCTTTGTGTCCTTTTCCCCTCTCTTCTTCGTTTTCATCTCTGTAGGGTCATCAGTGGTAATTCTTTATCAGATAAAAGGAGTTGCAGAGAGAAACAGATTGGCATTCTAGTTCCATTCTAGGTTTGCTGCAATCCAGCTGTGTTAGCCTATTTCAGAAAAACAAACAAGGAGTCCTGTGGCACTTTTAAAGACTAACAAATTTATTTATTTAACACATAAGCTTTCATGGGCACTTCAACAATTTTCATCATGCCATCAACCTCAGCCCGGACCAGTCCACATGGAAAATCCTCTTTCTGGATGCTACTGTAAAAATAAATGATGGCCACATAAGCACCCCCCTATACTGGAAACTGACTGACTGCTATACCTACCTACATCCCTTTAGCTGTCATCTGGGACACATCATACGATTCATTGTCTACAGCCAAGCAATAAGATACAACTGCATTTGCTCCGATCCCTCAGACAAAGACAAATACCTTCAGGATCTCTATCAAGCATTCTTCAAACTACAAGACCACCCGGGGAAGTGAAAAAAACAGATTGACAGAGCCAGATGGGTACCAAGAAGTCAACTACTACAGGACGAGCCCAAGAAGGAAAACAACAGAACGCAGCTGGTTATTACCTACAGTCCCCAAGTCAAACCTCTCCAGCACATCATCAGGGATCTATAGCCTATCTTATAAGATGATCCCTTTCAAGGCTTGGGAGGTAGGTCACTCCTCGCTTACAGACAGCACCCCCACCCTCAACCTTAAGCATATACTCACCAGCAACTGTACACCATATGCAAAAGAATAAATGGACACAAATGAGATATCAAGAACAGTAATGTTCAAAAACCAGTAGGGGAACATTTCAATCTACCCAAACATTCTGTGAAAATGCTAGTCACAGTACTTCAGCCAAAAAAAATAAAAAAAAAAAGATTGGAAAATGAGGCTGCAGAACTGGAACAGAACAGATACCTTCACACTGGGTTTGAATAGAACTCTTGAATGGCTAGGTCATTCCTCTCTATTACTCTTCTAAGCTCTTGCTTACAGCTCTTACTTTCCCTCTGAAATACTTGTTTACTTTGCAGAGATGGGCTAACAGTCTATCCCTCTGGAACTGTTTGAATTGACCTTGTGAACCACTCTTCTTTGCATGTATATATTTACAGCTAACATGCTACTTTTCTATTTCATTCACCTGATGAAGTGGGATTGTGCCTACAAAAACTTATGCTGTAAATAAATTTATTAGTCTTTAAAAATGCCACAGGACTCCTTGTTTGTTTTGCATTTAGTTTATTTCCCTCTGCACATTTAGAGATATAAAAGTTCATTCCCTTGCTACAGAGGAAAGCTGACTAGGGTTATTCATAGCCCTCCTTTACAAGAGGTTAGGTGCAAAGGAAAAGTAAGCAGAACTGCACAGTTATCAGTTTCCCTTTGCAACCAGCTCAGGCTACGTCTACACGGCCAGCGACAAATTCTACTGATCAACCTGTAGAAAGGTCCCCCAACGGTTGGGACAACCAAGTAGTAGGATCCTAAGAACGAGAGGGTGCTGCTGGAAATGAGCAGCATTATGGAGGCAATGAGCTACTGTGTGAATGCTCCTTGTTTTTACCTCGGGAGTCCATGAGGTAACTCCCAGGTTGTTTCTAGAAATAAAACCCAGTCTGGAAGAATGAGTATAAAACGCCACATGTTGCATATCCCCCCCTTTATGTGGGTTATTCTTGAGAATGGATTCAGAAGCTTTTATTCTGGCCTCTTGTGTAAGCTCTATTTCCTTCACTACCTGTGATTTTCCAGATCATTGTTTCTCAGCATGGAGCATTTACCTTGCCATATCTGTCCTCTCTCATGCCTTATGTAGACCTCTTGCTTCTGTTTCATTTCTTTCTGCACTGCCCTGTTCATCCACATGGGCTTTTTTCTTTCATTTTTTCCCTACACAGTGAGTTTATTGCTAGAGGCCATACATCACCCTTAGGCATACATACATTTTTCTTAGCCTGAACAATTTACATTTTCTCTATCTGTCCTTTTCTTCCATTGTGTCATCCCTGTGGATTTCATCCCAACTTCTCACTTTTTCCCCTAACATTTGCGGTGTAGAAATTCAAAATCTTTATTAGCATTTCTTATGGAGCAATGTGTCTTGCTTAAATTCTAATCACAAATCAAACAGACACATTTAGTGAAATCTATAAGGACCTGGAGCAGACTGGTATGAGCCTTCTGATTTTCTTTAGTTCTCTTCTTCCTCCCCTGGGAAATTTATGTCTTCTTCTGCCAGCTGTTCCACATTTTCTTATGTGAACACACCAAGGTAAAGAATTCATTATATTTTTTAGCAAAGTCTACCTATTCTGTCAATAAATCATACTTGCCATGTCTTAAAGACCACACTGTCTCCTTCACTGACCTTTTGTACTCGAATCATTTCTGATTATTGTCTCATCTTCCTGTGCAATCTTACTTTATTTTCCCCTTGTTCTTGCTATGTCATTGTTTTACACTTTCTGTTTCCAAGCCTAGCCAGTTTTAATACTTCACATGCATCCCCTTTGGAACTTGATTATTTTTCCCATTTTTTTCATCAACTATTTATTTATCTATTTAGTGGGGGTGGGGGTGTCAGTTTTGTTTTGTTTTACTTCTGGACCAAATTTGGACTATCTTCAGCTTTTTTCTCTATTAGAGAAGCACGCCAATGCTGAAAATGCAATCTCATTTTGCATTTGTATTCCGGCTTACTATAGGTACACAATCAGCAACCCACACAAAATTCTCCTGAAATGTGAAGAAGAAATTTAAACAAAGAATGGGCATAGGTAGATCTGAGGGTTTCCTGCTGAAGCTGGGGACAATGTTTTCCTATTCCTTAAGATCTGCCCCAGAATGCTTCTCTCTCAGTACATGGAGGACCCACATGTGGCCTATGGAATACATTTCTGTGAATTTTGGAAGAAGCATAAAGATAATAACAGTGGCTTGTTGCAGTTCCCTCCTAGCTGTCTAGTTTTCCCTGTATGTGGGAAGCCCAGCAAGAATTTGGTACATAGCTATGGCAATGGATATGTTAATGATGGTTAAACCACAATATAAACACCACCCAAACGCAGTTAACCCTCTCTAGAAACTCCACCAAGTTTTCCCCTTTTCTAGACTTGAACTGTTACCACACCTTTCCAAAGAGTCTGAAATGTTGAGATACATGGTTGTGTTTATCAGATTTATAGCCTCAACTAGAACCAAAAGTTCCAAAATAGTAAAAGAAAGTTTATTCTCATGGCATTTGCAATCTAATTTTGTAGATTCAAGAGGTTTGTATAACTAACAGAACAGAATCCAATTCCAAGGTCTTTGGGTTTTGCAGGGTAAAATGGGAGTTTTATGAGAATATATAGCTTTTGGCAAAGTAAAGTATGAATGAATCTATGAATACTCGCATAGAAGGGCAGATGCTCAACACAAAAATATCCACAGAGAATTGTGTAACTGGTGGGATTCTTCCTGTTATTATTTTGTGTACAATATTTTCTGGTTTTGTTACTTTAGTATTTCTTGTGAGATTGAAGTATCCATGTGGAACTGGAAGATAAAAGAGTATCCTTGTCTACATGACAATTAGCATTGGTGGGGAATCTAATTTCAACACAGTTGTGTCCTAACTATGTTATGACTAGAGCTGTGTGAAAATGGATTTTTTTGATTCACAGAATTCCAAAAAGATAGGGAAAATTGTTTTCCAGTCAACCCAATAATGGAAATTTTTTTTTTCCCGATAAATCAAAAATTTAAAAGAAACAAATACAACAACAACAAAAAGAAAAACTGTTGGGTAATGTCACTTACTGATTTGCTTTCTTTCCTTTGTTTTTCTAATCTGAACACATTGAGCCAGGTCATGTCTTATGCGTTATCTTCTAGAAACTCCATGCCAGGTCATGCTGTTCTTAACATTAGCTATCACCCTGAATTTGTTGTGCTGCACAGTACCTTTCTGTACTTCTGTTCAGCCTACATAGTATTTGTCATATACAGTAACTTTTTGTACATAAGTTACTCATTTCTATACTCCTTTTCAAACTTCAGACTTTCATATTTGAACCACCTACTGTATCTGGATTAAGAATGGTCATATATTTACCAGCTATTTCCTTTTGCTACTTGCATAGTATTTAACTCCTCACTGGCCAGACAGAGAACCCGTGTGGTGACTCTTCTGTCATCCAAAGAGATATAGCAAAATTACTCCTAATTAAGGCAGTTTTCACCATCTTCACTTCTAAACAGATTAAACACCATCAATAATCTTTCTATTTTTAGATGTTGCTATTTTTCAATGACAATTAAAACCCATTTTATCTTTCTTTTGGAGGTGACTGGTTTCTTCCTGTGTCTGTAATTTTGTCCTGCACAAAATGATTTCTACAGTTCATTACTGTGGGAGGAAATATTAGGCTAGATTCTCAGGTGCTCCAGGTCATCACTCATTGCACCTGAAGAGGTCAGTGTCATTATTCTATTTTCCGTTCCCCTACTCCACAGTAAGAGGGACAGCTGCAGTTGTTTCTGGGTTGACTATAATTTGAGCCTTATCAGAGCTGCTCAAAAATAAGAATGTCTGAGGCTCTCACTTGACCCTCTACAAGCCAGGGCTCACTGAAACAATTAGATTTGCTTACCATTTTCCTTGTTTAGGCTTTTCCCTTCTTCTATTTCTTTTTAAAGATCCTCTCTTTTTTGTATAATGTTTCCAAGACATTATAAAATTTCGGTCAAATTTCATGACAACTTTTATGTACCAAACTCATTTCTTCTATTTTCAAGAGCACTTATATTGTCGTCTTGACAGTATTTCAATTCTAATGATACACCATTTAGGATTCTTGTGATACATGGTGTCACCAGATCCTAAATACTCCCCAACTTCAACTTAATTGATCAGACTTGGAACATTTCCTACTATTAGTACCTGTATAGCCTCAGACTACGTGGACTAGACTGTTTGAAAAACTGTGGGAGATGGCAATCTCACATTACTTATAGAAACCCATTCCTCTTCTTAGCTTTTGCATAGTTTCTGTCCCAATCAATATCTGAGTAATTAAAATCCCTCATGATCAATGTTCTAGCTGTTTTATCGGCCTGTGTTATCTGTGAAAACATTTCCTGATCTACTTTCTTTGCCTGCCCGGGGGTCTGTAGCAACATCCAGGAACGGCATGACTACATTTATTCTTATTTAGCTGCTGTTCAAACTGTCTCCACTCTGACAGCCAAAATATTTATGCTGTTTCCTACTGCAGACTCAATATATTACTATCCTCCTTTGGACTGAAGAGGGTTGTCTAACCCCTTTAGCAAACTTTGCATCTTGGTATTAAATTCTCAAATGTTTTTGTCTTTGAAGTTCCAGAAACATCATGCTTATCTTTGAAAACGTATGATTCTAATTTTTCACCTTATTAGTATGCTTACAGCATTTGGTTGGAAAATATTTTCTCCTCCCACCTTTGCTTTACATTCTCATTATCTCCTACAGGGATAATCAGTAGATACATTACCTTGAGATCCATGCATTCCCCCCTTTCAGTTCTTCTCCTCCACATCACTAATCTAAAAAAAAAAATCTAGAAAATATCCCCATTAGTGGGCAATCAGTTTGCTTCTACAGGGTTGGAAATAACACAGGCCACTTTTCCTTTACCATTCTCAGGTCCACTGACCCAGGGGTGGGACAGAAGAGGGAGAGGACATAGGAGGTAATTGCCCAGGGACCCAGTGATTTAAAGGGGCTCAGGCAGATGGGAGGATAGACATGTATCCACCTCTCCTCCACACCCACCCTTCCCTGAGACCCGACTATTTGCTCTCTCTGCCCCTCTCATGAGCCAAGTTTATTTATTATGCACCATGCAGGTTCCTGAGCTGCTGAGGAGGCACTTTCTGCTATGCAGCTTCCCAGGGCTCATTAGTAATCTCCACAGCCACCCAGGAACCTGCATGGCACATAATAAATCAGCAAAACTTCTGGTGAAAGTCCATCCGGATCTTAGCCATCCCTTTCTGAGCAGGTCTTCTTGACTCTTCTGCCCTGTGCCTGGAATTGCTATCAGTACGCCTGGCCATTGTGCTGTTCCATTTTGTGGTTTTTAATTCACCAAACCTCTCACATCTCCATTAAAACTAGCCATAGAAACAAGAGCTAGATATGAAAACACTACTATGCAGCTTCTTCTTCCAGTATCTAGGGATGTGAGATGCCTTAGATAATACCTGAATGCTTTCCCCTCATTTTTTAAATTTCAACATGCACAACTATCATTGGCTCTTCCTTAAGCAACTTGACCTGTCAAATCTCACTTACTAAAAATCCTTAGCCTGTCTTCCTGGAAGCTTCAGATTTGTCCAGTTGTTTCTGTCAGTCTTTGGGTGTTTTAAGCAGCCATGTGTATATGCAACATCAACTCTACTAATATCACAACTTCACTGATTTAATTTCTCTCATTCATTTCATCATTTTGTACCATCCTATCTTCTGAAATGTCCACAGTTAAAGCTATAGAAAATGTGCTGGGCACTAATACATCATCTGTGTCAATTACTTACTACTTCTTCTCAGTTACCCAGCCCCTCTGCCTTTTATATCCTCCTCTTTCTGCTGGAACAAAGCTGTTTCTCCTGCACTGTGCTGTGCTTCCAATGCACTCATCCTGCAACTTGCTCACAGCGGTTCTCCTCCTACTCTGTCACTCCTTCAGAGTTTGAAATCAGCCATCTGTCATCAATGAACTTCTCATATTCATTGATCTTCCTTTACGCATCAACTTGTCTCTCTAATGCTCTTGTCCAATCTCTGAGTGCCACAAATCAGCAGCACCACACACACACACAGGTAAAAAGCTCTCCTGTCCTCCTAATGGAAAATGGGTATCTGCTCCAAAATCTTTTGTCATTTCTAAACCACGTGATGATACTGCCTGCATTATAATTTATTTAACTATGAACTACAAAGATTTAATAAATAAATAAGGATCCAAGAGCCAAATTCTGCATCCATCTATGTATCATGAAATACCACTGACTTATGAGAAGTAGCTCAGGTGAACATTGGTACACAATTGGGCTCTAAATCATCTGTAGAATGTATCCCAAATTCTGAACCATGTGCTACCCTTCACACTACACAGCCCAGCTGGGATTTAAAAAGGGAAATAAACTTGTACAGCTGGAGCAGTGGCACACGCCCCCTAAACTCCCTGCCTTGGGAACTTCCACAGAGAGAAGAGAAGCCAGAGAGGAGTTGCTGTTTCCCACTTTGTCATTACATTTCTGAATGGAACTTGGTTCAGTAGTTACCTCTGTTTGGACCAAACCTCTATTCCCCCCCCCCACCCACCCCAATCAACCCCAACCTGCCCTGAAGGGAAATCAGACTGTCCTTGAGTTTTGTGCAGATTTTTTACCTTGTTGTAGGTATTTCCCTAGGAGGGTAAGATATGATCTTCTTCTTTGTTTTATGGTTGCAAACCCATTGAAATCAATCATGGTAGAAAGATGACAACAAAGGTTGGCTCTGCTTGTGCGGACTTGGAAAGCACAAATGCATTTATGTTTTAAAACAAAATCTATGAAGATCAAATCTATCTTCATTCACCTGCCATTAAATCACACTGTAGGGCCCAGTGTTTTCTCTGCAACGGATAGTGACATCAAATTAATAAAACCAGA
The DNA here is from genome assembly GCA_007922175.1 of Pelusios castaneus. Taxonomy (NCBI): domain Eukaryota; kingdom Metazoa; phylum Chordata; order Testudines; family Pelomedusidae; genus Pelusios; species Pelusios castaneus. The sequence continues at coordinate 7,744,206 of ML685763.1, read as the reverse complement.
AGAGTCAATGTAGCTTGCAGCAAACCTCATGAGTCCATTTGTAATAGCTGCAAAGTTTCCCTATATTGCTCTGTCTGCTGCACGTGAGCATTATAGTCTCATGCCAGTGACATTTGAGTGGAAGACATTTACTGCTTATGATAAGTGGCTAATTGATTTTCAAACCTTAGGTATCTTCTCTGGTTTTATTTTTTTCTCAAAATGACAAATACTGATTAAAGATTCTTTGTCTAATTCCATTATTATGATATGGCTCTTTTTCAGTTGTGTAAGCAAAAGTATATGGCATATTAAGATACAAAAATCCTCTTTCTCCACATTAGCAGTAACCTTTCTGTTGATTTCATTGATCAGGGCCCAAATAGTTTAAAAAGAGACAGTAGCAGTGCATGCTTCTCAACTACATTATCATCACATGACCTACAGAGACCATATACAGGTTGCGAGAAGAAAGGTCATTCTCTCTGTTCATACACCCATTCAATTCTTTACAAGGGTCCAAAAAGGCAGCAGTTTAGAGTTGAGGATATATGTCTTCCAGGAACTTGAATAAGATCTATAAATTATTTTCTGAGGGTCAGTGAACAGATATTAGGTGTTTGGGTTTCATTCAAATCAGTCACTAAATGATCTTTTACAAAATGTGATGGTCAAAAAAATTGCTTCTGACTCCAAATTTCTGTGAATGAGTTTTAAACTCAACAAACCTAGTACATTTTCACTGGTTGTTTTCAGTCTATTTTGTGGGGAAAGACTGACCATATCCCAGACAGTTTCTCTAGAGAGCCTTAGACAATATCTGGGCAGTGGGTGGTAAATATATTTCCCTTGACAGAGTATGTCCTTGTTACACAACTGGAGGTTCTCAACCACCAAGAGGAGACATGCTACTGAACAGGAATTGGACCTTTGCTTCTGATGACTGGTGAAAGCCAGGGAAGAGCCTGAGGTCATTCCTGGCCAAGATCATTAATGCCATCTTAACAAAGAGTAGTCTATTGTCTTCCCTGAAATATGCAGAAATCCAGGCAGGGTCAAGAAACCCTCACTCACACAATATGTTCTTCCTAGCTACTAACATATGTTGAGCCTCTTCATGCAGAATGAGCATGAGCCTTGCAGTATTCAGAGTATTTACGACAAACTGTCTTCAGCTTCACAATAGCCTTGTACTAGCCTTTCTCCTGGAGACAAACATCAGGTGTAATTCCCACTTGTGAATGTGATGTAAGCAAAGGTGGGAGGGAGATATCTTCTCACCTATGCCTAAATACAGTCCTATGGCAATGAGTACATTAGAAAACCATAGATAGATTTATAACAACACATATTTCATTGCAAATGATTGTTTCACAACTCAAAAGCAAACCAACAAGAGATTATGGGCCAGATTCCCTTCTGTAACTGAGATCCACTCAGAGCCTTGAAAGATGAGGCTGCCTTGTTAGGTGGACACTCGGAGCTGCCCGATTCTCTGCATGCCTCATCCCCAGCCTCTCCACAGGTATGAGCAAGACTATGCACTAGCTAGAGATTATCAGACCACAAGAGCACTCCAGCCCCCTCCCACTTACAGAAGGGATGTGACAGTGAAGCAAGCTATACTGGTTTCTTGGTAGCTGAGAACACCACTATGCCAGAGGATTTCTCACTCTTATGCTGTTATCCCTCATTTTCTGGCTTGTTATGTATCAGTAACAGGAGAACCCAATGTCTCCATACCAAGGCACTGATGCATGAAGGATATCCTATGATGTTGCTGTGTCTCCACATACTGGGTAACC
>ML685763.1:7702481-7742322 GCA_007922175.1 Pelusios castaneus | reverse complement strand
CTCCAAAGAGGAGGGAGCTAGGCTGTTCTCGAGGGTAACAGAGGACAGAACAAGGAGCAATGGTTTCAAATTACAGCTGGGGAGGTCAAGGTTGGTTATTAGGAAAAAACTTTCTCACTGGGAGGGTGGTGAAGCATTGGAATGGGCCATCTAGGGAGGTGGTAGAATCTCCATCTTTGGAGATTTTTAAGGCTCGGTTAGACAAAACCCTGGCTGGGGTGATTTAGGGGGAGTGGTCCTGCTTTTTAGCAGGGGGATGGACTAGATGACCTCGTGAGGTCCCTTCCAACCCTATCATTCTATGATTCTACGATGCTTGCTAATAGCATGAATCTTCCATTCACTAACATTTTACAAACAACCATATTTTGCAGCCACCATTGGCAGCCAGGCACTATGCCTTACTTTATTTACCCCCTTTCCCCAACACAAAAATTACACACAGAACTACTCACAAAGTCATCCATGAAACCACACTCTCTCTGGCTATGTCTACACTTGTTAATCTAAATCGATTTAGCATGTCCACACTTAAATTTGAAGTCAACTTAGGGGGGGAAACTTACAAAGTTGACCTAGAGCATCCACACTGGATGCCTAGGTCGACTTCTAGGGGCTAGAGGGACGTTGGGCAGGTCCACAGTGGAAGGGGGGCACCCCTTGCCAAGTGCCAGGGGCCTCAGCCTTCGCCCCATTGTACCTGGGCATAGGGGCAGGGTGGGTAGGGCTCTGCCTTCCCTTTGGGGGGCATGCCAGGCTCTCCCTCTGCCACCCCCCTGGCAGGGAGGACAGTGGGGGAGTCCTGGAAAGCCCTAAGTCGACTTTAAGTCGACTTAGGGCTACTCCAGGTCTACACTGGCTTAAGTTGACTTTAGAAAGTCGACTTAAGCCTAAAGTCGAATTAAAAGGAGGTTTAATAAAGTCAACTTAATTTTCCTTAAGTCGACTTTATTGCTTGCTTAAGTCAACTTAAGGAAAGTGTAGTGTAGACACAGAGTAAATTAAGTCGACTTAATTTACAAGTGTAGACGCACCCTCTGGTATTATTCACCTCAAACTCATAAACACATAACTGATAAACATAGTTGGAGCTGATTACCCAGGAAGAGGAGGAAATATATGGCTCATGGGTGGTGGAAGGGAAGCACCTGAAGCTGAGAAGGATAACTGAGGAGTGGGATATAAATGGGACAGTCAATGAATTAATTACTTTTTCTGTTTTGTTTTGATGGATTATGTAGTATAACATTCTTAATTTAGCATTAGCTAATTTTTTCATAGATGGATATATAATTAAACAAAGGTAGATGAACAGTTATGTAATATTTAATTACTCCACAGTAGACAGTTGTGTCATCGTTCATTTCTACTCATGGAAAATCATCTTTGTTACTCATTTGGCCGCCAATGGTGTCAAATTGCTGGACTCTCTAAATCCAGGAGCGATTGTTAAATTGATCTATAAACTTCCATTAGAGCATTATGTGTCCACTTTCTCTGTTAACCTGGCTTTGCCTTAATTGGATACTTTAAATTTTGCACCAGAGGACATTTTATGGGAACAAAAATGCAAATAAAGCTATTTCCTACACTTGCTCTTTTCCAAAACAAAGCATTCACAGGTCCAACTGGACTGGTGCAGAATATAATGCATGTAAAAGAGTAAGGGTTGAATTCTGTCCCCATTAAAGTTAATACCACATCTCTCACTGACTTCAGATGGGCAAGGGTTTCACTATAAGTATTCATAAACCTTTTCTTCTTTGACCTATTGGTTCCTATTGGTCTTTGCTATTTGGAAATCAAATTTTAAAAGTTCTGAGATTCTGATGCAATTTCCTTCTCCCATCAACTCCAGATTCCTGGTCAGAATTTTAGAACAATAGAAGTAGAGATTGCCCCCAGAATCTGAATTCAGCTAAACACACATTGGGATAGGATTTTGGGTGTTTAATCAGTGCTCTATGAATGCTAATGTAGTACAGATATGGTCAATCATTATGTACCATGTGGTAGTGCTTTGCCTTCAGAGACTTCCAACAAAGTGAGAGGATAAAACGTCACCTCTGAAAGCAGGGTGGTCAGAAGTTTGTGGACCCAGGGAATATACTACCACTTGTGCCACTAGCCACCCACTTCTGGAAGTAGCTAAGAATGCTGGTATTTCTTCCAAAATGAGCATTACAAGGTAGGAAAGACTGATTTGTTAGCAAAGTAAAACTATGCCCAAAGGCTTTGTGTACTTCTAGGAATGGCAGAGAGTAGCTATGCAGATTAGAGAAATGCTGTATAGTCCCCTATGTGTAAAAGTATTAGAGATAATTGGATAGAGGCTGACAGTAGCTCAGTGTTTGTTTATAGTCCCATTATCCTTTCTATGTTTCAGACCTTCCCCTGAGATTAGGGAGAGATGGGAGCAAGCTATCAAATGGTTTCAGTGTATATTCCAAAACCGGAAGGTTTAAAACACTTTCCGTTTCAAGGGTGTAATTTGATTTTCCTTTCGACTACATTGAAAATGTTGCAGAGAGGCTTTCAAGGAAGGGAAACAATGGGGATAGAAAATGAAATAAAAGCGTGGTGGCCCTACCACTGCTTAGAACTCTAGGGAAAACCCTCCACTAGAAACAGACACAAGCCACAACAGAAGGCAAACGAAACAGAACTGGTCAATAGCCAAAACGTCTCCAGTGTTGGTCTGAATGAAAGAATTCATACAGAATTCTTCCGACAGAAAACCGTACATGCCTCTCTCTGTAGCACTTGCAGACTTACAGCCAACATAGGTCATAACCAGGCAATCCATTTTTGGAGAAATGGGGATCCATTTCCAACACAGTGTGTAGGAGGAATGATCAAAGAGGACTTGTGTTAATCATCAGTCTGACAAAGAGCATCTATTTTATATTTAGCACACAGTAACAAACCCCCATGTGACACAGGCCCTTTCATAGAGAAGATGAGTGTGAATATTATTTTATTATCCATGTGCCCATGTGTAGGGGAGAGACAGTTCGTACAGCCATCTGGTCTCACTGTGCAGTCATGCAGCAATTTTTTAAATCTTGTCTTCTGATTTTTTCTCTTTTACTTCTATTTTCTTTCTTATTTGGATTAAGGAAGGTCAGATTGCTAGAAAGCAACTCTCTCTTTTGTCTGCCAGTTGGGACACAGGGATACAGATGGACAGATGTACCATGCATACTTCAGCTGTGAGAGACACTTTCCCAATTTACTTTAATTCTCCAGTGACTTCATTACTGATCTGAAGACTCTCTCCTTGTCCCTCTAACCTCAGAAAGTGTAAAAAGATATTCACTCTCCATCTTAGCTACATGTTTTGCCCTTCTTCAGACCCCTCCAGTTATGACAGTGGCTGTTACTGGGCTCTTGGCTGTTGGGAAATATCTTTTTAATTCATAGCTATTGATTTCCGTATGAAGTTACAGAAATGTAAGTTTACATCTCAGCCAAATAATGCTTCAAAAATTCAATAAATGCATCCTATATCATGAGAATTGGTGTTCTGCTGACGTACATGTATGAAGAAGAAGGGGATGGTTTGCAAGGTACAAAGGGCAGTTAGGCACCTAACTTTTGTTGAAAGACAATGAGAGTTGGGTACCTAACTCCCTTAAGTCCTTTGAAATCCCTGCCCAAAAGCCTTCTGTCAGGGAAAAATAAACAGGTCTTATTAACATTCGTCTTCAGGGCTTGTGGTAAAACATGAAAGCAAATATAATTAGTGCTACATTTTAATTAGCTAGGTACAGTGTGAAGAGCATTGCTTTCTACTGAAACATCAGATGTTGACTGCCAATGGAGGCAGGATACTGAACTAAATGGGCCAATGGCCCAATCCTCTAAGAAAACTTCTATGTTCCTCTGAGAAATAGGGGGAAAGGCACTATCAACCTACAATGAACATTGCTGGATAGCCAGATAATTAAAAACCACTGTTTCTGAACATGGGTATAATGAAACGTAGTTACATTAAGAGAACATTAAAGTTGCACAGTTTAGCACACAAAATGCCAGATGTACAGTTGCATGTGTATCATAGAATCATAGAATAATAGGGTTGGAAGGGACCTCACGAGGTCATCTAGTCCAACCCCCTGCTAAAAAGCAGGACCACTCCCCCTAAATTATCCCAGCCAGTGTAACCCATATGGATTGGTTTGCAGCGTTCAATGGTGTAAATTAGGAAGAAACAATGGAGAAGACAGACTATTTGTCTTTGATTGAGGGGATTCTGTGCCCACAGACTTACTGGAGTTGGTCAGGGTGACTCTGCTGGATGGGCCAGAATCAGCCAGAAGTTGGGTGTAGTGGATAATAAGGGTTACCAAGCAGCCTGCCAGGACATACCCAGTCACTCTCTGAGACTGAAACCAATGGGAATGCCAGGGGAGGAAAAGACATTTATAAATAGAAGGAGTGGGAGCCAGCCTGGAAAAAATTCAGTGGTGGAGCAGCACAAGCACCAGAAGGCTCTGCTGTAAGGATTGTGTTCTAGGGACTTTGCCAGTTTGTAACTTCCAAAAAATCTGTGTTGATGACTCCACTAATCTTGAGCTCTTTCTCCACAATGTAACAATAAATGAACAACATCTCACGTCACAGTTACTGGAATTATTGTATTAGTGAAATCATAATAAGTACCCAGTCTATGCATGGGAAAGATATGCAACCAGTATGGGACCAGACCTTGCCAACACCTGCATACGTGTTTGCAAGTTCAGATTCATTATTATCAGGATTAGAGCTGGCAACATTTTCACTACATTCTTCTAGTTTTTGGACCAGCTGTGTTAGATATACAATGAACTAAGATGGGATAGGCTGGTTCTCTGTGTTCAGTACTCAGCATAGCTAGTAGATGCCCTCTGGCACTGCATGCTGTGAGACTGTCAACCAATCCTGACTCCATCTTAAACAAACAACTGAAACCAAAACATCTCCTAATATAAACACAAAATAGATTCAACTCTGTGGTGACTGGAACTGAACGCTGCAGAACAACCCAAAGTGAACTACATATACAAGATCTTTCTCCATGTGTTCTCTATTCCAAGAACTCTCTAATGAGCAATAATCCAACCAGACAAGGGACGGAACCAGAACTTCCTGCTACTCGCAAATACAACCCCTGAACTCTATAGTTCGGACATTTATAGATCTCGTACAGACACAGGTCCCTTTAGGAAAGTAGTTCACACAGCCAAATTGATATTCTCATTGAAAGAGCATCAGCAATGATACTATTAGTGAGCAGGAAAGGGGAAATCCATAGCTTTTGAATATATCATCCTAAGTACTTTTTTGAACTGTCTTCAAGTGGGTTTGTAACTAAGCAAAATAAGTCTGTATCTAGTTACAGCTTCAGATTAGGTAAATATGAAAAATATTTTCTCTGTTAAACTATTAGCACTTGGCTTCTCATTTAATTATAGTCAGATAATTTAACAATGGGTAATTGCCATAATGTTAACTACTTCCATTTTTTACCTTTCATATTGAAAAACATCTGAAAATTTCACGGATTAGGCACAAAGTCTACTTACTTGCTCTTTACCTTGATGATGGCTACAATGGAAAAAGAAAAGATGGGTTATTTGTTAGTTTAAAAAGTCTTCCTTTGGGAGGCTGAGTAGGGTATTGTAAGAGTGCTTCGTAACTTAATACAATTTTGTGTCATTCGTTTTCTAATGACAATTGGATGATTTTGGGGTTACAGATAAGGAACCTGGAAGTCTGTACAGAAATCAATCCTGATTTCTGAGAATGCCTTCATCATAGAGTTTGTATTCCCAACTTTCAGTGTATCCACTGAACATATGCTGCTCTCTACCAGTATTTGCTATTCAGGATCAATGACTGGATACCAGAATTACATGGGGGAGTGGTATTTTTAAGCATCTCACAAACAAAATAAGTAATGATGAGAAACAAATAGCTATCAATTATTTTTAGAATTACAATGATGCCTAAAGGTAACAGCTGAGTTCAGATCCCCACTGGGCTAGGCACTGTACCATAGAATATTCTTGGATTGTAAGCTCTTTGGGGCAAGGACCTGTTTTTTCTTATGTGTCTGTGATTAGCAGAATGAGGTCCTAGAATCCTGGAATGGGTTCCTATACACTACCGCAATACAAATAAATCAATAAATATTAATAGATGTTATTATAGTAATAGACAATCCTTCCCCAAATGCTTACAATATAAATAGACAGGGAAAATATCCCCAATTTTACAGATGGGGAACTGAAGTGCTGTTTTTGTGCGTTAGGCATGTTTTAAGAAAGCCTACCAGATCAGGCCCGGATGGGAAGATAAGCAAGGGGTTTAGGCACAAGATAAGCAGCATCCATCCTCTGGCAGCTGTGCACACACCCACAGACAGAAATGTAGGTGCTAAAGAAATGTTACTAATGGAAACATAGCTTTTTAAAGAATTTAAGCACCTAAAGAGTTAGGCATCAGCTGACTAGGGGGGATTTGAGGATCAGTAGTGCCTAAATTTTGGACTTAGATATCTAAAGTAGAAGACAGTGCCAAAGTCCCTTTGTGGATCTAGCCCAGAGATGCTAAGTGAATTGCCCAAGGTCATACAGGAAGTCTGTAGCCAGGATGGAAACTGAACACAGATTCTCATGGGTACCAATCAAACATCTAGCAAATAGGTTTGTTTGCGAATTGATCACCATTTGCTGACAGGTATTGGTTCAAACAACAGCCATTCATTCTGTATGAACCCAAATCCAGTTGTAGCAACAGCCACAAGAGTTGTAAACAAAATTGTATCCACACCCATTCAGAATCTGAACAAATGTTTGCTTGCATTGTTTTTGTGAGTATATGCTTAACTCACTAATTAAGCTTCTCCTCATTTAACAGGAAATGTTTGATGGAAAGGCTGAAAGCAGCATTTTCAGAATTATAACAATTTAAACTAAAGAAACTATCCAGGCATATGCAGAAAGCTGTGGTGATGTTTTAAAAATTTTTAATTTTCATGAAATTTAACAGAAAACAAAGCTTGGAACATTCATAAAATCTGCTTTGAGAACACTGACATAGCCACTGAAGATTCTCTTTAAATGAATGTGAAATACATGATTTCAAAGATACCTCTTTACCAGCAACCCAAGGTCTTTAAACAAAAATTGTTTTGCTTTAGTTGTGAAAGGGAAGAATAAATGTGAGAGGGTTGCATGCATGCTCAAGTATATGCATTTCAGGATGTGATTTTCTTTTCTCTCTTTATATTGGTAATTTTTAATTAAATCTGAAACCTACTGTTCATGTTTAGTGCTATACAGTGAAAAGGAGACTAAGAGAGTGCTTTTAAGACAATAATATACATTAAAAAACCCACATGATGAACTTGGGAGCATTTCTTTATATGTCTAGAGAGAACGCAGGTGGAAATATATAGGTCGTTACTCCAAGTGAGCCCAAGCAATGGATAAATCCAGTTTCTCAAGATACCCTCTGCACTGGAATGTTACTTTTTTCTCTGATTAAAGAAGAGTCAAGTTCAATAATCCATTCCGTCAGAGCAGCAAAAGCATTCTTAGTTATGTTGCACAGATAGGATGTTATTTAGAATGTAAGCCCCTTCTATGTTTGTGCAGCGCCCAGCACAGTGATGTCCTGATCTATGAGGGAGGACTCTTAGGTGCTACGGTATTACAAATAACAGCAACAATTATAATAAGAATGATTTGGGACCTGATCCAATGTCCACTGAAGTCAATGGGAGTCTATCTATTGACTTCCGAAGCCATTAAATAAGAGCCTTGTAGAAGGTATAGTTTACAACATAGGGTTTGTGAGGTTTCAATGACCTGGTTTTCTGAATGAGGTATAGGTAAGGAAATTGGGGTTGTCCTTTTAGAAAAAAAGGAAACTTTGAAACTGACCTTTGATTAATATTCCCAAAATTGATTTCAACCAATTGTTTTCATTGGTTGAAATGACCTAAAAGGCTTTTTTTTAAAAAAAAAAAAAAAAGTATTTTCAAGCTTAAATCTCATTTTCCTAGCGGTGCATTGCCTTGGGAACTGCAGCTCAAGTTTTTGAGGTCTCTCTTGCCCCTTTGGTCCTTGTTGAACTATATCTCTCTTAATGCACCCTTGTGACTCCCATGATACCCGCACTGCTATGTCAGGGGAAATCACTGCATTGTCTTTTGTTAGACACAGTCCTACTGGATTATAGGAGAGAAGAGCAGCTGGATGTACATTCCCATAATTCAATGTGACATTGTAGGGAATATAATTTAATATTTTGTTGAATTCAAAGTCTAAATATCTTAGGTCAGTCCAAAACATAAAATATTCTGATTCAAGTCAAACCCACCCAAATTTTGATTTTGCAGATACTGCCTTTTCAGTCAGAAAATCATTCCAGCGGAAAATTCAGAAGCAGCTCCAGTTCAAAACAAAAAGACACAAGGTCTGCTACTCAGAGATGGCCTTCAATACTGCAGGTCCACAGTTTTGGCTCTGTAAGAAATTGCAGTCACAGCAGGTAGCACTTAGATACCAAACTTCAGTTGTTTACACCAAAAATATTAAAGGCTATGCTGAGGCCTGGCTGAAAATCAGGCCCATAGTCTATAATTAAGGAGCCAAGGGCAAACGGAATTCAAGCAGAACTCTTTCACAAAAGGAGTAATAAAAATAAGAGAATACCCTACCATGGAATGCATCTGGAGCATAATATAAATATATTAGACACCTCCTTTATAATAATTTAAGAGTGAAAAGACAAGGTATTAAGTTTAAAATAACCCACAAAGAGCAAGTAAGATTAGTGAGATGGCCTCTTCTTGCTCCTAAATGACATGTTCTGTTTGAATATAAGCATCTCTCTGATCTTAATATAATGTAATAGAAGTGGCAAAATAATGTCCTTGTTCAATGGCGACTGAGTGATACTTTTAGAGGTGTTAATATTTTGTTCATCCTACCCTGTTTGCAAACCCTCCTAGAAGTTTTAAAACATTTTTCCACCACTGATTTTGCTCATTTCCATATGGGAGACATAGATTTGTTTTTCATGTTTTGAAATGAGCTGGAGTGAACCTGGCTGTTTATTTCTCTACTTAGATAGTGCCATCCTATGCCAAAACAACTTTGAGCACCAGACTCATCAATTAATATCAGCACCGCTCTGGGAATGGTGTTTGCTAAGAAACTGTTGCTACAGAACAAGCAAATTGAGAACAAAACATTGGGCCAAATGCTAGAAGAAGCAGAGGGGAGTCTGTATCTGTGGATCCTGGCCCAGGGAGCACAGACGGGGGAGTGCTGTCTCCCTGGCACACTCCCTTTTCCTGAAGAAATCCCTCCATGAGTCTTGGGCTCTCCACATGGGTAGGAGGGGCTAGGTTGGGATGCCATTAACGCACCATATGGGCTCTATGTCCTCCATGTGAAAACCAGCAGAGGTTAATGCTGATTCAATTAGGACTGTCAAAACCTGTCTTGAAAGGGTTACAGGAACAGCAATGTTTTGAGGTGGTCCCTATTCTTGTGGGGTGTGAAAGTCAGTGTGCAGTCACAATATTTCCTCATGAATAGGCCTGTTTTTCAGTAGGGTGTGAGGGTGCATGTCAGAGAGGGTGAAACCTATCATCCCTCTGGCTGTGTGGCAGGGAAGGGAGTGGCAGTAACAACTCATCCCTTACCCTGGATTCAAAGTATTTGCTATGATGCTATACAATGTTAATGCAATAACTATTACTACACAGGGAGCAATGGGGGCAGTCGTATTTATCAACAGCTATCAAATGAATGGCTATTTTTTCTTTTTTTATTTCAAAGACAGAAGGTGATTTAAAGTGATCATATTGCTAAGAAATATTTTTATCACATCTCTTACCACTTGAAATTTGCTGAGACCTTGGGCTTAACATCTTGACAGTTTCCTTCTGCATTTACAGTGGAAGTAGTATTCTGCCACTTGTGTTCAATGCGAGCTCAAAATACTCAATTAACCCATGATAGGGGATGGAGGATAGGGCGCTATACACACTCTTGTAAAATGGAACAGAAAAAAATGGATCTATCTAAAAAGAACAGATGGAAAATGTCATAAAAACTTTTACATTCAAATCTGGCACCTTTAGCGTGCATTGCCAGCACTTAGAGCGGAATCTTTCATCTGTTCGAGTCAATGGATAAACTTTTGTTGTCTTCAATGGTTTAGAGTCAAGTCCTTACACAGGAAGCAATCTGAAATGAGTCATATCTTGACACCAAGCAATTCGTCCATTGAGCAGAAGACAAAAATACAGTCTACAAAATAAGCAGATCTAAATTACTGTTCAGCCCATTTTCTCAAGCTAGTATCTATCGAAGAAACTTTCCATGAGGTAAATGTAATCTGAATATAGGCTTGAGCTACGTATTATAACTCTTTAACTTGTCCCTGAAAACCATTATTGATCATGAGCCATAGATTCTCTGGTCTTTGTGACAATCCACAGTGTTCCCCTTATGGCACCAGTTTTAGATAATATGAAGGCAGCATATATCCTGACCTCTGAGGCTATGTCTACACTTGTTAATTTAGGTCGACTTAGCATGTCCACACCTAACTTTTAAGTCGACTTACCGGGGACCCTACAAAGTTGACCTAGAGCATCCGCACTGGACGTCTAGGTCGACTTCTAGGGGCTAGGTGGACCTGGGACTGGTCCATGGTGGCAGGGGGGGCACCCCTTGCCAAGTGCCAGGGGGGTCAGCCTTTGCCCCATTGTACCTGGGTACAATGGGGCAAAGGGGGACAGGGACCCGGACAGGGCATAGGGGCAGGGCTCTGCCCTGTGGGGGGGCATGCCAGGCTCTCCCTGTGCCAGCCACCCTGGCAGGGAGGGCGGTGGGGAAGTCCTGGAGACCCTAAGTCAACTTAGAGTTGATTTAGGGCTACTCCATGTCTACGCTGGCTTAAGTCGACTTTAGAAAGTCAGAGCTGAAAATCAAATCCAAGCCTTTTGACACCAGTGCTCTATTCTTTGCACCACACTGGTTCTCTAACCACCTTTTGAACCAATCAGCTCCTGTGTGTTCTAGTCTATTAATGATGTTTGCATTGTTGCTTTAGTGTTGTGCACTGTACACTTTCCAGTCATCTTTCATATTTTCCCATGAAAGGTATTCCTTCTCTCAGCCGGAGCGTAAAAACTACTATTAGGCAGGCAGTTGACCAAACCTTACCCAGATGCTGTAGTGTGGTTTCAAACTGTACATCAGCTGTTCTTTTTGCTGCCCATCATGCAGCCAAAATGTTCCTCTAGCCATATGGAAGAGTCATGGGAAAAAAGAAAAGCTCTTTGTGCAGAAGTATTGAAAGTCAGAATAATGCAGTCTTTAAGATGTAATGAGTACTCAAGATGGTTTACAAATAATCTGTTTTATAGCCATTATTTGATCTATGGCATTCTTTATGAATGGGAATAATACAAAAGAAAGATCAAAGATTCAAAAATCAGTTTTGTATTGCAAGCAAAACCTCCTTATTTCATTCAGATGAAAGGCTTACTCTCTAAGGAGCGCCAAGCATTTCTATACACTGTACCTTTGCCTCTTCCATTGATTGCCTGCATTCTAACTATGGACACTGGGACCACATTTTCTGTTCCTAATTGTGTCAACGTGACAGGGCCAATTTCAGCTACTCCAGGGCCTCTCTGAAGTAATTCAACTCAGCTCCCCCCGCAGCAAGGTCTAACAACTTCTCTGCTCCCCGCTAGTTTTCTGTCCCAGCTGGGAAGGTTTCTATTCCACATAGGCGGAGATGCATGACAAGTGTGTGCATCCTGACCTGGTAACACATATATTTTGGTGTGACCTAGGGGAACACAGATGGAGATTTCTTGTTAAGCAGAAAGAAGTGGGAATTTGAGATGTGTCCCCCAGCCCATGCTGTGGTGAGGGTGATATACAGATGATAAATACAGGTGACTTGAGTTATAATTACTGCGACAGATTTTTTGCATGGAACTGTAATATCATTAGTGTCATAGTATATTAAGTTTATATGTCACTGTGACCTACAGATTATTTGAAACTCCAGCAGGGAGGGAATACAACTTCTTCAGGAACCAAAAACAATGGGAAATGCTTAAGAGAAATCACTCAGGATGTAGCAACCTCCAGAGAAGTACTGCTACCCGGGGAGAGTTGCCTATATTGGACTTTCCAGATACCCTCAGACAAAGAAAGGATTTTGGGATAAAAGGCTGGGCTAACACTTACTCCAGGCTTCTTTCTGATCCATAAATGGACAGGATCTTCTGTCCAAGGTGGGGGCCCAATCCTAGAGGATGGGGTGAAAAGACTTTGACTTGCTAAGGTCTCACAGGACTGGTGAGCTGGTGGCATGCTTACAGGAACCTTTATTGTTTTTATATTTTTAATGCTTTTACCTTATGAGTACATGTGTTTGCTTAGAAAGAGCTCTGGGGTACCTAGTAACTGCTCACGGCCCTCAGAGAGAAAGCAATGCATTCACACTGACCTTTACGCTAACTGGCTTGCTAGGGATATCACAGTGTAAGGCAGGGAGCTATGCAGCCTTAAAACTTCGGTCAGGAAGAAGAGAGACATGGTCCCTACACAAGTGAAGTATGGCTGAAAGCTGGCAATCTTAAGTAGATGCCTCCTAGGACCACGGGGCTGCAATTACCCTGGAACTTTGACAGTCACCACAGGGGTCTCAGTATGTGCAAAGGAGCTAATATGCCACAACAGGAAACTCTGCCACACGGCTGGGGTACCAAACAAGTGATTCATCTTTCCTTTGGTGCGGTGGGCTCACATGACTTAACACCAGGTTCAGCACAGATTAGGCAGCATTGTATAAAAAAGCTCAACCACATAAAATGTACATGGTTGTAAAACCCAGGCAATTGCATGTATACATCACATCCCTTGTATACAAAGTATGTGAGATTGTGTGTGTAAAAATATGTTCATAATCGCCTGTTTGCATACATAGTCACCTGTTTTGCATGTGCAACAATTAGCATTGCATGGCTTTCATGGACCTAATTTGGGCTCAGATGTTTGAGAATTTGGTCCTGTTTCCACTGTCATACTGGTGTCACTTTCTGTTTTGTGCAGCATTTGTAAGACAGCAGCTAATAGGGTCGGAGTGTGGGGGGAATCCTGGCTAAGAGAAGTCTCAGTGATATTTATTTGAACTTCCTTATGTAAAATAGTGTAAAAATGGAGCAGTAAAATATTGTAAAACTTGAGTTGATACTTCTACTAATGCAAAGTGGCAGTTTTTAAATAGGGTTGCCTCCATTTGTCACTTTCAATCATAGAATGTTGATGGTGGTACTTAGAAAGACCTAATAGTCTTAAGAAAACAAATAGAACCCCTCCCCCTCTTGAAATAGAAATGCAGACATGTATTGAGGCTTGGATTGTCATGCCTTGAGATACATCAAGTATACCACGTGGCGCTGTCCATGCACTTCCTTTTCATCCTACTCAAGTGAAACTGACAACTTGTCAAGTCTCTCATTCTGTTCACTTAGCATCTTACCCCGTTCTTCAGTTCTCTTGCCTTTTGTTAAATGCTGTCCACCATTTTTGTCACTAGTCGTTAAAAAAGAATGGTGTCCTCTTTTGTTTTAATCACCTCTATTTGTGAGATACTCTTTTAAGAATTTAAAAATAAAATTTCTCTCTTACGGATAATATTTAGTACTTCGGTAGCACTTGTTCAAAACACTGCATAGATGTTAGTTAATTATTCCTCATTCAAGTAGATGTGATATTATCATTTTCAATTTTACAGATAGGAAAACTAAGGCAGAGTGGGGGAGTGACTTGCCAAGGCCCATGCATGAAGTAAGTGGTGGAACCGTGATCATCAGTAGAAGTCAAGAGTTCCTGACTCTTGTGACCACAATATCACTGTTATTTCACTAGACTATTGTTCTCTTTAGTATGATCCATCCTCTGGACTGTGTTTCTTCACCTTCTTTGCTGCATTTTGTTTACTTCTTATCATGTGCATCAGGAACACAATGGGTGGTCCGCACAGCTCTAGCAGTCTTTGGCTTGGTTATGTTTCCCATCAGCAAAGATCCAACCACATAATTTCCAGCCATTCTCATTGAAGTTAATGGAACTAAGTAGAGTTACATGAGTCTTTGATTTTCCATGTAATCCTAATCAGGCTAATAAAATGCTGAGTTCCACACTGTCCTCTCTTGCTTATGCCTATTATTAAGCAGGAGTAGTTTGATGGCAATTCAACAGAACGCTTGTTAGTATGGGATGGAGTTTACCTGTACCTACTCTTCCACTCCTCAAGTTTTACTTTGTGCTCACAGACACAACATTATAGATAACATGCTGTGTCAATTCAAGCCGTATTATGTGGTGTCCCCAACGAATTAGAGGAAGCAATTAATGTAACAGCTAATAAAGATTGGTTTCTGTATACTAGATTCTCTTCACAGATGAGGTTCTGATCTGCATGGAAGAACTTGCATTTGGCAAAACCTAGACATATTGCCCTGATAGTCCATATTGTCCTGATAGTCATTTGTCAATTTCCTCTTCAATTCAGTTTAAAATCACTATGCAGACAACTTTGCCCATTGGAGACAAGGTCAAATACCACTAGTTATTGCTGTCTGGAAAACTCCATAATTTTGTTATGAATTCATTTCAAGAGCCTATTATCTGGTACAGTTTGGGGAAGTAGAAATTATGTCCTCTGCTAATGTAAATCAGCATCATTTAACTGAAACCAATGGTGGGATGCTGACAGACACAATTGGAGGATTTGGCCCATTCTTTAGACTACTGCATACATAGAATCTGCTGTAGTGCATTTGGATTCATTCAGAGGCAGCCATATAAGGAACTTTTCTTTCTTTCTTTCTTTCTTTCTTTCTTTCTTTCTTTCTTTCTTTCTTTCTTTCGTTTAATAAGCAACACATTTGGAACAGAATCCTGGAGTCTTTCATACAGGTACATTCCCTTTGAGTGAACTAAACACAATGAGTTTCCCCTGTGTCCTCAAAACTATGAAGGGTTTCTGATAGAAGAGTTACATTACAAAAAAGACCAAGAACTCATGCAGCTGAATTTTCAAAGCTGCTGAATGGATTTGGACATTTGGTTTCTACTAAAATTAATAGAAATTGAGCATCCAACTCCACCAAATGAGAGGGAAAATTCCAGTTTTAGGTTGGTTTTTTTGTTTGTTTTTTAAACATATAGATGCACAGGTTTATACTTCTAATGTTCTTGGGCAAATGTGTTTGACTGAAAGAAAAAACTATAACGGAATATAGTACAAGGTACTAATTAATACATTATACTAACTGATCATACCTTTTATACCAATGCAGTTTAATGCTAGTTTTGCTTCACCTCCTGCACCCTCTCTAATTAGGATCCTGATCCATCAAAGCATGTAAGAACACATTTCTTCCTACGGTTGTCCCACTCAGCTCCGTGGGATGATGCATAGACTTAAAGTGAAGCACAACCATAGGTTCTATGTTGAAGTAAGGCTTCATTGGAACTAACATCATGTTTGCTAACATCACAGTTCACTTATGTATTCTACCCCCTTCCCTCCACCATGGGTCTGTCTTTTCTGTCTAGACTGTTAGGTCTTTGGGACAGGTACTCTGATACTTGATGTTTGTGCAGAGCCTAGCACAGTAGGGCCTTGTATTTGGCTGGTCCTTAGGCACTACCCTAATAAACATGGTTCATAATAATTCAAAGACATGAATATGAATTTTTATAGGGAGCAGACCTCCAATTGATGCAAATAGGCATTGCTCCATGATCTGACCCATAAATTCTGTTGTTCATATTAATATTTTTATGATGTAGGCACAAAAAATGAACAATTAAGGCCCTGCTCTTGCAAATACTTTTAGCTATAAATAAATTTATGTAACTGAGTAGCCTCATTTAACTCAATGGGCAACTACATTATGAAGTTATTCCCAGATATAAGTATTTGCATGACTAAGGCCCAGCTGAGTCTATTTAAAGCAATAAAACTTTCTCTAGTAATCAAAATTTGTCTTTAAATAATGACACTTGCATGCTTTATCATTTCATGTGTTGGGAAAGAAAAATGTAGATGGTATGAAATGAGTTGAGGTTTTAAAATGGAAGGGAGGAGAAACAGTACAACATGAATTAAATCAATGATCATTAAAGTCTTTGGGGGAGTATTTCAAAAGCCCAAATGGCAGTCAGGCACCTACACTCATCTACCTTCTAAGGGAATTCGATGCCAAACTGGCATTTAGAAAATCTCTTCCTTAATCATTAATATCCAGTTTCAGTTAACATTTAAAAGTACAATTTAAAGAAATTTTCACCTTGAATCAAAAAGTAAAGATGCAGATTTCAATACTGAAGCCAAAAGGAAATTTTGTGTGTGGGGGTGAATGAGAGACACACAGAGAGAGACATAAATCCAGGAGGTGGAGTCAGATAAGAAAAAAACGATTAAGTTCTTGCATTAAAGTAGTTAAGCTGTCATTTTAAGCTCACTTTATCAGAGTTATTGCCGCTTATTCATAAAAGCACTAAGCAACAGATGTTCACCTGGCCAAGCAAGCCTGTTGAAAGGAAGATGTACATATGTGGTAGAGAGTGAAGCGTGATTTGATTTTTAGAAAGAAAGGTTCTTGTTTCCTGGATTTGTTGAAGCTTAATAAAGAGAGTGGAAGAAGAAAAAGTGGATGGGAGGGATAGAAAGAGACAGAAAGTACAAGACAGCAAAGATAAATAAAGCCAAGGTGAAAATATAAACTCGAGGAGATTTCTTGAATAGCAATAAAAAAGCATAAAGAACACAAACTGCAAAAGAAAACATAGTAAAAAAGCACATAGGAAAAAGGAGGAAGAATTTTCCCAGCTATCTCCATGATGTTGTGTCAAGTTAGCAGAATAAATGTGCAAACAGTGTGGATCCTTTTCTACTTCCTAATTTTTTCTCCTTGTTTTCTGTTGAATTTAACAAGCTGATTTAGGATTTAAGCACAATTGTGCTTTTTGTGTCCCATTTTCCTGATTCCAGAAATTTGGTGGTGGCAGGGGTCAGCCTTTAAGATTCAATCCAGCGATGGATATCAAACAAAGATAACATAGGAGTCATAGAGCCTGGCAGTCATTCTGAGGCTAGGTGGGGCATGTGTACTATTTATCATTTGACAGGCTACTTTGACTGACTTATGAATTTACTTAACATAAAAAGAATTGGTGGATCTGTGACATTAGAATTCACACCCATTCTCAACCCGTCTCTTGACTTAGCCACAGAGAAATGAATTTCTTCCTGTTTACAATGAAGGGCTGCTTGGCAATAGAAAGGGCTTGGTTCCTCTGAGTAAAAGAGAAGACCAGATGCTGGGGGTTGTCCCCAACTATGCAATGTGAAGCCTTGCTGCATGTAAGCTCCCTGCAAAGCAGAGGGCAAAAGGGAACAGAGCTGTGAGGGAGCTGGAGAGAGAATTCACAGTTGTTAGCCTTTTTCCATTCTTCCTCACTCTGCCCTTCTTGCCGGGAACTGCGGGTCCCAGGGATAAGGGAGCTTGGCTCCCTTCTTGCCGGGACCTGAGGTTTCCCAGGGAGAAGGGAGTGCAGCTCCCATCTTGCCAGGAAGCCATGGCTCCCTGCAAACCGTGGCTCCCTTGTCCTGGGAAGCCGGAGCTCCCTTGTGCCCAGGAGCTGCGGCTCCCTTTTCGGCAGGGAGTCGCAGCTACCTTCTTGCCGGGGAGTCATGGGGGGCTCCCTTGTCCCCAGGGGAGCCGTGAGTCCCTTCTGCCAGGGAGCCACAGCTCCCTTGTCCCCAGCCCTACTTATGGAATTAAGTCCACACCAGTTTTAGCTCGACTTAACAAATCAACCTAGGCGTTAAGTCAACCTAAAGAGTGGTAATTATTAAGTCGACTTAAGGAAGCCCTTAAGTTGTCTTAATGAAAGTCAGGTGTGGATGTGGCTTTATTTAGGTCGACTTAAGCATCTTTAAATCAACCTAACTTGCAAGTATAGACATAGCCATTTGCAAATTAAATTTTTGTTTATTTCACATGGCTGCTAATCTGACATGCACTGCATCCACTTATGGCAGCAAAGATCAGAAATTTGTAGGGGACATCATCATCATCATCATGTGCACAAACCTGTAGGTAATGTAATGAAAATTAGTGCACAAAGGAAACAATGTATATTCTTCTCCTTCTCGGTCAGAGAATTAGACTCAGCACAGCCAATGACAAGATCCTGCACAGATTTCAAGATAAAGATAGTATTTATTATCTGTGGAATTTTGTCAAAATATTACTTGATATGTCCTGCTGGGAATGCTACCCTGTAACTAATCCATTTCAGGGCAATAAAAATAGATTGTTAAGAAAGAGCTTTAAAAAAAAGTACAGACAGTCTCTGGAAAAGTTGGCTGCGTAAGTGACAATATGTCGTTCTATATTTATTTTCTCCCTCGATGTCTTCCTTATCAGTTTGTGTTCAGTTTACTGCTCAAAAGATTATTTTCCTAATTACCAGCTCTCCCCTGTCACTCCAGGATTGGAAAAACCCAGCTGTGATCTTCCTACCCCTTACCAGCATCACAAGTTGCATAGATTCCACTGTCAGAATTCCACTAAGAACTGTGCTGATTTGTGAGCCAGAAGAGAATCTACTTTGTTCTCATATAGATTTGTTGGGCTCTGCACTACTAACAGTGATATAAACCTGGCTTTTTAAAGAAAGGAAGCAGAGCCATTTCTCAAAATACATAGAGGACAATTAATGAAGATATTACTTTATAAAGTATGTAGGTTGCTTTATGTATGTTGAAAAAGAAGACTCTTATTACAAGGCTGCTAACCCTAACCATTCTGTACTGGGAGTACCTACTGGCATAGAAAGAATATGGGCCAAGTCTTCCACTAGTGTAAATTGTCATCACTCCATTTTTAACTTCAGTGGAGCTACTCCAATTTGCTCCAGCTGAGCAACTGGTTCAGAATGCTGAAGCCAAGAGAATACATGATCATTAATGACTACAGGAGCAGTCTTCAGGTCCAATCCTGCAAGCACTGCTTCCTGGGTATAGCATTTAGTTCAGTGACCTGTCAAGTCAGGGTCCAGTTATGTTTGTAAACAGTGATACCTGATCCAAGAGGAAGTCTGTCCAGGACTGGAATCTCAACTGTTCAATCGATCACAGACTAGGTTACTGTACTGTCTGTTAGAGCTCTGATCAAAGGTTATTTTATAAAGCTCAGTGCTATCATTATTTGCTTAGCTCATTCACATTTTGTTCAAGGTAATAAGAGAAACAGAAAAAAAATTAGGAATAAAAGACAGCATTAAAAGCCACAATATCACCCTGAATTGTGAATTTTCCTTTCAATGTGTTCTTCCAGGACCTGATTCAAAGTCCATTCAAGTCAATGGAAAACTCCCATTGACTTCATTGGGCTCTGGATCAAGGCCTCAATGTACGTTTCTAGAGGGGACTGTCAGTGGGCAGATACTGTGTTACCAAAAGAAAAAGAAATTCCCCTCCATTTCAGTCATTGTAACTGAGAGTTCAGGGGAGGCAGAAGCCACATCCCAGGCCCACCTCTGTCACTCTGCTGAAGTGGCATCCAATTAATCCCGGGTGCATCTCTGAACCTTAGTGTAAATAAGAGAGCCTCTTAACTCTGCAAGGTCGGGCTGATAATCTCAGGAGAATAGATTCCTTGAAAATTCCAGTGCTTCCTGCATCTTATCAGGGTCAAACTATCACAATCTCACATACCATTTTGTAACTTCAGTTCCTAGCTGGAACCATCATTAGAGGAAAGAATGTCAACCAAACTTTGAGGAATCTATAGGAAGATGGAATGGCAGCTGAAAAGGCGGAGTCAAGGAACAAGAGTACTCGGCCACTGGAAAGACAGGCAAGAATCAAGCAGTGGCCTCCTAAAGGTGGCCAGCAGATATTGCGAAGAGCAGCAGTTTCCTAATCAATAGAGAAGAGCGGGGGAGGGAGTGCCAGAGGTAGAGGGTGGCTGGCAGGGAAAGGGAAAGAAGATCATTGAATGCTGAGTGCATGCCAACTAGGGACTGTTCATTGGTTAGTTTTGTATGTTACAAGGAGTGCTAATAGCCTTTTTCTACATTCTGACATATGGAGAGAAGGGTGCAGGAAGCATTCACTCACCTTGCCCCTGAATTCGTTGTTAACTGTTGTGAGACCTCATCTCAGCATTCCATCTTGACAGTGATGCCCCTGTTTTGTCAGTATACAAATGTGATGATAGATCCCCCACTGATGACATGGGTGAGAATCACCTGCTTCCTCATGGACACGGCCAGCTGAACAGGATAGACGAGAAGTGAGGGATTGTGACAAAACTAAAATCCTCAATTTCTTTGCATGCTAATTTTAAAGGAACAGATCAAATTTTAACATAGGCAATAACCCAATAAAAATAATCCATTCACCTTGTAGTGTTTTTATGGTATATTGGGTGACTATTAAAACAGTTAACGGGTATCATCAGAGTACTGAGTTAATACTAAGTTGTCTTCCCCAAGCTCTTCTGAAGTCGGTATTTCCCCCATTTTATAGATGAAGAAATTCAAAGAGCTTAGTGGCCAAACTTTTAAAAATCTAGGTCTATTGGGACACACCCAAATATCTGTACAATTGCACACTTATATGGTTACCGTGGTACCTGCTGTTGCTACCTACCATGATGCCTTCTGTTACCATGACTGCATGTGTAAATTGGGAATTTCTGTTTACCTGTGAGAGGCCTGGCTTGCTATGTGCACATGAAAGAATTATACCTTAGTGCAAATTAGGTATTAGGCAGGTGAGAATGCCCTAAAATTGATTTGCCCAGCAGCACTGTGGAAACAGGTCTCAGAAGTTCTTACCTTTCAGTTCTGTGCTGGAGAACAAGGCCTCATCACTTCCCATCGGTTCTGAATGAAGATGTCCTCCCTCTCTTTCGCTGTCAACAGCAACTTTCTAACTTTGATGGCAATGAATCACTGTTCCCGATAATGTCAGGGAGGGGAAGCAGGCTGGAAGAAGAGGATGGTATGTGAATTCTCTGAGTAGTTTCCTTCATGAAGCTTTTTCAAAGGCTTATGCATAATCCTTGTCATCTCCAGGTTCTTCACTTCCCCTATTGACTAGTGCAGGTGGTGTTGGTTGGTTTTCTGACCTTCACCAGTTCCTCTTCCTTTGAATTAATTAATTTCTTTTCCCATACACCCCCAACTAGCTTCATATCATCACTATATTCTTGCACATTTCTTCGTCAAAGCCCATTTGTATGTTAAGTGAACAAAATCAAATCTAACACCAATCCCTCCTCATGTAAATCCACTCTTCACCCTCTCCCCTTTGACCTGAATCATTTCCACTGACGAATGCCTTCTGACTTTGATATCAATACCAGTTCTTTATCCACCGATATAGCTCATCCCAAAACCTGCCTAATGACTTTAAGAAGTAATCTTTTGTAAGGTACAATATCAGAAAGATTTCTTAAGGTTCAGATAAATTATATCCCTGTCTGCCCCCATCAATCAATCAGAAATTCCAGCAGATTTGTTAGGCATGGCCTCCTTTGTACACCTACTGTCACTATCCTTCATAAAATCAGAAGGCTCTAGGTCTTTTTACCTCCCATTCATTCCTTGATTAATGTTTTTATTCTTCTTCCAACTTCTAAGGTCAAACATGCAGACATATAGTTTCCTGTATGTTTCCTAAATATACTTTTTGAACTACACACATTGCCCCATGTATTTCGTGATTCTGATGCATGGGAATATGACAGAGAATCCATCCCTTCCTGCAGAACTGTGCTTCAGAATCAAAGCTTTCATGTTATGTTTCTAGCCTGCCTGGCTGGGCAGATAACCTTGAAAACATTAACTGAGCATCATCCAATATTTTCCTGACTCTTCAACAGGATGAAACAATATCTCTGGGAGGTGTGGATTTCCCCATTCATTTCAATAGGATGTTAATTCTGAAACTTAAAGATGACCATTTAATTATTCTCTTTATTTATTCTGCTGGTGATCATTTTTGCAGAAACATCCTAGTACTGCATTTACTCCACAATTTAGTCTCAAACTGCCTCCCAGGTCACTCAGTGGCCAAAAGCTTCAAATGTCTGTTACCCAATGGCCAAAGTCTCTACTTTCCTCATGTCAACTCATACAGATACTTTTGCGGTACAAAATTCTACGAAGTAGAACATGAACATGAGGGAGATTCCATAAACTACATTGATTCAAAATCAACATAAATAATGCCCATTAAAGTATTTAAATAAACCTCCATTTACATTTAATCTTAATGTATCTGACACTGAATTTCAGGCTGCCGCACCAGTGTTGCCGAATCCAGCGACCTTGCCATAGAATTTAGGTCTAGCTTTTTGTAGAATTGATGCCGCCTTAAATATAAATATTTCATTAAGAAGTTAATTCTAACCTTACTTAAAGATGAGCTGTTTTTTTAAAAATGAAAGGTCTGGGGCCAGATCCTCAACTGATGGAAGAAATGGAAGATGAACTTAACCTCTCACACTTAGAGATGACACCATTGAGACATTATGGCATGATCAGTGTGGGGAAAACTCTCACAACTGTTCTTTCTATTCTGTGTCAGAGGACTTCAGTTTTCGGGGCTGGCAATCCACCACCTTCTATACAAGCACTAAATTTAAGGCAAATCATGTTTATAAGGAATCTCTTACAAGTCTGATACATCAATGAACTGAAGAAATGTTCATTCAACATCTGTATTCAAAGCCCCATATAATCCACAACAAACTGACCCACATTTTGTGGCAAGACACATCTTGTAAAAGCAGTAGAGCACCACTGATTTATTCCAGAAGTGGATCTGGCCTATATCCTAGTATCAACCTGCTCAGCCACTCTCCTTCATGCGGCTTTCTACAGAAACTAGTCAGAGTCCCATCTGATAAAGCAGTTTTGCAAGTCTTCAGATATTCTAATTTCTTGATCACTTGTTCTGGCATGATCCTGATTTCCTTCAGTGTTTCTTTTTCCTCCCTGGGGAAATTTATGCATGTTTCTAACATCTGTCCCCTACTATCCTCCTTTGAGAGCACCAAGGCAAGGAATTCATTTAATATTTTAAGCAATGTCTACATATCCCTTCAATAAATTATCTTTGCCATGTCTTAGCGGTCCTTGTATCTCCTTCACTGACCTCCTTTTCCTTACATACTTGAATGAATTCCCATTATTTAGCAGACTCTCCTGTGCAATCTTCTTTTCCATTTTCTACCTTGGCTTTTCTTATCTTTTTTTTAATACTCTCTGAATTTCATTCAGTATTCTTTCCCGTCTTCCTCTGTACCTCATGTTAATACCTCACATATGTCACTTTTTTACCCTGATGATTACTTTTTTTTTTTGCCAGTTCATCACAATGTAGACTTATTTATTGCTAAGTAAATATGTAAAGACCCTTGGGCATATATTAATTTAAGTTCGGAATGCTTTTCATTTCCCATCTATGTTCTTCTCTCCATTACTTTTCAGCCACTTCCTCCCACATCCTTTAGACACTCACCCTCAAATTTTGGAAGATTTACACAAAATCAAAGCTCTGCTTTATGAAGGAGGCTGTCAAGAGAACCATCCACATGGCCAAAGAGAGAGTCCAAAGCAATAATGTCCAACAGAATTGTGAAAAAGTCATTGGGCTTGATTCTAGCTGTTTCACATGATAACCCATCCTTATGCCTTCCTCAGGCCCAAGATGAATCTGGCCCCCATAATAAGTAAGAGCAACCCAAGAGACCATTCTACCAGCCCAAGATCACAGAATGTAGTGTACTCCAGTCCCCCCTCCCTCGTATCCCATTACATTCTCTCCCTGACCAACTCTCTGTTAGAAGAAGGTGGGGTGTGGGTACCATAATGTAAGCTACAACAGAGGAATCTCCTTCTGCCACTTGTTGCACAATATTATGTCTCCTTTGCACTTCTGGAGTGATACAAAAGGGACTTAGTCTGGGCTAAGGATCTGGCATGTTGAGTTAACTGAAGTATCTCACTGGGCTTCATTCCAAAACTCAGTTTAAAGGGTTGATCCTGAACTGAAATTTGAATACCTAGGGTCCCAGAAGGCAGAATGACCTTTACCTTTAAGGGGCTACCTGCAACCCCTATTCAGTAATGCAGTTGCACCAGGATGATCTTGAACTCGGAGGCTCAAACATCTTGAAAAAGGAGCATTTGAGATTCCAACCATCTATATCAGTTTTTCCACACATGCAATGTATTTCTGGAAATTGCTGAAATAAACAACACACGTGATTCTCCTTGGAACCAGTTCAGTTAAGCAGTCTCAGACCATTCTGCTTCTCTCAACCCACTCAGAACGTAACACGCAGCACTCAGAGATATAGTGGCCTGATAGGAGGTTTGGGAGCAAATTACTTAATCAGTTTTAAGAGTGAACTGGACAAATTTGTAAGTGCCACTGTATGACGAGATAGTTTTTGATAGAGTTCAGGAGCCATGGGGCTCACGTCTGGCTTATGGCTTAGGTTCTGAGAAGCTCATGCTTCGGCATTACAGCAAGCCACTGGCAGGGGTCAGAAAGGGATTACCACTCTCAGCCCAATGTACTCTGTTTTGTTTTTATCTCCTTCCTCTGAAGCATCAGCAATAGCCAGCAGCTGGAGATGGAATACTGCATGAGTAGGGTCAGGGCTCTGATGTGGCATTCAGCATTATCCCTCTCAAGTGCAAGGCTGGTTGGTTCTTGTTCACATGCTTAGGACCTAACTGATTGTCATATGTAGGATTGGAAAAGAATTGTTCCCCAAGTCAGATTGGCAGTGACCTTCTGATTTTTTGCTTTCCTCTGTGGCATGTAGGGGAGAGCCAGAATTATCTGGGCATATCTCAGAATTAATCACTTCCCTGCCATGAGGACCATGATGTTCTTCAGTCCCTCCTATTTTCTGCCTGTGGCATATAACAGTCTAGTAGTCTCCTATGGGCTGTAATATTTTGGTCTCATTTTGGCTGTTATGTTTCGTGTGCATGTGTTATACAGTCCTGTTGGCCTGTGATATACAGGAGGTCAAACTAAGTAATCTGGTGGCGCCTTCTGGCCTTAAACTTTGTCAACTCTACACAGTGAGGAT
Source organism: Pelusios castaneus (assembly GCA_007922175.1). Taxonomy (NCBI): domain Eukaryota; kingdom Metazoa; phylum Chordata; order Testudines; family Pelomedusidae; genus Pelusios; species Pelusios castaneus. Next base: position 7,717,085 of record ML685763.1, on the reverse strand, counting down.
TCATGACATTTTCTACAAAGACCTGCGGGACCCTGCAATGAATGGATGATGCCTGTAACATCTAAAATAAAAGTGAGAATTTTATAGAGTGCTTTTCAATAGGACAGAGCCCTCTTCCTTTTTTTTCTTTTAATTCACAGTATTATTAGTATTTACACACCATGGGGCAGCTCACCACAGCCATCAATGGGGCACACAGTGTAGTGAAAGGCAGGTAAGACTTTCCTTACTACCCTTCTTGGTCCTACTTAAATATATTTCTGGCACTGGACCTACTTACCTGCTACTGCCCACTGTAAACAAATGAGCAGAATGGTGGTGTGGGAAGTGGGAGGAGCCATGGTTCCACCTTCTCTTCTCATCAACCAGAGTTGCTGGCTAGGCAAGTAGAAGTAAATTGTTCTACACGTAGGGTGAAATAACGTACTCCTTCATCAGGTGAAGGAGAAGCAAAGGAGACTGTGCCTCTCTCAGGGTAGTCTGCACTTCAATCTAGAGGGGTAATTTCTATCTTGAGAATAGGCACCAATGCTAGCTGTGATCAAGCTAGTGTGCCAAAACTAGAATGTAGCCACAGTAACAGAAGCAGTAGGATGGGCTAGCCACCCCAAGTAGGGGTGCGTCTACACTTGTAAATTAAGTTGACTTAAGCCTGCTTAAGTCGACTTAATTTACTCTGCATCTACACTACAATTTCCTTAAGTCGACTTAAGCTGCTGCTTAAGTCGACTTAAGGAAATTTTAAGTTGACTTTATTAAACCTAGTATAAAGTCAATTTATATTAAGTCGACTTAGCCAGTGTAGATGTAAATTAGTGCTAAGTCAACTTCAAGTCGACTTAAAGGGCCCCTAGCGCTCCCCCAGTCAACCTACCTGCCAGGGTGGCTGGCACAGCCAGAGCCTGACGTGCCCACCCACAGGGCAGGACACAGCCTTGCCCACCCAGCTCCTATGCCCTGCCACTGTCCCTGTCCTGCTCAGCCCCCATTGTACCCTGGTACAATGGGGCAAATGCTGAGCCCCCTGGCACTTTGGAAGACGTGCCCCCCCCTGCCACCATGGACCAGTTCCAGGTCCACCTAGCCCCTACAAGTCGACTTGGGCATCCAGTGTGGACACTCTACATCGATTTGGCAAGGTCCACTTTAAGTCAACCTAATTTTATAGTGTAGACATGCTAAGTCGACTTAACAAAGTCGACTTAAAGTTGACTTTGTTAAGTCGACTTAGCAAAGTCAACTTATTTGGCCAAGTGTAGACATAGCCTGAGATTCCATCTGAAACCATAAGTTCATACTTAGGGCAGCTAATCCCTCCCACCATCATGGCTACACTTCTATTTTTAGCACACTAGCTCAATCAGAGCTAGCAGGGGATGTCTCCTCAAGCTGGAATTTACACCTTCCAGCTCCATAACACACATACTCTGAGTTACAAATTGCACCCACTGTTGATAGTGCTAATCAATCAAATTCTGTACAAGGCAAACAGATTAAGAGAATATTAAGTTTTTATGGTTAAGCACACAAAAATGAGGAAATGTCAAAGTTAAGAGGTATGAAAAACCCCAAACCCTTGTAACTGAACATTACAACTAAGACCTTGATCCTGCAAAGATTTATACACAGGCTCAGTTTCTTTATGACTTCAGCAGAACTATTGGCTATGTCTACACTTGCAAGTTAGGTCGACTTAAGGAGGCTTAAGTCGACCTAACTTAGTCCCCATCCACACCAGACTTTCATTAAGTCGACTTAAGAAATTCCTTAAGTCGACTTAATGAAAGCTTAAGTCAACTTAATAAGACCTGCCGGGTAGGTCGACCTAACCCTTGTTAGGTTGACCTAACCCTTCTTTAGGTCGACCTAAGCACAGTGTGGACACTTAAGTCCACTTTGTTAAGTCGACCTAAGGGCAGTTAGGTCGACTTAACAAGGTGGACTAAGTCCATGTTCATGGACACCACTTTGTTAAGTCAACTTAATAAGGTCAACTTTAAGTCGACGTAAAGTCGACCTTATTAAGTCGACTTAACAAAGTTGACCAAACTTTTTCTAGTGTAGACATAGCCATTCAGTGTGGTTATGTCTACACTTACAAAGTTAAGTCGACGTAACAAGGTCGACTTTAAGTTGACCTTAAGTCAACTTAACAAATGGACTACACTTTAAGTCGACTTTCTTACATCAACTTAACAGCAGAGATAGCCATTATATTGGCTTTAAGTCGACTTAATAAAGTCGATTTAGCGTTAATCCCTGTCTACACTGGCCTTAAATTGACTTAAGAAGTTGACTTAAGGCTTCAGTCGACTTAAAAGGAGGTGTTATTAAGCTGACTTAAGATTTCCTTAAGTTGACTTAAGGAAATGCTTAGGTGGACTTAAGAAAAGCCCAGTGGATGCAGCTTTGTTTAGGTCAATTTAAGCATCCTTAAGTCGACCTAACTTGCCAGTGTAGACGCACCCTGTGTAAAATTAAGCACATGCATAAATCTTTGCAGGACTAGGACCATAGTTTCTAATTACATGATCACATACTATATCTTAACTAATATCATATCATCTAAATGTGCAACCTCAGGATAGCTCGCATATTTTTTTTCCTTTCTCTTTTTTTCTCTCTGTACCACAAAATTACACACAAAAAATCTAGTGTTAAAACTATTCAAGTAGAGAAATCAAAAACAGAATTCAAAGAAATTGCAAAATTTTGAACATGGAGTCTTATCCCTGCCCCTTGTACATATGTCTTAAAATTTAATCTATTATACATCATTTGTCAAATAATACAATATTATAAAACATTGACATTTTTATATACCCTTTCATTCAAAACACGTAGTGTACATTTTAAATTTGCACTCCCACGAAATACAGATTTTACACATAGGCTGATATAGTTTGAAAACTAGCTACCTTTTTCTCTGACAGTGCCCACCCATAATGTTGCAGTTATTATTAATTACTGCTGTTTGTATGACAATAGTACTTATGAACCCCAGTCAAGGATCAGGACCTCACTGAGCTGGGCCCCGTACAGATGTCTGACAAAAGAAGGCAATCCTTGCCTGAGAAAGCTCACAATTTACACAATAGATGTGACACAACAAATGAGTGAACAGACAAATTGGTTGGGGTGGGATGCTTTGAAGAGGTGGTAATAAAACAAATGGTTTAGCAGAAAAGCAGAAGTCACTTGACTAGGCAGTGTCTTTACAGATAATTGTTGAGTACAATGGAATAGCTGCAAGGGCTGTGACACATATCGACATAGGTGGTCATGTCTGGCAGAAGCATGAAGATGAAACCCCTGCACACTGTGACATCCACACACCCCTTTCTGACAACAGAAACAGACCAGGCAAAGGTGTAAATTCTGCAGTCTGCATGGCATGCAGCAATTCATCACTTTTTCCAAAGCTATTTCTTTCTTCCTAATAAAGTTCTGAATTGAGCCCTAAGGGCACAAACAAAGGAAAAATTGCTTCACAGAATTTTCCCCTAGCTATTGCTTCAGGGGTATATGTAAGATGAGTTCAAGTCAGTCCTACATTACAAGCCTGTGTAATTCATTGTGCAGGTACTTGTGCATGCTTGAATTTGACAATTTGTTTACTGCTTTCCAAACAAAATTGATGCAAAGTAAACACAGAAGGCATTTTTGCTGCATCTTGTGTACTGCCACTTTAATTTTTCCATTCTAATCTATTTGATGATACTGGAAACTTTCATTTTACACTGAAAGAAAAAAGTTTATGATTTGATTGTGTCTCTAAATCCATGCTGAGAATTTTAGGGAGTTCTCCCACTGGTTGCAGAGCATAACGTTTACTACCTACAGAGGGAACAGCACTAATTTAAACCTGTTATCAGTATTTTTATTGTGGCATCATTTGATACAGGGGTACAGAAGCAAATAGACTGTCTATGCTTGCACTACCATTATACACAAAGAGTCCTGTGGCACTTTTAAAGACTCCTTATTTGTTTTGCTGAAGTAGACTAACATGTCTACCCCTTTGGAACCACCACTATAGTTTGCATCAACAGAGCTGTTTTAGGGCTTGGAAAATACTCTATATTTGGCAATGTAGACTAAGCCTTAGTGTGTTGAATTGAGTAAATAGTTGGAATAAGCCAATGATGGAAGATGGTAAGCAACATTCACTGTCTCAGAGCCTGACTCTATAGTAGAATAAAGACATTTGCAGACAGGACTTCTCTCTACAAGAATGCAAAGTTCTTTAATACAATTAAATTACTATATGTTGGTGAAACTAACTTGCCAGAAAATTCTTAAAACCATAGGCCAGCCAGTCATGTCCCTTTCTCAGGGGGAACTAGACATACCAGGGAAATTTCAGTTAAGAAAACATCAGAAAGGTAGAGAAATGAACCCTATCTTTCAGCTTCTACCCTTCGCCCAGACATTCTTTAGCTCCTGTTGCTGGAACAGTTGCCTTTGGCTCCTTCCTGGTCTGGAACACCTATGTCAGCCTGAGCTGTTGTTAAACTCTAGTTTGCCAGGGTCAATAAGGTTGCTCAGTGCTTTGTCTCTGGCATCCCACTTCAGACAGATCCTAAGGAGGGTGGTTCGCGTCATGTGATAAACATTAGCACACCTATTGCATACACTAGGGAGGTACTAAACACATTTGTCCCCGTTCCTCTGGTCTGGAGGTAGGTAAGCAGACCCAAAAATATAAAAGAACGCTAAGCATAAAGCCACACCATGCATTTCTCACTGGCAAAGTTAAGTCAACCTTGTTAAGTCAACCTAACAGAGTGGCAATACTTTAAGTTGACTTAAGTCAACCTTGTTAAGTTGACTTAATGGTTTTAAGTTGACTTAATAAGTTGACCTCAGAGGAGGGGTTATTAAATTGATTTAAGGAAGGGCTTAAGGGCTATGTCTACACTTGCACTTTTAAGTCGACTTAGTGTGTCTACACTTAAATTTAAAGTCGACTTAAAGGGAAACTTACAAAGTTGACCTAGAGCGTCCACACTGGATGCTCTAGGTCGACTTTGTGGGGCTAGGGGTACCTTGGGTAGGTCCATGGTGGCAGGGGGGGGCACCCCTTGTGTGCAATGGGGCAAAGGGGGACAGGGACCCTGGCAGGGCATGTGGGCAGGGTGTGACGCTGTCTGGATTTAGGAAGCATTATATTATTTTCAATGGATATCTCATAAATGCTCTATAATCCATAGGAACTATGTCATGTTTGGTATCAATAGAAAAGGTAGTAATTTGCTGGGAATGATTATATAGTTTATGTCTAGGAATTCTATTGAGATTAGAAGTTAGAATTTGGTGTTATATCCATGCTTTAACTTATGTTAAAACCATTGTGTCCTTAATGTTTAGGAATGTGCCAGGACAATGGTCCCAGGGAGTTACCCGATGAGCCATTAAAGACATAAGGAATACAACCATTGTGTCCTAATGGCTCATCAGGTAACTTGACTTAGGGCTACCCCAGGGCTACACTGGCTTAATTCGACTTAGGTCGAGTAGAAAGGTGGTTTAATAAAGTCGACTTAATTTTCATTAAGTCGACTTTATTTTCCTTAAGTTGACTTAAGCAAGCTGCTTAAGTCGTCTTAAGCAAAGTGTAGTGTAGACTCAGGGCAAATTAAGTCGACTTAAGCTTGGCTTAATTAAGTCGACTTAATTTGCCAGTGTAGACGCAGCCAAGTTTACTTAATAAAAGCGCAGTGTGGACACGGCTTTGCTTAGGTCAACTTAAGCCTCCTTAAGTTGACTTAACTTGCCAGTGTAGATGTACCCATGGAGCCTAATCTACCAAAAGAGTTCTGGTTATGGGCATTTGTAAATTTTGTTTTTTGTTACTTTCCTTTGCAACCAAAGCTTTTTGGTAGCAATGTGAATCTCAGGTACTACCCCAATTGTGCAGCCTAAGGAATACCAGAGCAACACACCTCTCACATAGGGAGCTGCTCTATAAACTGGCAACTGAGATCTAAACTAGGTGAAATTTAGCAGCTTTCAACTGTAGCCTTATGTATAGTAGTCAAGACTGCAATCATTCTCTCTGGGTGCAATAAAGACATGGATTACAGTGGTGTGTCTGTACACAGCAAAAAGCCTTCAAACTTCATAGACAGACAATGAGGGAAAATAGGACTCCTAGCTATTGCTTCTACAAAAGAATTCAGAAGCAATCAAGAATCCAGAAGAACTCTTCACTCTTGAGTCTCATTAAAAATATGCAGACTTGGCCCTTCAAATATCCCGTCACCTCTTCCAGATGCTGCGGAGCTATCTAAAAAATATGGAACACATTAGGTGCCTATTTATTTCAGTGTTAAAAAGGGTGAGTGGCTATTGAAAATCACCAAAAAATGTGTGATGTAAATTTATGGACAGCCCTTATCAAGATCAACTAAAATCACATTTGGCTTGAGTGTGCGGTTGTTATATGACCCCCATTACCCTAAGATCTTAGTAACTCACATTCATTTTATGCATTTATCCTCACAACACACCTGTGACACAGGGAAATGCTATTATTTCCATTTTACAGACAGAAACTGAGGAACAGAGTGTCTAAGATATTGCCCAGGGTCACCCAGGCAGTCTGTGGAGGAGCAGAGAATTGAACCAAGGTCTACCAAGCCCTAGATTATTGTTCTAATCATTAAACCAGTGGTCTTCAACCTGGGCGATACCGCCTACTAGTGAGCATTTTGTGATTTTTGGTGGGTGCTATAAAAATGAAGGAGATAATGGCCATGCTCATCCAGCTGTAATTTATAAAAAGTTTGTATGAATAATGAATGAATAATGAATAAATTTTGTTTGAATGAAATTTGTTTGATATCCTATGTAAAATATCTGAGTTTAAAATTTAAATAAACTGAAAATTATAATTAACGATTAACAGTACAACAATGTAACAATTAATTTAACGACAGTGGCAATTTATACAAAGTAACTATTGATGTAGGTGGGCGGTAAACTTAGTGCAAATGTGAAAATATTGAAAAACTGGGAGCTGATCCAAAAAAGGTTGAAGACCACTGCATTAGACAATACTTGCTCGTAAGTCCCTTTTTAGTGAGTGTAAGAAGGAACTAAAATAGATGTCACAGGATAGTAGTAGAGATATATATTAAAGGTTTCATGATGTACTGTTTCTAACAGGAGGAACCAATTAGTATAGAGTAGGGATCTGATTAATGGTTACATTTATATTTTCCAGGGTGATAATGAGATTTGTCACAGACTCCACCGTACAAATAGACGCTTCAGTAAAAGAGGGTGGAAAGCTGAGAAGATTTGAGATCTGCGAAGCTTTACAAATCCTCTAGTTCCATATTTAGAGGATACAGGGCTCCTTTATGGGAAAAAATTATTCAGTTTTGATGCATTTAATTGAAAATGATTATGGAAAAAACTAGGACCTAGGAATATAGGCCTAGACTCTCACCTGCTTTAGGGTCACATTTAGCAATTTAGCTGCTAGTGCAAAGTAACTCTAAAGCCTCGCGAATGATAACCCCAGCATACTGGGATCCTCCAGTGGAGTTGTTACGATGACTCCTCTGCCTCTCCCCTTTGCTGTGGTCAGTGTAGGGCTCATGGTCAGGGCTTCTTTACATCACTGCAATGTCCAGCTGCCAGAACTTTCCTTTGGGGCACTACATACCCAGCCATAACTTTCAGTAACTCTGACAGTGCTCTCATTTACGCTCAGAAGCAGCCTTGTTCCTGGATAGCCCTAAGTTCAGGGAGATAAATGTGGCTTAAAACAACTCCTGTCTCCCAGTCCTCAATCTGCACAAAGCATTGCTCAGATGCTGTCCAGAATCAGGGCCAGTGGTTTGCAATGAGAATCAGAGGAGCAAGATTCTAAATATCAGAGGTGAAAAAAAGGTGCTAATGTTATTTGAAATAAACAAACAAAGTAAAATGCAAAGGTCCACCAAGGTACTTAGTGCCTAAGTCCTGTTTTGGGGCACCAGTCTGATCCACAAATTTCTCACTTAGCTGCCACCTTAACCTGTGGGTGCCTAAATTCACCTGGAACCTAAATTTTTGCAGTGACACTCCATAGATGCCCTTATTTTAGCAACTGGGCTTGTTATTGCTGCTTCATTCTAGGAGGTCCACCTATCTCCTTTGTAAACTCCAGAGTAATTCACAACCCAAGTCAGATAGGGGCTCCAATTGACACAGGATATGGGAGATCCCCTCATCAAAGCCCCCTCTCCTTCTAATGAGGAGAAGGGATTTGAAGTAAGGGGCCTCACCACTGCCCTCGAAGATAGTCTGATGTAGGTCTTCCTCAATCTCTTCTACTGAAGTTCCACTTCTATTAAATAATTGAATACTTTGTTATTAATTGGGCCGGAGAAAGAGCTAGAATGACTCTGCTGCCTGGTGCTTAGAACACTCTCCTGAAAGATGGCAGATCTCTGTTCAAATATCTTCCCTCCCTCTGGCGGAGGAGGCATTTGAACTGGAGGTCTCCTGTATCCTAGCCACTGGGATAAAGATCACAGGGGACGTTCTCCTCCTCACCTCTTTTTTTCAGGTCTCACATGCAACTTACACAGCCGAATGATTATCTTTCCATGTGGGGTGATCACAGAACTGGCTAGGGGACACACACAGTACTACCCCTCTCTCACATGGGAAGTGACTGACAGACTGACCCTCCCTGCCCAGCATTTTCTGTTCTCCATACCCAGCTGGACCCCGGGGACAGGTCTGGCTCTCCTGATAGCAGGCACCACATCTTCCCGACCTCCCCACCCAACCATCCGGAGGTCACTGTCGCCTGCCCACACTCACTCACAGGCTGCTGCAGCTCACAGCATGCAGCCAGCAGTGGCCTGAGATAGGCCTGAAGGTGGGGCCGGCTGGCTGAGCCAGGATCAGCCCAAGAGATGGCAAGCAGTGGGTGGGTGATGGCTGTGCTGATAGACCAGCAGGAGGAGTGTCCCAGCCCTGCACACTGTGGCCTTTCCCTACCACCAGCCTTACACACCATCAGCCACAGGTGGATGGGCAGCTGGAAAGCAGGTATCCAGCCGAGAGGACCCACCAAAGTGCTGTGGCTGTGGCCATTCCCTCTGAGTGTGAGCCCCATGCTTTGGTGCCACTGTAAACTCAGTACTGATCAGGAGTTTAAAAATGCAAGACGATTTGCCAGTTTTTAAGAAAAATTTGGGACACCTCTGAGAGGGTTTAAATACAGGGCTGCCCTCTTAAAAACAGGACTTATGGTCACCCTGTTTAATTGTTACAACGGTGTATATATTGTTTCCCTTACATTAATAAGAAACTATGCTTTTCCTGGTGCAGCCGCCACCATGCACCCCAGGTGGCCCCATCTCTTTCTATTCCTCATGGATTGAGGATAATGGAAGCAGGCTCTGGTGGGTTAGCGGAGTTGCTTCAGGCCCCCACCAATGCGGCACTGGTCCTCACCAGCTGGGTGCCTGGCCAATGCAGGACTATGGGGGGAGAGAGAGGTTGCTCCTCTGCTGTGGCTAGCATGGAGCTTGAGTCTGCAGCACCGAGCAGAGAGCTCAGGGAGTGACATGACCTCAATATTACTGAAGCCTTATGAACCCCATAGAATCGCACCCCCAGCTTGGGAACCACTGATCTAGAGCATATTTTTTGGAAAGGAAACCATTACATCCTTAGGTAACATTTCCACTTGCTAATTACCCTCTCCATTAAAAATTCTGCCTTATATCTTTTCTGAATTTTTTTAGCTTCTAATTGACTCTAAAGGAAAAACAGCGAAACTGATTGCACCCAAAGTGCAGTCAAAAATACAAAGGAAACAAACAAAGAAAAGTATTTGATTTTGTTAAAATGAATGATGCGTAAGTTAATAGTATCCCTTTAATATGTGAGATTAGAACTAGAAATGTTATAATTTTTTAAAGCAAATACATACAATACTGAGGGCAGGTTTACACTGCCTGTCTTTTCAGCAGCAGTCAAACTGAGATATGCAAGTTACTTAAAATAACTTGCATATCTCAGCTTGAATGCTTAACTCTGGCTTGTCCACTGTGCTGAGTCAAAGGGAGGGTGCCTTCCCTTCGACTCAGCACTTACCAAGTTGCCAGGGTGGTGTTCTGGGATCAAACTTCTTGCTCAGCTGAGTGGGTCTTCACAGACCTGAGCAGTCGATCAGGAAGTTCAAACTGATGGCAACAAATTTGCTGCCATCAGTGAAGACTTCCTCTGAGTATTGCTTGGACTTTGGTAAGAGAATTTAAGGATCAGTCATGTGACAGCCAACTAAGACATATATACGTACATAAAGAAAAACTAAAGTGGGAAACATTAGAACGGGGTCAGCAACCTTTACTGACCCTTGGGCTGGCCTCTCCTCCCTGAACCTCAGCCAGTGCCGGCAGCCCCCTCTGCCAAAAAAAAAAGTTGGCAGCCTCCTGAAAAGTGGAGTTGGATGCAGGGGAGGTGCTTCCCAGGCATACCACTGAAAGGAGCAACTTGCACAAAGAAGCCGCTGCAGAAAGAAGCTGCCCAGAGTGGCTCTTTTCAGTGTCGGCACACTACAGAGAGAAGCTGGCCCGGGCAACTTCTTTCTGTGGAGCTGCTATGGGCAGCTTCTTTCTACGGTGTTCCTGGGGATCCCCCCACCCCCCAGTAGACCCAAAAGAAGCTGCCTGGAGTGACTTTTGGTGGCAGGAGTGGCAATTTCAGTGGCACCTCAGAGAGCACTCAGTGCATCTCCAAATGGGATCATGTGCCACTGTCAACACATGTGCTGGGGGTTGCCTGCCTCTGCATTAAAATATTCAACAGAGGTGAATTCTTCTAAGACTGAGTTTTTGAGACTGAACATAACATCAGTCCTTCAGCCATCACTAAGGGTTTGTCTTCACTGACGGCGGTGAATTCACCACCGACAGATCAATCTTCCTGATCAACTGATCAGGTCTGTAAAGACCCTCTTAGCCAATAAGGAAGCCGACACTACAAGACCACCCCCACAGAAGGAGTAGTGCTGAGTTGGAGGGAAGGGGTTTCCCTCAGTTCAGGCTACTGAAGAAAGCTCAATAAGCAGGCGGTAGACAATCGGAGGGAGATGGTCAAGGAATTGTAAGTACCTTGCATAGCTCCCTTCGATTGCCACCGAAATAACGTGGCAGTATAGACCAGTCCTAACCCTAAAACAGTTTCCAAAGACAGAGAGATTTGGAAGCGGAGATGTAGTTCTCCTCAAAAACAAATCTCAGGCACACTGTATACATTTGTTACCATTCATTATGCACACTATCACTGAACGATTAATAATTAACTCATGCACTGTAGCTATAGTAGCTTTGGGATGTTCCACTTTATGAACTTTTTGATTTTATGAATTCTGCAGTCCCCAATTAGGTCATCAGATAGAGTTCTGCATTTATCTTATTTAGACTAAATAGCTAAAATATATGCTATTTTATAGAGAAGAGAAATTACAGTACAGGAGAAGTCTATGGCTCCAGTCCTGCAAAGAGCTCCATATGGGTTGAGCTCATTGCACACTAGGGCTGCATCTACACTGGTAAATTAAGTCAACTTAAGCTTGTTTAAGTTGACTTAATTTACCCTGCGTCTACACTACAGTTTCCTTAAGTTGACTTAAGCAGCTTGCTTAAGTCGACTTAAGGAAAATTAAGTCGACTTTATTAAACCTAGATTTAAGTAGATTTAAGGCTTAATTCAACTTTTTAAAGTCGAATTAAGCCAGTGTAGCCCTGGGGTAGCCCTAAGTTGACTTAGGGCTACCCCAGGACTACACCAATGCCCTCCCTGCTGGGGGGGGTACAGGGGAAGCCTGGCATGTCCCCCAAAGGGCAGGGCATGTGGGCAGGGTGTGACACTGTCTGGATTTAGGGAAGCATTTATGATATTATTTTCAATGGATATCTCATAAATGCTATAATCCATAGGAACTATGTCATGTTTGGTATCAATAGAAATGTAGTAATTTGCTGGGAATTATTATATAGCTTATGTCTAGGAATTCTATTTTGATTAGAAATTAGGAATTTGGTGTTCTATCTATACTTTAACTTGTGTGATTTTATGGGAACGCCCCAGACAGGATGTCACCAACCATTGTCTCCTTAATGTTTAGGAATTTTTCAGGTAGAATGGTCCCAGGGAGTAATCTGATGAGCCATTAAGGACATAAGGAATATAAGCATTGTGTCCTTAATGGCTCATCAGGATACTCCCTGGGACCATTCTACCTGGAAAATTCCTAAACATTAAGGAGACAATGGTTTTACACACCTGCCTCTCTCAGGTATTTCAATAAAATAACATAAGTTAAAGTATAGATATAACATCAAATTCCTAACTTCTAATTGAAATAGAATTCCTAGACATAAACTATATAATCATTCCCAGCAAATTACTACCTTTCTATTGATACCAAACATGACATAGTTCCTATGGATTATAGAGCATTTATGAGATATCCATTGAAAATAATATCATAAATTCTTCCCTAAATCCAGACAGCATCACACACAGGGCTCTGCCCTGCCAGGGTCCCTGTCCCCCTTTGCCCCATTGCACACAAGGGGTGCCCCCCCTGCCACTGTGGACCTACCCAAGGTCCCCCTAGCCCCACAAAGTCGACCTAGAGCATCCAGTGTGGACGCTCTAGGTCGACTTTGTAAATTCCCCTTTAAGTAGACTTGAATTTTAAGTGTAGACATACTAAGTCGACTTAAAAGTGCAAGTGTAGACATAGCCTAGGGGCCTATATCATTAAGATTATACTATACCATATGATAATGTAGCCTAAGTGCACAAGGATGGAAAATATATTTCATAATACTACATGTATATCTCCCCTCACCGGAAAAAATGCAGCATCTTATCTGAGAAATGGATAGGATCGTGTAATTAAAGACTGTAACATAACACACAAAGAGGTAGAGTTAAGGATGTGTGTTCCACCTTAACTTCCACATTTTCTGACCTTTTGAGTGCAACCACAGCATTCTCATAAAGCCCAGTTCAGCAAAACTTAAAGCTATCCCTATGCATCAAAGCATTTATGTCTATGTTTAACTTTTTAAGTGCTTTGCTGAACAGGGATAGATCATTGAATCAAGACTTTAATGGAGATCTGTACACACACAGGCTTCTATTAGACAAAAGTGTCACAGCCCTGCAGCTCCCAGTGAGAACTATTTGTCCAGCTTTGGAAAAGTGAGGAGGGAAAAAAATAGGAAAAGCTGAGTAAAGCATTAGACAGACATATTACATCTGCAATTAGAACATTTTAAAGGATCACTGTTATTAGAAATTCAAGTTTTTCAAGTATTAAAAATAAATCTTTAATTCCCCAACAGATTCCTAGTATCCAGAGTATTTTATACAAACATCTGGATAAAGGAATAAAGGCAAATCCATTGTGTTTCTAGACATTCCTGGAGCACTGATGTTCTTGAGATTATGCTATTGGATTACTGGTATAAAAATAATAAATATTTTCAGTACTTAAAGCTGTAATGCTTTATGTTGGATTTGGATTTTGGTTTCATTTTAGTAAAAGGTGGATGGAGAGTCAAAGTCTCTTCCTTAGCCAGAAGGATATATTTGACTTGTGTTGAGTTTATTGCTTACTGACCTATATTTTTTTCCTTTACAGTTTTTGAAAAGTTATTTTGGACCTTTATTACCCTTTAGTCAACATTTCAGAATATCTTTAAAGAGAAAACATTATTAATATATAACTTCTAATTTCTGTGTTAAATGACAATGTGGAAATACTCATTAATTTACTTTATGTTAATAACACTATACAATATACTAATCTATGGCACACTGATTTGTTATTGTTGGTTTAAATGGACAACAGAGCATAACAAACAAGAACGGCTTCATACAGAAGGGTAGGCAATTCCACCAAAGGGAAATATTTCAACATATTTTAGTGATATTTTGAGATACTACAAATGTGTTTTCTACAAGACATTTATCTAACCAGGAACCTAGCAATATAACTGGCTCAGTCATGTTTGTTAAGAGCAAATGTAGGCAGCCTTTGCCAGCCATCCAAGGAATAAACAGTTATAAACTTCCAAATGAGCCCAGAATTTAGTTATGCTGTAAACCAGAGGTGCACAACCTGCAGCCCATGAGCATGTTCTGTGCAGCCCTCTGGGAGCAGAGCGAGTGGGTGGGATCACGTGACATGACCCCCACCCACCCCGCACGTTGCATTTGTGGCCCTCGAGTGGCCTTAGAAAACGCAATTTGACCCTTGGCCAAAAAAGGTTCTGCACCCCTGCTGTAAACATACAGTACGTTTAAGTAACCCGCTCTGAGCTTCTCCACTTCTGCCTTTCCTGAAAGGAAGGACAAGGTGTTGTCTTATAGAGCTAGATTTGTGCAAGCTCTTCACCCGTTTTGCTTACCATTTCCCTAGGGGGGCTGCAGTATGTCACTGAAAATACTAGTAACCAAAGACAGCAATGCAACAGCTAAGCCCTATGGCTCCAGCCCAGTCCTTTCACTTTATCCCCTTGACTGTTCTCTCTCTCTCTCTCTCTCTCTCTCTCTCTCTCTCTCTCTCTCTCT
>ML685763.1:7617409-7702471 GCA_007922175.1 Pelusios castaneus | reverse complement strand
TCTCTCTCTCTCTCTCTCTCTCTCTCTCTCTCTCTCTCTCTCTCTCTCACTTGCTCGCTCTCTCTTTTTTTTTAAACATGCAAGTTGCCATGAAAAATTTGTTAATGAAATATTTGCTTAGAAGTCTGCTCTGGGCTAGGCTGATAACCTATCTGTGTTTGAGTTTGGCTTCCCATATTCTAAATACTCATCTTCTCTCTGTTTAGCTTATTGATTGGTTTGGCAGGAAAAGCAGCCTTGTCATCAGTGACCAAGGTCAAACTAAACAAAAAGGGGACAGGAGAAAAAAAAAGGAGCAATTGAACTGATGAGCTCAGTGAGGCAAGAGTGGAATATCTGACCTGCCAGAACTTTTCTTAAAGGGACAGATGCTGCTTTCCGATTGTCTTGCATGCTGTTTAACAAGGGTCATAAGAAATCATCACCGTAATACGTTACATTTATAGATGAGCTTTCATCTAAAAGAGCCTACAGATTCTATTTAAGCAGCTCTTTCAGGGTGAAAGCAAAAAGAAGTGCAACATTGGGCTAAAACGCTATACCCATGAAAGCATTGTGGGGTATTTAACCGTCACACAGAGCAGACAGAA
This sequence comes from Pelusios castaneus, assembly GCA_007922175.1. Lineage (NCBI taxonomy): Eukaryota > Metazoa > Chordata > Testudines > Pelomedusidae > Pelusios > Pelusios castaneus. The sequence goes on along the minus strand of ML685763.1, from coordinate 7,701,881 downwards.
CCTGTGGGCAAACTTTTCAGGCCTGGCTACTTAAATTTAGACACTTAAATCCATATTTATGGACCTAAACAAAATACACTTGTTTCAGAGGTGCCAAGCACCAGCGGATTTCACTGAAGTCAATGGGAGCTGTAGTTGTTCAACATCTTTAAAAAACTGACTTTTGTTTAAGTGTCCTACTTTACTCACCCAAGTTTGAAAATTTTGGCCTCGGTTTTTGAAATCCTATCCCAAACATCCACAAACAGAAAGCTGCACAGAACATAGCAGAGAATGTTTATGAAGGGCTAAATTGAGCCCCTCACTGTAAAGAATCTGCCTTTCAAGTGTAATGGGAAGATCACTACGCCATCCTTGCTGTTAGGCTAAGCTTTTCATTAACTGTGTGGACTTCATTGTATTTTTCTGTCTTAAGACATGAAATGCATAAAGTGGCTGGGTCTCTAAATGATGTATTCTAGCTAAACCAGGGTTTATGCAATTAAAACTTGTCCAGAACTTTATAATAAGCATTGAAGAAATTTTACATAGGAGTCACACTGAAATATTCCATTCTTGATAGTTCATCCCCACAAAGTAATGTCACATATATGTAATTCAACATTCACAGTAATGCTTCAACAGAAGACCATATCCAAAACTAGACGCTAGGGTATGTCATGGCACATGCAGGTTGTGGTTGGCTCTTTCACAGTTGTAGCTCATAGCAAAGAAAACTTACATTTCTGACTCATTTAGACAGTACAACTTAACATTTCCTGTAGCCCTGAAAGGAAGCTGTAATAGAACAGATCTGCTAAGTAAGCTAGCTGAAAATAGCCTTTAACTTTATAAATCACAATGTATCCAGTGCAGAGTTTTACAAGTGCGTGGGAGCCAGAGACCAATAATTATGTAATATGAATTAACTACTAGATGCTAAGGCCTTTGCTCAATATTTGCTCAATTCTTATGAAGTGAGAGTTTCGTTTTATTAATGACTTGGGGGAAGGGGAAGTGAGTCAGGACTAGATTACTTGGCTTTATCTACTTCTAGATTTCTCTTTCTAAAAAGAGGTCTTAAATCTTTTTATGTTTTCTCTCCTCAAGGAACTAATTCAATTATTAATGTATTGTTAACAGTGTATTTGGACACATTAGGGTTCTATAGTTTTATAATACGCTATTACAGTTATTGACACATTCAGCTTCAGTGGCCTAGCTGACTTGATCAAATATGACTAATTTCCTATCTGCAGGCATGGGCAGATTAAAAAATAGAATCAAAAGATTTCTCATCAAACCTTAAAGGAATGGACAAGGCTTCGTGGTGTTGGACTAAAGAAGGCAGCTACTATATATCAGTGAAATAACTAGTCTCCTCCCCATACCAACCACACAAACTGCAAGGACCACATTTTTAAAGAAGTCGCCAAAACTGATTCTACAGTTTTCTCCTTTTTGCATGCATATACTGAGTGTCCATATACCTGATTACTACCTGGCTGGCATAGGCAAAAACACACGCACACGTAGGAATGTGGGCTTATGTTTTCCAAAATGACTAATAACCTTTGAATACCCAAACTGAGACACCTTACACCCATTTTCCAGGATATGGTGATCACCCATTCTGTGAAAATCGGGTACATTGAAGAGCTCTCAAGTTGAATACTCAAAATCATTAGCAGCTTTTGATAATTTAGGCTGTGGGGTTTGTGCATCCTATAATGGTTGCATGTGAAAAACTTTGTGAGATCTGTTTTACAGGCTTGTGTGAAAAGTTAGATCTAAATGATTGTTGGCTTAACAGCTTCTCAGTAAAGATTTACCAGCGAAAGAAGGGAATAACAAAGAAAAACTGGGTAGCAAGATCAGAAGAAATACATTGTCTGTAAATAAACCAAGGCTCTGGTGTCTGACATGTAGATTTAGCTGCCCTTCGCCAAGTGTATTTTAATTTGTATCATTCTAATCGGGTTAAGAATTACTGTAGCCAGAGTAATTAGTAGAAAGCTACCAACCAGATTCTTGACACAGAAAGCAAGCAGGTTTCTCTTCCAAGTGTGTGCCCTCCTGAGGGATGGGAAGTAAAGAGCAGAAGAAGAGAATTAGAGGTGACCTTGCATTAATGAACAGTAACACGCTGCTGGATCAATGGGCAAACCTGGCAACAATCAGAGAGGAACCTTCAACTGTTTCATCGAAGTATCTCTGATATCCATGGGGGTTTCACACTAGATGCTTATGCAAAAGTGGTAAACACAAAGAAGGCAGGTATAATTAAGAGAGAGAGAGAGAGAGAGAGAGAGAAATAAGTTACAGGGGTGCAAACCAAAAATAAATGAGGAGATTGTCCTTGGTTCTTTTATTTAAAGATCCTCTTCATTCATATTACTTGATTAAGCATTTTGACAAAACTTTATAGAATTTATTTTGGCCCCAAATTATATATGAATATTGGCCTAATGCCTGAATAAAAGACTGGAGTTTCTGTCTCTAATCAGGTTGAAACAGATAAAAGCTAAATCGAAATGAATAATCCACTGTGACACAATTTCACTTGGGCTGTATTTCAAGATCTGAAATTCCAAGTGCATTTCTATTTTTTATTTCAGCTGTGCTACCTTTTGCTTACCTTTGCTAGACTCTGTGTCAGCCTGGATTGGCAAATTCGGAAACATTTTCTTCTATAATCGCGATGTACTTTTTAGGAGAGTATGTCTTTCTGGAAACCAAATCAATTCAAGTATTCAGGAGGCCTCTAGTGGTTTATAGTTTCAGAGGAAGTTTCCTCCAAAGCAGAGCCTGGGAAATAGTGGAAATACACATAAGGGCAGAGGAAGAAAGGGGACTCACTACCTGTTGCTTCCTGTTATTAACAATTCTTGTTATCTGACTTCAATATCTAGGAATCGGGTATTCAGAATCTGATGTGCTTTTATACCAAATGACCAGAATATGTAAAGACGAGAACAATAGGGTTTTGTAGGCTTATTAGTGTTCCCCATGTCTGTAAGCACAGACAGGGAAAAAATTACAATGTGGTGAACTGTATATTTGAAATAGCCATCATTCATTTGTTAAAAGGGGGGGGCAGTGCTCAGCCAGATCCAGCCCTGACTCCAGGCGGGGACCCAGCGCTGGACCATTGCAGCAGTGGAAGCCCAATCCAGCCCTGACCCCAGCTGGGAACTCAGGGCCACCAGATTCAGCCCCAGCCAGGGACCTGGAACTGCCGCTAGTGGCAGCAGGAGCCAGGGCTAGTTCTCTGTGAAAAAAAGATGCCGGTACTCTGGTGCATACCATCACAAAAAAAAAAAAAAAAAAACCCACTCGTGTGTGTGTGTGTGTGTGTGTGTGTGTGTGTGTGCGTGCGCGCGCGCGCATATTGATATTGCAAAGGCTATATATAGGTATGAAATAACAGGAACTCTTCACCTAATTCAGACACACACACACACACACTGAACTAAATATACAGCTAGATCCCCAGCAGGTGCAAATTAGCATCAGTGGAGCTGCTACGATGTATAACAGCTAAGGATGTGGCCAATAGCCTATTAAATATACAGGTATTATGTATCTATTTGGGTAGTTTCATGTTATTTTCACGAATAGGGTTATTAAAAAGAAAAAGAAGAATCATAATAATAAATGATAGGTCTGAAAATCTGCTAGTTTTCTGAAGAGCATTAGCCTAGACTGTCAAATCTCTCTTCATCATACATGTATTTCCCTTAGCTTATTTTTGTATGTCATAGGATAGTCAAATAAATGTCCTTAATTCCTAGTACTTTGATTCACCTCCATAAATTAAGCCTTGTTTTAGGTGACTTAGTCTCCATGTGATCTACCTATTATTAGAACACGTTTAGCCCTCCAACCTCCCAAACTCTTACTTCACCTTGTCCTTATATATATATATATATATATATATATAGCTGTCTCCTAGCAGAAAAGTGGCACATGACCTCCCATCCTCAAGAATACTTGGCACACATCCCTGCTTCTCAGTTGAACTATTGTTTTAGTAGAGAAAGACACAGGCATGCAAAAGTCTTGCTGACATTTTTTACTTTAAACATGAAATGCCATTAATCAATCAGCTGTATCTGTTTGGAAAAAATAAATGACTGGAGTCAAGGCAAACACAGTAAATAATCCTTAGGCAATCTGGAAAGAAAATAAGGGAAAATAGGTTTATGACATCTTGTTACTTTAAATTCACTTAATCTGTCGTTTTATCCCCACACAGAGATTAGGTTTACTAAGTGTATAGTTTCTAGACTCCAAAATGCCCATGCAAAACACTGCAGCCACATTAAAAGTGTGACACTTGCTATAGAATTCACACACCACGTGGAAAAGGGAGGGCTCTTACTGTACAAATGCTCAGCTGTGAACTTAGTCTAAACTGTAAGGAATCACAGGTTGTGCCCATATGTCACTTCAGACATGTCACATTTCTCTAACTATACAATAAGGTTGCAGTTGCTCTTATGATTAATGAACGCAATCACTTGTCGATTCTCGCTACAACTGTTTCTGAGACTAGTTCCTTCATTAGTCTTGTGTGGGTCCAATCCTGGGGATTGCTGAGCTTCCCCCAAAATCAATGGGGTTGGATAGTGCGCAGTCCTTCAGAGGAGACAATCAACTCCATGAAGGACTGGGCCCTAAGCAAACAATGCTACTACATGTAAGTGCTTTCTTTTCCTCAGAGACTAAACACCAGGTCCTAAATAGTAGTTATGCCCCTTTGTATCATTCTGATAGGAGGGATTCCCCTGCTGGATTACAGACAGTGTAGCCAGCTCCAATGCCAGCCAACCCCCAGCCTCTGGAGTAAGGGGTGTGTTCCAGAGGAGTGGGGATATAGCAGAGTCCTGCTTCAGGAAGCCCTTACCCTTGTTGATGTTGCTGAAGTGTGACTAGGGCATTGCTGCTCAAGCATTGTTGACACCCGGTGTCATTTGAAGAAGCATTAAGGCTATTGTACAGTATGTCACAGCTGGGACATGCTGTTCTTTAAAAGCAGAGGATCCTGTACAGTGGAAGTGTGAGGGCTGGTCTCCATTGTGGTGGGGATTTTGGTGGCAATGGAAGGGAGATGCACAAAGTACTTAAAATATCTTGTGTTATCTCCCTTTGACTGTCTAACACACCTACTCACCGCAGGGTCCCCACAGTGCTGATTCAATAAGAAATGCCTTCCCATTGAATCAGTGCTATGCTACTTGCCGGGTAGGTCTTAAGAAATTGACCTCTGGCTAATTCTGGGCTCAATTGAGTATGTCTTTACAGACACTCAATCAAAGCCACACAATCGATGCTACAACAATGGCAGAGGTGCCACTGACAGTGTAGCCTAGCCCTGTCTACTGTACAAAGATCAATGGCTGTATCACAGGAGGGGTTCATAGATTTTAAACCCAGAAGGACCATTGTGATCATTCATTGTGATCCAGCATAACACAGACCAAGAACCTCCCCTAGGGATTGCAGCATCCAGCCCAATAACTTTTGTTTGGGCTACGGTGTATATTTTAGAAAGACATCCAATCTTGAAGTAAAAACTCAAAGGGATGGAGAATTTACCACAGCCCTGGAGAAGCTGTTCCAATGGTTAATTACTTCCTTTGTATCTTGTTTTCCAAATCTTATTTCCAGGGGTCATGTACAAGATGCATATCTCATGCAGAAATGGGTCTGAAGCCATCCCTTACCACATAATGAATGCTGATTTCTTCTTGATGTGGGATGAGATTCCTGACCAAGGAGCCGTGTGGTGTTTTTAATACTTCCTTTCTTCACTCTCTTAATTTGCATAAAAATAATGCAACTTGTATACCTGCATCAGAAAGTCACTTTAAGTGGCAAATAATTCCAGAGATCCCATAAAGTGAACACTTAAAAAACTATAGATGGAGAGAAGTAGGGGAAGTGGTACAGTTACACTATTTACACAAACAACGCAATGGGTCTGACTCTCCTTCCAGCAGGGTAGCACTGTTGAATCAGATACTCGGCTTTTAAAAGTAACAAAGCACCTCTGAAGTCAGTGAACTTACGGTGGTTCACATCAGCTGTAGATCTAGCCCGTTGGCTTTGATATAAAAACTCGATTTACAGTGTCAGTAATATCAGAATCTGACATACCGTCTCTATAGACAGATTCCTTTTCCTAAAATGTTTTTGGTTAGGTTGTATGTATTCCCTCCCCAACTTTTGTCAGTCTCTTAATGTAGCACTTTACCTGTATTGCCCCCCCTCCCCCACCCATGGATATCAGCAGGGGTGCTGTCACTGTTTTGCATCAGTTTGCCTTGCAGGTGAGTAAAAGCCTCCATTCGTGATACATTCTCTCTCTCCTGCTTAGTCAGATATGTGATTCAGAGCCTGCTCTTGAATCAGGGTCTCCCAATCAGATACAAAGTGTGGCTAAAGCACTTATGATAGCTGTAGATAATGAAATAGTTATATAATTTTGAATCACTTACCATTGTGTTAAAACACACTTCAGTTATGTCACAAACACTTTGCAAAAGGTTTTACCCCAAAGGATGTTAAAATAATACCAGCTAAAACACAGACAGGATTGGCCACCTCATCTCTGTGTATGAGTAAAGAGAGAGCACAAGCAAAGGGAGCATAAAACATGGCTTCCTGCCAACAAAATACTGAGGTCCTCCATTTCTTAAGGTGCCACATGGGAAATGGCAAAGTAAACCTTCCCACATTGCAACCTCAGTGTTCTTCAGCCATGATCAAGAGGAGGAAGACAGTAGTTCACACTCCATGTCTGTGACGAGTAGATTCATACCTGTCCCTGGGACATTGGCAGATAGCCACTAAGGTGACATTGCCCTGCAGCTAAGCCTCAATCTCACAACTCCAAATGTCACCAACCATTGCCTGGTACGTAAGAATGATCTGACCACCACCACAGAAAGGGTGGGAGAGAAAGAATGCCAAAGAGAATGCAGGAGCACTTATAAAAAGGGTGTATTCCTTTTTATTTTATCATCATTCAGCCTGAAAGTCTTTAGTTCCATTTCCTCATAAGATCTCTTACTTCTCAAGCAAGTTCAATGTTTACCAAGGAGGTGGGCCACAGCCTGTGCCCAATTCTCACCAAACAGAGTTCACTTGAGAGTGAATTTTTTAAGGCCAATTTGTAAATGCCAGAGTACTTAGAATCTCTACTAACAATACCAAATGTTTTAGGAGCTGTATTCTGATCACATCAAACCAGGGAAGGTCAGCTTTGGTGCACAGCTAAGCTGACAACATACACTGCAAAGCATACATATAGCTGAGATGAGATGTTCACATGCTAATGCTTGAAGATAATGACAAAAGTTCCACTGACTTCAGTTGGACCAGGACGAGGGACAGTATCAAGTTAAAATAGTGAGTTAGCATAGGCACAGATTCATTTTACTTGCTGAGAGTCTTGCTTCAGACAATCTCTTCACATGGGAACGAGGAAGTTATTTTACAATTTCTAACATTAAAAATGTTTACTTCTTAGCAGGGAACACATCTATTTGTTGTGCATCCTCACCTAGGAAAAAAGAAAAATAATAATTATAGACTCAGATGTTAACAAGTTCAAAATAGGAAACAGTTAACATTTTGCTTTTCATCCAGAAATCCCACTAGAGTGTGACATTCCTGAGTTCCCATAACTGTTTTGTCATAAGGGTCCTGTATTAAACTATAATTTAATAGCTGCCACAGAGCTCTTCTAAATACCAGGAAACCTAGGGTTACACCAAGTTTAATTTAAGGAAAGAAACCTCTCCAATGGATACTAAGGCTATGTACACACTACCATTTTTAACGCGCAATAATCCTCTTCCGCATTAATTCTCCCGTGGCTGTTGTTGCGCGAGATCGCGTACACACTATGCTTGCTCTAACGGAACAAAGCCCCCCCCCTTCTGAGCGCAGTCCTCCAGGAAAGCGAAGGGGATTGTGGGTACGTATCCCAGAGTCCCCAGTATCATCTCCCGTGGTGCATTCCGCTACTGACGCTACCCAGCGGTTGCCAATAGCAACGAGCGCGAATTTCAAATTGAAGCAACCTTCTTCTCGGCACTGCCTTTTCAGAATCGACATGGATTCAGCTGTGATCTTGAATGCTGCCTTCAGCATTGTGAACACAGCCCAGATTCTGTTGCGGTTTGCCTTTGGATATGATTCGGAGCATGACACGGATGACTCGGTCTCGGATGATGACAGCATTGAAAACCAAACGGACATTCTGATCAGTTTCGCGGACCAGCAACACAGCCTGAACCGCCGTGTTTGGTCCCTGCAGACGAGCACAGACTGGTGGGAACGAATCGTCCTTCAGCTGTGGGATGATGATCAGTGGCAACAGAACTTTAGAATGCGGAAAGCCACATTTATGGAGCTATGCCAGGAGCTTGCCCCTGCCCTTCGATGCAAGGACACGAGGATGAGACCCGCCATGACCGTGGAGAAGCGTGTGGCTATCGCACTTTGGAAACTGGCGACTCCAGACTGCTACCGCTCGGTCGCAAACCAGTTTGGGGTTGGACGCTCGACCGTTGGAGTGGCACTGTCACAAGTATGCAGAGCCATCAACCGTATTCTGCTCAGGAGGATGGTGACCCCGGGAAACGTGAGGGAGATCATCGCAGGATTTAATGAGTTGGGCTTCCCGAACTGTGGGGGTGCAATAGATGGGACTCACATCCCTATTCTCGCTCCCGACCACCTTGCCTCTGAATACATCAACAGGAAAGGATACTTTTCGATGGTTCTACAGGCACTGGTGGACCACCGTGGTCGCTTTATGGACATTAATGCTGGCTGGTCTGGAAAGGTGCACGATGCACGCATCTTTAGAAACTCTGGACTATTCAGAAGGCTACATGCTGGCACATTTTTTCCAGACGAGAAAATAATTGTGGGCGGTGTAGAGATGCCAGTGGTGATACTTGGGGACCCCGCCTACCCACTGATGCCATGGCTCATGAAGCCGTACACCGGGCAGTTGGATCCTGACAAGGAGCGTTTCAATTACCGGTTAAGTAGATGCAGAATGGTTGTGGAGTGTGCCTTTGGCCGTTTAAAAGCGCGCTGGAGAGCGCTGTATGGCAGGCTAGATCTCCACGAGGACAGGATCCCATTAGTTATTTCGGCTTGCTGTGTTCTTCACAATATATGTGAAAGCCGGGGGGAGAGATTCAGGAACTCTTGGACCACTGAGGCACAACGTCTGGAAAATGCCTACCAGCAACCAGACACGAGGGGTATCCGGGGGGCGCAGCTAAGGGCAGTTCGCATAAGGGATGCGTTAAAAACCCATTTTAGTACTGTTGGTTAAAATTGTACCTTTGAATATAGTTACTAACCATTTCCTATATGTTTCAACTGTTAAAAATTAAGCTTTAGAAATTTTGTGTTTTTCCCCTGTAAACATTCATTGAATCAAAAACCGTTAATGTTAAATTAATGAAACAAATAAAGAAAGTCTGATTAAGTTTAACAAGGATTCAACTTTATTTAATTAACATTGATCAAAACTCGGGTTTGAGGGGAGTAGGGACTAAAGGTGGGTGTAGGTGCGGGACTCAACTACATATGTTGGGGGAGGGGTTCTGTTAGGGTTACACCATGGATGTCCATGGTGGTCTAAAAACTGTCTGGGGGGGGAATGTGGCGTGGATGCACTGAAAGGCATATGAGGCTGATGATGGGGGGTGCGAGCCTGTAGCAGACCGACCATGGTCTTGAGGAGGTTGGTCTGCTCCTGCATGATGCCTATCAGGGCATCCTTCTGCTGCTCTCTCCTCGCACTGCTCTGTCTCCTGTCCTGCCTGCACTGCCTCCTCCATTGCCTTGTCTCCCTCGCAGAAGCCTCATGGAACTGCATGAGCTCCTGGAAGACGTCTTCCTTGCTCCTGCGAGGCCTCCGCCTTATCCTCCTCAGACGCTCAGCTGCAGCTGTAGACTGTCCACCGAAGGTCATTCCTGTTCAGATATGAAAAATGTAGAATGCCGCTATTGTTCTCGCCACGGTCAGGAGCAAATGATGTTGTTCTCCCCACACATTCCTTCAATACACAAGAGGGGACCTATGGGGGGGCGGTAACAGATTTCCCAAAGCTTGGTACGGGTTGCAGAGCTAGTACAACGGAGAGTTGACTATTGCCACACCAAGTTCTGATCCCGTGCCCGAGATGGCTGAAATAGAGGCAGATCTCACACTGCTTAGAGTGCCTCTGCAAGCGAGAATGCATCTCCTTCATGTTGCCGACTTCAAGCCGGGACCTTACGCTGCAGGACTGTGCGCAGCAATGTTGCCCGCAGGAGTGCTTGCGAGTCTGAAAGGAAGAGTGTCCCTGAATGGTGGAGTGCAAAGGAATGCTCTACCATGTAATTTGAAGAGAAGACTCTGGAAATATTTGGATGACGCGTTCAGTGAGTTGAAAGGGAACGACTACTTGGAAATCGAGGCATACATCGATGACCTTTTTAAGTAATGCTAGTAACACCTTTACAGTTCTGTAAGGAACAGAACTGAGGACACCGAAAACAAAAACCCCTTGCAAAAAAACCATGTCTACGCTGAGCTGTAGCACCTAGAATAGAGGACATTGCGAACGGGACTTACCAGAGCTGCCTTCTGATGATTCCTGGGTAGGCGTGGAGAAGGAATCAGTGGAGCTTGTTTCTGGCTGGGTGGAAAATAACTCCTGGCTCCCCGGGTCAGTGGCTCCGTTCTCTCCGTCCTCGTAGTCTTCTTCTTCTGATTCCTCGTCCACAATTGCCTCGTCGCCTTCTGCTGCCTTCTCTGTTTGGGGTGCAGTCTCCGAGGTGTCTACCGTGCAGTTCGGGGTGGTTGTGGGATCGCCGCCCAGGATCGCCTCCAGCTCCTTATAGTACTTGCACGTTGCTGGCGCGGAGCCAGAGCGCCGGTTAGCCTCTCTGGCTCTGTGAAATGTTATCCGCAGCTCCTTCACCTTTGCCCGGCACTGCAGGGTGTCTCGCTCGTACCCCTTTTCGGTCATGGCTTTGGATATTTGACCGAAAATGTCAAAATTCCTCCGGCTGCCACGTAACTGTGACTGCACGGCGGACTCTCCCCAGATGCCGATCAAGTCCATCACCTCTGCTGCTGTCCAGGCTGGAGCTCGTTTGCTGCGGCGCGACGACATTGCGAGCGAAGCACACAGAGGCAGCAGCACCGAACAGCGAGGCAGAAGGGAGAGTGTTGAATTCAAAAATTCGCGGGACAGAAGAGGAGGTCGGGAAAAATGACGTCACGACGATAGAGTACAGGCGGAAGTGCAGAAGGGATGGAATTTGAATTGTGGGCCATTTCCGTTATATTCACATTGCGCGATAAGCGTACACACACTGGCCATCGCGCAACAACTATTCCGCGTTAGCAGCAACCACGCTCGTTTAGGTGGTTTACATTTTGCGCAAAAAGAAGGGACTTAACGCGGAATAACTGTAAGTTGTGTGTGTACGCTCTGTTTGTTATTGCGCATTAAAGGGCTTTATCGCGCAATAACTTTGTAGTGTGTACAAGGCCTAAATGTCTTCAGCTACTATAATGACCTCCTTCTTTCAAGAATAACAGGGTATTTGAGGTTTCCCTTTGTTCGCTTTATTTTTAGAACTAAACTTTTTCAAACCAGGTACTTCAGAATGTTGTGTCTCAGGGTTCTGGAAGATTTATATGAACACACTGAGATGCAGTAGTAAAGTAAATAGCTAATATGTCTACACTGGCAAGTTAGTTCAAATTAAGGAAGCTTAATTCGAACTAATTTAAGCCTTGGCTACACTAGGCTTTCATTAAGGGCTTCCTTAATTCAAACTAATAAATTCGCTTATACTTTTCAAAGTAAGGGTTAATTTGAACTAGTTAGTTCGAATTAACCCAATATGGCCATGTTAGTTCGAACTAAGCACTTAGTTCGAACTAACCGGCACATTGAACTCAATGCAATTGACTAATTTGAACTAAGCAAGTGCCATGCATGGCACTTGCTTTGTTCAAACTAAAATTTGCTAGTTCGAATTAAGTTAATTCAAACTAACTAAAATTGAATTAACTAATTCGAACTAACTTTGATAAGTGTAGACATAGTCTAAGAGCTTTATTGAATACTTGCTAGCTGGCAACATGTCTGCAGAAAGTTAAGGGCCCAATCCTAAAAAGATATTGAGCACTTTGCAAGAGGAGCTGAGCATCTTCCTCCCACATAGTTAAGATGTATGGCAGAACCACAAGTCACACAGCTGCTAAAGGCCAAAAATCCATAAGACTTTATGTACCTTAAATAAAACTATGTGAAGCACGCGCTAGAGTGAAAGAGAACTCCAGCACTGAAAGATAAGTGGCATAAAATCTGATTTTTCCCCAACATATCTTGTCTTTTTCAAAATGAATCACTTGTGTACAGCCAACATGCAAAACACAGAATTTTAAATGGACCCTTTAAGGAAAGAGTAAATTAATTCTGAAATCTTGTAGGCTTCCCCAAATGTGCTGCTTTACCGTCAAGCTGTGTCAAGCAAAATGTAAAAGCCCTTCAGTAGCAAAACCAGAAGTCAGATTCTCCTCTCAGGTACACCAGTTTTACCTCAATGTATCACCTTTAGCCTCAGTGAAGTCACCCTATTTACACCAGCATAAGTGAAAGGGAAAAGAAAGCCGAAGTGTCTAGTAAAAATGAACTATAAAAAGCCCTTGAAAAACTGGTCCCAGGTTTTAAACAAAAATCAAGGCGTGTTGGGACAGGGTACCTTGGAAGTTTTAGGGGCCAATCCTCCAAAATTGCTGATTACCTCCTGAGAAGATCTGAGCCCCTCATCTTCAACAGACTTTAATGTTTAAGAGCTTTAAAGACAAGGAGTAGATCCTGAAACAGATCCAGAATCAGGCAGGGAAACGTATAAAGCGTGGAGCACTAATTGATGTGCTCTTGGCCATCCTGACTTAACAAGTGGCTTGCAGTGAATGGGATCAACTGCAGCTTCTTGCTACCACAATGATTTTCATTTTTCCTGGGTTGAATATGAGCCATTTTTATTTCATCTAGAGCCTAATTATGCCCAGAGAGTAATCTTTTCACATGCATTCAATCTTTACTACTCCCTTTCTGTATTCAATACCTTTGAATTTTCATCCCAATGAAACAGTTACAATGACCTGTAGACCTGAAAGCTTTACAGTCCAGGTGGGAGGTGAGTAAGGATTTCATTACACATAGCATGGCACTTGATTAAAAGACTTACACATTCTCAGCTGGAAATTAAAAGGTACTTTGCAAACAATAAAGGCAGAAATTCATAATAATAATAATTTCTTTAAGAGATATCCCAAGCCACAATCATATCAACTCTGACATTTGTCATCTTTGCTCATGTCTGATTCAGTCTTTGTGTCTGGGAACAGATAAGCTATGTCTATGCTTGAAAAGTTAAGTCGACTTAAAGTTGACCTTATTAAGTTGACTTAACAAAAGTTGGCTTAACTTTTCAAGTGTAGACATAGCCCCTTTTTGACCTTATTAAGTTGACTTAACACTTTAAGTTGACTTAATAAGGTAGACTTAGATGCTAATCCCCGTCCACACTGGCTTAAATCAACCCAATATGATTGACTTAAGTGTTAAGTTGACCTAAAACAAGATGTTATTAAGTCGATTTAACTTTTCCTTAAGTCGACTTAAGGAAATGCTTAAGTCAACTTAATGAAAGCCCAGTGTGGACATGGAGTAGTTTAGGTTGACTTGAGCCTCCTTAAGTCAACCTAACTTGTAAGTGTAGGTGCACCCATAGAGAGAGAAAAAATGTAGAGCCAAATTCTGCACTGGCATAATTCCATGGAGAATTTGGTCCTTGCAGACTGGCTAAATGATGACTGAGATAGGATAACAGGCTACAACTACCTGAATGGTGTTCATACCAGTGGATAGGAACGAGTACCTATAATAAACTGTGATACAACTAGGAGTGGCAGAAAGAAAGTAAGAAAGGGAACATTAGAAAAAATTTCCCAACAGTGAGATATATAATAATGTGAAACAGTCTTCTTAAGAAAGTGGTACAGACTCCATTGCTTGAGACTTAAAAACTAAATTGATAAGAACAATAAAATGCATTCGCAGGGATATGAATTGGATGATCTAACAGATCTTTTCCATTACTAGCATTCTATGTCCAGGTACAACCGATTTATTTCCAGGACAGTCATTTATTATGACAGAGAAATGAAGTAGAAAGGCATATATTCTACTGAGGAAAGTAGTATTTTATTATGCCAGCTGAACTCAGCAGACAGGCAGTGAAAACATTCTTTCATTTTGTACCATTAGCTCAGCCATGCCTCTACAATGTAACATTCTGTCACTTTTCGTGTATTAGCTCATTTACAAAAATGTGCCGTTTTACCAAAATTAGCGTGGAGAGAATATTGCATTTCAAGAGTCACTACAGCCTAACTGTTTGTCAGTAGATTTATGTAATGGATTGTTTTCCTGAAATCCAGGATAAGGGAAATACTTAAACAATAACTGCTGTGGGGAGTGTGGACTAGGCAATAATTACCTTCCACAGTGTTAATAAACCTCAAGGCTACAGGCCAAAGTATATTTGCACTAGGGGAGATGTATTTGATGATTATATAGGACATTTTAAGATGGAAGAAGGTCAGGAAGCCCCTCTAGGTCTGTTTCCTTTGTTGAGTTAACAGTTGTTCCCCTCTGTAGCTGTTTCCAACAATTTTTTTTTCAAGCATCTTTTCAATCCTGACTAGTTGCTCCTTTTGCGTCACTTGGTGATTTATTCAGTACACTAAATATCCTCTCAAAAGAAGCCTTTCCTGGCCCATCCTTTGCTGGCTTATGTCCTTTTTCTCTCTTCCTTGACATGTATCTATAAAGCATGCAGCGCAAACCTCCATTCTTTCTGGTTTTGGGGGAGCATTTTTTGGTCAGCGAGGTCCCTTTAGACAGCGTTCCACCGAATTCAAACCAAATTCCGTTAGGCCTTTTACTTACTAACCTCCTGTATTATTCAATGTCTTTTCAATGTTCTAAATGGGCCTCACCAGGTCTTACTGTTTGTACAAACACAGCCAGGGTGTAAGAAATATTTACACATTTGAGAACAGATGCAGTAGTAGCAATTTCACACTTGGAGCAACTACACAAAGAGAAATTGCTGTTGAAATCTACCTTTTGTGCCTAATTCTCTTCTCCATTATACCCAAAGTAAATCAGGAGCAGCTTGAATGAAATTAGTGAAGTAACACTAGTTTAAAATTGGTATATCCACCAAGTCGACACTATGGCTACATCACACCATTTATTCTGCCCAAGCATTATACCATGGTTTCCTTGTATTACCAGCCGCAGTATACTGTAACCTATAGTCAGAGCAGCATAACACTGCTACAGCTTTTGTTCTCCAGAGCATTTTAAACAAGTCTAAATAGTTGCCCTCTAGGACTTGAGGAGGACTTCATGAGATTGTTACAGAAGTCTCTTAGGCCATGTCTACACTTGGCGAATAAAGTCGACTTAGCATGTCTACACTACAAAATTAAGTCGACTTCAAGGGGACCTTGCCAAATCGACTTAAAGCGTCCACACTGGACACCTAAGTCAACTTCTAGGGGCTCAGTGGACCTGGGACTGGTCCATGGTGGCAGGGGCGGCACCTCTTCCAAAGTGCCAAGGGGCTCAGCATTTGCCCCATTGTACCCTGGTACAATGGGGCTGAGCAGGACAGGGACAACGGCAGGGCATAGGAGCGGGGTGAGCAGGGCTGTGTCCTGCCCTGTGGGTGGGCATGCCAGGCTCTGGCTGTGCCAGCCACCCTGGCGGCAAGGTCAGTGCAGGAGCCCTGGGGCCCTTTAAGTTGACTTAAAGTCAATTTAGGGCTAATCTGCATCCACACTGGCTAAGTCGACTTAATAAAGTCCACTTTTTCAGTAAAGTCGACTTCAAACCAGGTTTAATAAAGTCAACTTAAAATTTCCTTAAGTCAATTAAAGCAGCAGCTTAAGTTGATTTAAGGAAATTGTAGTGTAGACACAGATTAAATTAAGTCGATTTAAGCAGGTTTAAATAGACTTAATTTGTAAGTGTAGACGCACCCTTAATGCTGTTCCTGGCTGTGCCAGATAAGTCTTCATCATATTTATTTCTAATTTAAAAACTGTTATGACTGTGAAAAACAAATGTTAAATGAAAGTGAGACTGAATCTTGTGAGCAAAAGATTGCTAAAATCAGCCATAGTTACCAATAGCTGATTAGAAATACCAGTGATTTGGTATTGCTGGTACTCAGATGCAAACAACAGTATGACAGTGTTGGGTAACTTTTACAACTCCTGTTCACATCGATAAACATGCACTTATTTATACAAAGGCTTCCATTGAAGCCAATGGGAATACCCATGTGAGTGAATACTCAGCACGCTAAAGGGTTCCTAAGGGCCCAATTCTACTCCCACTGGAGACAAGGAGAAAATTCCTATTGATTTAAATGGAAGTGGCTTCGGACCTTCACCTTGATTCTCCAATATGCTTAAGCTGCATTTGGACAGAGTGCCAGTTGCAGCACCCTGATTTATAGATTCCAGCCCTGATTTATGGGGCTGGAACTCCTGGAGTACATTGCCTTATGCCTAGGGTGACCAAATAACAAATGTGAAAAATCGCGATCAGAGTGGGAGTAATAGGAATGTACTTATGCCAGTAGATGATTGAGTGAAGCAGAATTCAGTTCTACCATGCTCCCACCTGCTCCCAGCTTGCCTCCAACATATCTTTCTTCTGCTCATTCTGGGGCTTGAGAGAACAATGTAAGAAGCGGGTCCACCCCTCCACCAACTCGACACCAGAGGATTTACCCTTATGCAGGGGAAAGCTCCACTCGTAAAGTCCAAATGATAACACAAAGTGGCCTTAACAGACCAGAGAATCTGGCCTATAGTGTCTAGATCAAGAAAACAGCTTGAAAGTCATAGTCTGACTATATGAGGACCTAGGAAATAGCTGAAGGACATCTAAATTTATTCAATACACTACTCCAACCTCATTTTTACTTCAATGGAGCTAAACCAACTTACATCAGGTGAGGATATAACCCAATGTCTTTACACAAAGAGTAACTTTTATATGGATTAAACAACCAGAAGCATTTACAGGAGGTGTGGGGGAAAATATAGCACCTTTTAAAGTAATTTGACCTGTATTTAGAGCTATATTTCTTCCTGGCCTTGTACTATCATAAAGTTTCCTATACATTCTCATATATTCACAATAATTGTGGCTCCAACTGTATAAAAATACCTTGGCTTAAAGCCTTGATGCTTATCAGTGCCATGGGAGGTAATAATTGCCTTGTACACACTCCCCACAGCAGTTATCGTTTAAGTATTTCCCTTATTTTGGGATTGCAGGAAAACAATACATTATATAAGTCAACTGATTAATACTAGCAGCGATTCCAGAAGCATATAAGACTCTCACCAGCAGTTTGACAAAAAACATCTGAGTTGGTAAACCAATTAGCTCCCAGTAAGACTAACAGAACTTTACATCTGAGCAGCAATGTCTGAAATGAGAGAATGTTTTCCCTGTCTAGCTTTTCAGTTCAGCTGGCATAATGATAAGAAATTGTTTTCCTCAATTAATATCCCATTCTGACACTGCTTGCCCATTCTATAAGGTCATAGAGTAGTCCGATGTAAGCCTGTCTCCTTCACCCTCCACCCCCCCAATGTTTCGTCTTCCTCCCCAGAGAAATTTATGTCTGTCTCTGGCATCTGTCCTCTATCCTCCTTTTGTGAGCGAACTGAGGCTCAGAATACAATGCATTTTTTAGAAATGTGTTGTCAATAAATTACCATGGCCATGTCTTGGATGCCCCGCTGTCTCCTTCACTGACCTCATGTTCCTTATGTACTTGAAACATTTCCCATTATCTGTCTTAACCTCCTGTTCAACCTTCTTTTCATTCTCTGCCTTTGCTTTTCTTATCACTTTTTTGCACTCTTAACTCTATTCTGTAATGTGTCCAGACCTCTTCTATATCTGATGTTTTATAATTTACATGTCTTTCTTACCCTTGGTTACTCTTTACATATCCTTGCTCTTCTGTACAGGTCATTTTTTCTTTGCATAGAGTTCTATTTCTGTTTCTACCTGGCATGCATAGCCCTGGGGCATATATGCATTTATCTTAAACATTGACCTTCTAATTTGGTCCAAACTTGAATTGCTGAAATTTATAACACTTCTTCCACAGCCAACTCCTTTAGGCCTGCAGGTCCCCACAGAATCAAGTAACTCTGTATGATCATGCCCATTTGTGAGACACTATGACTTTTAATACTTCCTTCCTTACATGAACCAGGAACCAGTATGAAGTGACTCAAGGCAACCCTCCACAAAACAAAGAAGGAGTCCTGTGGCACTTTTAAAGACTAACAAGTGCCACGGGACCCCTTGTTTGTATTGCTGACCTAGACTAACACAGATACCCTTTTGGAACTCCAGAAGACAGGGATTGGGGAATTCAGACCCAGTTCCTCACCTGTTAGGAATCAGAATCCAGTGAAGCTATGTCAACATACCCCAGCTGAGGTTTTGATCTGCAATTCTTGCCATGTCACCCAGACACACATATCAGAGGAGACTACACCTCCTAGCTTCTGCTGTAGGCACTATTTTTTCTAAGGTATGTCTACTGTCTGGCCCCATCTGACACCAGAAAGCACAACTCAAGGAGATTAAAAGAACCAAAATATATAAAAGTTAACCAGACTTTTTTTGAATCTACTAACAGAGTTCCAAATGAAGGTTAAGGGAGATTCCTATTTTCAGCTTTCAAAGGGATGAGGGTGGAGGAGAGGGAAATTTATCAGGGCTGGAACGAAATTGAAAAATCTCTTCAATCTCTTATTTCTAGTAATATTAATGTTTACTTGTAACAATACAAGGTAGAACGATTTGATATGGAAATGTGATTTTGAAGTTATGGGTGCCCTTCTAGACCAGTGAAATTTCACAATTTTTACTGATTACAAGTAATATTAATTTATTTCACAAAAATTAAGTCCCCAGAACCCAGTTTCTATTTCACTGGTCTTTTTTTTCCAACCAGCACAGCTTTCCCAGTGGCTGAAAATGGAATCGGGCTATGATCTGCTAAGAAGCCTTAATTTTAAGTGAACAGAATAGCCTTTCAGTAAAAAATGCAAGGAGAAAATTCTACATTTTCACTTTTAGGACACCTGGCAAAAACGTGATCTTTCACCAGCAATGACAATTTGTTTACCCTCCTGCAACTCTTGCTGTGATTACTTTTCTCTGTTTACTTTAAACACAGTCTTGTCATTATAGTTCTCAAAATCTGTAGAGTCGGCAGAAACTTGCAAAAATCATGAGAGAATGAAGCTACTGTATAAAACCTACATACAATGGGATTTCCATATGACCGCCTTTTTTTACATAAACACTGTAGAAGCCTTCTTGAGCCTTCTTTTCTGAAATATTACATCACTTTTAATAAAAGATTGTAACTATGCAAAATAATGACACATTAACATAAATAATGCCAGCAAATCGCAAAGTTTCACATAGTTAAATATCATTAATGGAACACAGGCTGCGTACTCATACACATAATTCAGAATCCTGCATTATACAATATTGCACCTGTTAACCTCAAACTCTCATCACATAATTTAAACTTCCTTTGTGGACATGAGAACTGATCTTTGAAGCAGTTGCCAATAAAGCCCTGAAATATCCTGAGAAGTGTGATTTAGCTTACCTCCTCCCATCCTCATACACAGGAATTCTGGTAACTGATCAGATCAGAGGCTCATTTTGTTTGTTATCTAACCTTCAATTGTAGTCAGTGCTGGATCTCTCTAAGAAAGGCATGAAAAATTTTTCCGGCTCACAACATAATGCATCTAACTTTGCCCTGTTATACCACAAAGAAAAATTTCTTCTAACCACAGCTGTTGATCCGATTGTGCCCATGAAGCATGAGGATTGATAATACCTATCACTTTTGCCCCAGCTAATATATCTGTGCGGTTCCACATTGAGCAGGCATCTTCACTGACCTGTCTGCAATGGCATCTACACCTTTTTCCTGGGAGGTGACTGTGACAAATAATTAGTGACAAACTATTACTGTGACAAATAATTAGTTTTCCTAACTGTATCCATAAGTGATTAATCAAAACCTTTGACACTGCATTTCTAATTCTTGGATTGTGAATTCTGGTGTAAAATAGAGATTTTTTTTTGGCAGAGCTGGCTGAAAAAATAGAAAAAAAAACCAATTTTACCACACTCAAAAAAGTGAAGTTTCACAGTTGTTTTCATTTAACAAGTATCAAAAAATACCCTTTGGTGTGAGTTCATGTATATTTGTTTAGTGGTTTTAATTGTAATTTCCTAAAAATTATTACCAAATATTTTCATGTACTGAAAATCATATTTTCTTATTTTGTCAGGTTTTCATTTAACAAAAATTGTTTAATTATTTTGAAAATTATTTTGAGAAAATTTCAATAACATTTTGATAAAAAAGGGTAAAATAACAAGGAAAATTTTGCAAAACACAGAACGTTGCATTTTTGAAAAAGACTACATTTGAGAAAAAAATCACAAAAAAATTGAGAATTTCTAATTTTGAGTCAGTTTATGTAGGGCAGTGGGTCTCAACCACTGCATCAGGACACATTACTGTGTCACCACACAGTGGTAAGTGTGTCGTGGACAGCCAGGGAGATGGCTGGATTTGGCCTGGGGGTGTTGGCTGATGTGTCCTGTAGGGTTGCAATATGCCACCAGCTGTGTCATGACCTGCAAAAGGTTGAGAACCACTGATCTAGGGAATGGGGAAAACATTAGGAAATTATGCAAAGCTGTAGCGTAGTAAACACTTGCTATTGCTGGGTGCTCTGCAAAATCAGGAACATGGAGACTGCTATACTGGATCAGATCCAAGACCCTTCTGGTCCAGTATTATGTCTCCAACAGTAAACAGCACCAGATGCATCCGAAGAAGGTAGAAGAAACCCAACAGTAGGTAATGTAAGGTCATTGGTCCTAGAAAGGCCTCATTCTAATAATTAGAGATTAGGAAGCGTTAGGTAGGAACATAAGAATTACCAGATTGGATTTGGTATAAGATCTAGCTAGTCCAGTACCAGGCCTAAGACTGGCCAGTATCATATGGATCTCTGGTCTGGTATAGTATGATAGTTCTTATGTCCCAGATTGATAGCCTTTCCAAACCTTGTGTTACCATTTGCTATTATCTCTCTCTGGGTATTCTTGTTACTGACATAAACGCCAGTCCCTCTTTGAATCTTGCTAAATTCTTTCCCTCAACAACATTCTGTTGCAATGAGGTCCACAATTTAATTATATGTTGAAAACCTATTTCCTTTGACTAGTTATAATATTCCCTTGTACTTATGTTATGAAGCAAGAACAGAAGCTTCCAATCTATCTTCTCTAGACCATTCATTATTTTATGTACTCTTATCGTATCCCCTCTCATTCATCTCCTTTCTAAATGTAGACAATCCCAGTCTTTTCAATCACTCTTCAGATCAGAATCTTTCCTTCCCGCTAACCATTCTCATGGCCCTTCTATGAACAGCATTGTAAGAAAACTGCCCTTAAACCACCAGGTTAGGTCGAGATGATCTAATCCAGAATTGTGTCAAATAGCATTTTCCTCTTTTAACTCAGGAAATACCAAGGGGGGACACTGGCAGAAATGTTCATGGTGCAAGGAAGGACAGGCTCCATATTAAAAAAAAGAGCAGACTTCATGGTTGGCAGCTGTGCTGCTAACTTTGTACATGCTCATTGGTGTAACTTGTGAGTTTCTAATTTGACAGAATGGAATTACTGGCTCAGATTAGGACCACTTAGAAATTATTCTTGCACAATCTAGGCATAGGCTAAAGACAAAAGGGACACCAAATAGATTCGTAAGACCAGGAGAGAGCAAATCAAGCTTTACATTGTTACCTTGAATGAAGAATCAATCTGTGTGTTTTGTTTTTTTCCCCAAATGCATTTCCTTACACTTGACTATATATAGGTTGGCAGAATTAATTTTTTTAAAATAATTTCCATGGATAATATTGATGTTCATTTTAAGTATTTTTTTTTTTTAAATTGCAGGTATTTAAATTTTTATAGTTGTGTAAAATTGTGGATTTTAAACTTTTTTTTAAAATCATCACTTTAAATTTTCACAGTAGTAGGAAACTATGAGAGGTTAGACAATACTTATTTAATGGCAATAGATGTTCACATTCAAAAAGTTAAAGCTGTATAGCCATTAAAACAAATTGTCAAGATCGTATGGAAAAATATATAAAGTAAATAGCTTTAAGTCAGACTCTGTAAGTCCTCAAGCAACATTTTTTCTTACTTTGCCAGTCTCTATATTTCTAATATTATAAATGGAAATATTTTTTCTCTTCATTTGTTGTGTATGGTGGCATTGACATTTATCAGCATTTACCAATAAAAATTCAATCTTTCTTAGTCTATCTATATTGAATTTTTCCTATCATATTGTCCAGTCACATCTCTCTCATTCCTGCCTAACCGACCTACTACATATTCCTACAGGTAACTCCTTTACACCTGAAAATTCACCTTTTATTCCTATTCCTTCTTTTCAATTTCTTAACCATCTACAAAGTGGTAGCCATGTTAGTCTAGTTCAGTAAAACAAACGATGAGATCTTCAAAGTGTCTACAAAGTGGGATTTTCTCCCATGAAAGTTCATGCGATAAATACATTTGTTAGTCTTTAAAAGTGCCACAGTAGTCCTTGTTTGTTTAACCAACTATTTATTCATGGCAGTAGATACACTGACTGTCGATCAACTCCTATGATTACAAGGAGTTCCATTTCCATGCCCATTACTGGCTCTACCAACAAAAATACTAATTGGAATCAACTGCAAACCGTAGATTTTTTTTTTCATTTTGTATTTGTGCATACCCTACCAAACTACCAGTTCATTCCATATCTGCCACTGAACATCCATCAGTTAATACAACTTATGATCACTCATTGTTCAATAGAGCTGTATGGAGGACAAAATCTTTCTGCTTCACAAACGATTTTGAGATTTGAAATCTGGTTTATTTTGAAGTGGATTAAAAACATCCACGGCAGTTTTCCTTCTTATTTTTTAATTTCAGTATCATCAGAAAACCTTGAACTCCATCAGAGGTGTACTAAGAATCACAGGCAAAGAATTAAATACTGGGTGCTCTTCATTCATCTTTAAATCATTATAACTCTGTTAAAGGATTTGTGTCCATTGAACAAAAGGCTAGAAGTATTACTGTGGTTAAATTCAGATTTCTAACTATTTAACAAGAAGTTTCTCATTACATAAGCAGGAATCTCTGATCTCTCCCCTTGAAAGAAGTTCAGGTTTGTTTGGGGGGAAATGTATAGTCTGGGCACTTGAATTTCATCCTGTCTAAGCAACCCCCTCTCAGAGGAAGTGAAGTCATAAAGTCCTATTCTAATAACAATGACGAGAAACCAACAAAGAGCTGTTTTATAGTTTTTTCACAATCCTGATGTCCTGTCTATGTCTGGAGGGCAAGTATAAAGCTTGTTTTTCAGTGCAACAGAAGGAAGTACAAGTAATTAGTCCTTGCCAGGCAATCCATACATGAGGTTAATCAGGCCCCTAGCTGGGTTAAAGTGGCGAGGTTGGATATTTAGCAGGCTCAGTCTCTAGCAGGAGGAGGAGAAGGTCAGCAAGAGTGTAGTGGGGATGTGGGTGTGCATGTGTATGAAAGCCAGGGGCATGGTTAAAAGCATTTGGGAAGCCCACATTATTCTTGTCTTATGATTACATCAGTGCCCAATTCTGTTAACAATTACTGGTGATATTGTTTCTCACTCAACAGCATAGCATGATAAAGTAGGCAAGATGCTATAGGAGGCATCACATACATGAGAATCCAATTCTTTTGCAATGCAGAAATGTCCACTTTGAAGGCCCTTTGACAACACACTCACAGACCTTACTCTCTCCCTAAAAACTACCTACCTCCTGGCCCTTCTATGCATCCTGAATATTTTGGTAGAAGAAAGGGGTGGCATTTCCTCATGGCCTGATATCAGACAGTTTGGTTCTAAGCAAGCCAGCTGTTATGTCAAGGACAGACAATTTGTAGAACCACCTTTGTACAGAACTAGCAAAAGTACCAACTGTTGGATTTTAGGTATGAGTCAGTTTTCTCCAACACTAAGATTGTTTTCCCCACTCTCTTTACCACCCAAAAAGAATCCAGAGAAGGTACCAGTCAGCAATTTTCATCTGAAACACCCTTTCTTCCCCACCAATACACACACAAAGTGAAATTGAGCCTGCTCTCTAATATTTTCAGTAAGCTAAAAATGTTCCTTAGGAAGTGGGGGGGGGGGGAATCCTGTTGTTTTAGTTTTTGTTTCAGTACAGTACACCAGTCTCCAACACATGGCTTTTCTATCTTTCTCCTCAGCACTTGGTATTGACCATCATTAGAGACACTGGACAAGACAGATAATTGGCCTGTTACAATATGGCAATTCCTATGAAAAAAATGAAGTGGGGTCAGACTTTGGAGCAGCAAGATGAGGAAAACATAACACTTAGAAATCAATGGCCCAGTCCAAGAAAAAACATACTTCAGTTTAAAGCACCTGGGTCATGGGTCCACACCGTTAAGCATGTCTCCTCCCGGCTGCTCTGGTGATTAGCTCCCTCCAAGTGATGCAACCTCCTCTGGCGGTCTCGCCACCCATTGTCCTCTTTCACCCTGTGGCCCCTTTCGCTCCAGAAGCTGCAGGTTCCTCATTGTCACTTGCCCTTCCAGAGAGGTCATTATGGTCCTTCCCTGCCAAGGTATCTATCGTTCCCTGGCTTATAGCTTTTTCCTTTAAACAAGAGCGTTTCAGTGATCACTGCTGTATCTAGGAGGACAACATTCAAAGTCAAATGCTCCTTCTAATTGCTCCTTCTGTCCCTGAAAATCTATGAATCCATTATATTGCTTTTATAAACATGAGTCCAGATTGTGTATCTCTTACTTACACTAAGGAGAAACTATCACTGAAGTCAATAGGCTGGCTCAGGTGATAAACTTCTCAGCAATGTGAGCAGAGGCTTCATAATCAGGCCCATACAATGAGTACAATGAAAGGAATTCATGGTCACTGAGAAACTTCCAAAGTCTACTTCCATGGGTTTGGGGGGGTTTTGTTTGTTGCTTGGGTGGTTTTTTTGGAATATTTTCTTACATCCATTACTATATGATACATAAAATTGCACAAGAAAAAAGAATGTGCAGTAATTTTCATTTGTGTACAGAAGTAGAAGCATGTTCAGGAACAATACCCCCAATCAAAGTATCTTTGGAGCCAGTGAATGATTTTCCGTCTGTTTCCAAAGGTCATTTACAATGGGCCCAATTTTATTCCCCAATTAAACCAATGGAACTCCTTCACTGTCTTCAGTGGGCTGTGGATCAGGCCCTAACGCTTGTGCAATTTCCCACTATTTTAGTAGTAAGTCAGCATTTTTTGTCACATCTGCATGTTTTGGTTATCACTGACGTATGTTTCAGAGATGGCACACTTTCCCCTGTGTTTTATGCCCATATATATGGTGTGTTCATTATTCATACACACACACATTGATGATGTGTGCTTCACAGACACCCACACACACATTATTCTTTACCTGAGTGATTTCAAGACCAGTAGGAACAATGCCGTTAACAAGCAGAGGAACTAGATCTTATCTAAAACACTTCTTGTTCTTTTTACTTCAATTTGACATTCTCTCAGTCTCACTCAAAAATGCTGTTCATGTAGGACCATATTCTTTCTAATACCCTTATTCACCGTGAATAATACCTTATTCCACAATCAAGCCTATTGAAGACAACGGGGCTACTCATGGACAAAGTTGTTGATCAATATAAGTAGGACTCAGAATCTGGCCCATACTATCATTCATGTTTATAGTGCTTTACAAGCGTATGGCAAGCAAAGAATAGATCCCAGGAAGATCTTGCAGTTGAAGGCCTTGACTCTGCAATGTGATCACAAAGGCAAACCCTCACTTCTTCATGGAGTGCTGTTGAAATCAATGTGGCTCTGCCCAGGAATAGAGCTACATCTTCACAGGGCAGAATGCAAGATTGGGTAAGACACCAGAAATACAAAACCATGCCTGATTTATATAGTAATTGTTGTATTGACACTGAAATTTCTTCATAGACAAGAGGGATATTCAAGGGAATTTTAAAGGAGAAATAGGAGGACGGTTGATATATGTTAGTTAACAAGACGATCCATTAAATGTGTAGGTTCGTCAACAAATTATTTTCATTATTGTTAATAATATTAAAATGAGCACAAATCTGCACTTTCTGTTTTGCCGCTCATTTTGATTAGGAATGAGGAGAGAGTTGAGAAGAAGCACTGAGATAGAAGAAATATGGTGGACCCAATTCTGATCTCATATTAATTTTACAGCAGCGTAATTCCAATAACTTCACTGGTGTTACTTCTCTTTAGTTAAGCCTCAACCTAGCATGGAACTCAAACATGCACAACTTTAAGCATATGAAGCTGTCCTATTGAAGTCAATAGAACTACTTGTGTTTAAAGTTATACATGGGCTTTCCTGGATCACTGCTTAATGGTGGCAGAAGCAAGAGGAGATACAGGCCTGGATACTCCAACTAACACAGCCTCACTTCTCATTTGTCTCACTTTTATAACTTTGAAATTCTCCCTTCACTTTGGTAATAATGTAAAGTATCAACTAAAAATTGCAATGCATGCATTTCATTTGAGTTTTATTGCCTTAACAGACAGTATTAGATTACAAAAGAGGACATTTTTCTTCTCAGTTTTAGCTTATTCTTATGATTTATGATTAGATACAGCAAGAGTTCATAAACTTCCCTGACCTGCTGACAGTTTTTACAAGCTCCTTGATTTATTTCCATCTCAAACTTAACAGCTTTCATGTGACTGATATTCCTGGAGTCCTGGTGTGGCTGCAGTTCAGCCTGTGAGAGCTCCTCTAATCTCCATGTTACTAATTTAAATGAAGTCTTGGGCTGTTGTTTAAAAAAGACATTCGTCATCTCATGGAGGTTTACAGATCCTCTTGTAATGTAATGTCAGACATTTCTGAGATATGAGTTTTCTAAAGCCTTCCGATATTGAGTGTTGTAAGACATGCCAAGGTCACTTGAATATGCCAAAGGAAAAAAAACATTTTGCAGAACAGAGGAAGAGGAATTCCGAAGAAACTGCACCGGACTGAGGACATTTAGAAATGATTTATACCATCTGTGAGTACATTTCAAAGATAAATCTGGTATTGTGGGGGGGGAGTGGAAAATAAATTTGAATCCAGAAAAATCCGCAATCACCCAGCCAACAACTATGAGTTCCTGGAGAAAAAAAAAACAGAGAGTAATATTCTCATAGTCATAGGGGTTGCAGCATCAACAGTTTCCCAGTATGCTCTGAGGCTGCTGTGCTAACTCAGGCTGCTCTTTCAGCAAAGATGCAGCTGGCACTCTGTTTTCACTGTACATTTTCCAAATATGAAAAAAGGTACAGTCTTTAATAACAAAGACCAAACTAATAAGAAAAAAAGGGGGGGTGGCAGGAGCGGGGGAAACGGGTAGTTCTGCAGGCTCATATATCCGTCAGCTGAAAAGAAAGGAAGAACAATTTTTTTTCCTCTTTAGAGTATTTAGAAACTGGCAAAAAGCAAATAACATTAGTGTGAATGAAGAGATGCTGAAAGAAGGTGACTGGAACACCACTAGTTG
The DNA here is from genome assembly GCA_007922175.1 of Pelusios castaneus. Taxonomy (NCBI): domain Eukaryota; kingdom Metazoa; phylum Chordata; order Testudines; family Pelomedusidae; genus Pelusios; species Pelusios castaneus. Next base: position 7,673,967 of record ML685763.1, on the reverse strand, counting down.
AGTTAGCTTTGATATTGCACAGGTATAAACGAAATAGAGCAACACCAGTGAATATTTTTTAGGCTCTGAAGGTTCTCAAGTGAATATGCCCAGGTGTTTGAGGTCAACTGTGATTAAGCCCTAGCCTGACAGAAAATTGCTTTTGTAATATTTGTAGATAAGACAAGAAATGACAACACTCGGTTATGACACACTAGAGATATAAATACAGGTTGCCCAGATCATATGATTGATTGAACACTTTTATTTTTGCTGAAGAAATTTAGCTAGTGTTGCTGGCAACACGCACATAGCACTAAATAAATGTTACATACAGTAGCTTGTCAGAATTTATAAAAGAGCAATCGACATTTGCTTTACTGTCAAAACATCAGCCTACGAGTTTCCTCTCTTTGGAAGGAGAATCTGGGAAATAAGAGAACCATATACAGTGTAATACCTTCAAATTACAAATGCCATGGAAAGTCTAGACCAGAAATTATGTCACTTTCTATAGGCCACAAACGAAAGAGTGCATTTGCAGGTTCTCACTGTAGCATGCAGTCTGAGGCACTTCCTGTACAATACTGAATATTGGGGTACTTACGGGTTTATTGCAAAGCTTGCCATATACAATCCAAACACAGGAAACATTAAACATTTTATGCTAAATTTTCAAGGGTTGCACATAGGTAGGGATCAGAGACCGAAGGCCTGTATCTCATCTACTCTAAAGCACCTTTTAAGTTCCTTTACACATAGAGTTGCCGGTTCTGGACACATTCCTGGAGGTTTCATCACATGACATAATCATTAATTAAAGATTAATCTTTAATTCCTGGAGACTCCAGAGGAATCCTATTTACACATTCAAAGCAATGTAATGAACCTTAAAGTAAATGAAAATCAGGGCCACAACATATATTCAGATTAGACCATCTAAGGATTTCAGAATATGAACCACATGCTTGATTAGGCCAGATCATAGGCCAAATCCTCAGCTGCTGAAAATCAGTTATATACACTCACTGAAGTCAGTGGAGGCATGCTGATTTACACTAGCTGGGATCTGGCCCATTATGAATCTAGGCCACATTTCTCCTTTCCTTATAACTAATATTAAGATTTTGTTTGGGGTATTTTTAGTAAAAGTCACAAGTCTAGGACAATAGACAAAAATTCAAGGATGCCAGTGCACTGTCTGCAACTTGTTAAAGTTGGGTGGGTGGGAGGATTAACAGTCTGAGTGCAATCCTTGAGCTACTTCTGCCATGGGGGCTGACTGCCGGCCACTGCTCTAACCCTGTCATTGCAAGGAGGGAGGAAGTCACAGAGGTCTGTTAAGGTCATAGAATCCATTAATTCTGTGAATTCCGTGAGAAAATCATATCTTAATTTATAACAAAAGTAACATAATAAGGGTGCACAGCTCTAAAAGATATACATCATTTTTCATAAAGTAAGTAAAATATATTTCCCGACACTCCCAACTGCTAATCCTAACAGTAGGGCAAGACATTCAGCCCCCACTTTCACTCTGTCCTTGATTTTTTTTTTCATAAGTAGCATCTCCCTATTTGGTCAAATAGCACAAGTGTTATTTTCCGCTTCCAAAGTGTCTCCATCCCCTTTCATTGAAAAGTTTGGTATTTCCCAAGTTTAACTCTTTAAAACACAGCTGCATATCCCATTAGTCCTATGGCTTGCCCTTTGCTATGTTTTAAATACTGTCTTAGAACAATAAGCAATTTTATAACAAACTAGGCTTATGTTCAACTCTAAGATACGCTCATCTCTTTCCTTTCACTGTAGCAATATTTACAGCAATGTTCTCTAACTCTTACACGGGCTTTATTTATATTAAGTAAAAGGACAGTAAAGTGTACTTAAGGGGGTTACAAGATTTATGATGGGACAGCCATTCAACAACCACTGAATTCTAAATGCTCTCCCAGCTATATTTCTTATCAAGTCCCATACATTTTGGTCAGGAAAGCATCCAAATATTCTGGGTCAACATATAACTCAATTCACCCCTCTCCCTTCTACTGATGGAATGTGGATCCAGCTTTCTCCTATATCACTGGCATCGTGGCCAAGGAATGGTACAAGTCATTCAGATTTCACATCCTTTTAATAAGAAAGGTAAACAGGTGGATGGTGAGAGGTAAACTGTGAGGTGGAGAGAGTGGAAGGGGAAAAAGAAAGGAAACAATTTCAACTCAACACGCAGATGTTTTTCAAATCCCTCAGGTTGCTTGACCAGGGTCTAGCATCGGAAGAAAATCTTGAAAAAGTCTCAGCATTGCACGGCACTTTTCTATGTAACTAAATTGTGTGTTTTCTATAAGTTTTTCATCATCACCCAACAGCTAAGTTGGGCGCAAATGTACAACAAAAACGGGCTAGATTTGTTAAGATTTGTTGAGATTGCTGATTTCCAAATAAAGGTTGTATTCCTTCCTGTCTGCCTAGATTTTGCTTAGTTACTGAGTGTAGTCTAAGTGACCCTTTAGAATAGTCTTTAAAAAAAATCAAAAACACTGGTCTCCCTGAGAACTCACAACAGATGAAAAATGAAGGGTTTCTTCTTTGTTGTCCAAGGTTTACTCAGTGAAAGGTAGACCATGTGAGACTTCGCTAGCTGTATATTGATTGTGTGGCTTTATTTCCTAGAACAAAGACCCTGCTCCTTCAAAGAACACAGCAGCAGTAGCAGAGAAAATTCATTTTACTATTTGATAATCATAGTATTTAACATTACAGCTGGGTTTTTTTTCAGCTGAAAGAAATTTGTCCATGCCAATTTAACAATTCATTGCATATCTCAAAAGATTTACACTATAAACTATTCTGTTTGACCTGCTTTAATGCTTTTGCAGTTAAAGAACACGACAGGGATCAGGGTTCTGGAATAGCAGACCTAGGTTCTACTTCTGGCTCCACAATAGGTTGCACTGGGCAATTTGCTTAACCTTAGCTCCACTGGAACATATCCTCAGATGGCATAAATTGGCAGAGTTCCACTGATTTCAATGAAGAGCTGATTTACAGCAGCAGCTGAACAGCTGCCCCCCCCCCCCAGTTGTAAAATGGGCATTATAATACCTTTCAGGTGTGGTGAAATTTATTAATGTTTGTAAAGCATTGAGATGGAAGGTCCAAATTGCTATTAATAAATGGTACCAATGGCTAACAGAAGATATGCATAGGGACAAGATATATACACAGTTATGTTATTTTGTAAACAATATATACTTAGTGTTGGAGAGCTTTCAGACTGAAATACACTATATAAAGGTATCATGCATTATCATTTAATAGGTCTGCAGCACACAAAAATGCATGCAAGGAATAGGACCCATAATTACAATGCCTATACAGTAGAATTCTCTTATATTTTTCTTGCTTACTTTTCTTAAGCATTTACCCTATTTCTATTAGACAGATGAAAAAAATGCCTGTGTCAGTCTTGAAAACAATTCCTTGCTAGCTTCACTGTGGGTGTTTCTATTACTCAGATTTTTAGTAATAGAAATGTAGCGGGAAAGTCTATTTCTTATCAATGGAACTATAGCGTGTGTAATTGAACTTTCCAAGATGGTGGGACAGATTGGACAGCAGACATCAAAAGCTTTTGACTTGTGCTGAGTAAACTTTGTATTCTGACATAGAAGTTCTTATCTGTTCGACTCAGACTTTAGCGGGAGAGATGGGCTGAATCTAACCAAATCACACTGTTTTTCCTTACTGCTGCCAACTTGGAAAACTATCAGGACACAATGGCAACATTAAAAACAAAAAAATAAAACAAAAAGAAAGATATGTTTTTTGTTAGTTCCTAAGCAATATTGCCAAAATGGTGGCTCCTATGGAAATTAGAAAATATTAGCTACACATCCATGGTTGTTTATTTAAATTGCTCTGAAGCTTTTCTCTTTCTTTCTTTTTTGAAAACTGATTGATATGAAAAATCTGACCTTTCAATCAGTACAGTTAGGTATCTTGTGTCAGCAGTTTATTCCATTTGTTAATTCCTGTTTTCCACTCTAAAATATCAGGTGGGTTAAAACTTAGTGGGAAGACTTTTTCAGCTGAGGAATGATTTAGAAAATGAAACAAAAATAAAAACCAGCAGTTGCAAACAAAAACGAAAAAAAGGGTGGGGTCTGTCATTTTAAACTGTAAATGCCCCCAACAAATTAGCTTTACAACTGAAATTGTCTAAGGCACCTAAGAAACTAGGATGTCTAGCTCCCATTAAAATTAATTGCATCCAAATCCCTTAGGCAGATTTGAAAAATCTCACCCTATTTGCCTAAAATGCTAACACTACGTCTTCCGTGAATGCACCAAGTGTTAGCATTTTAGGCAAGTAGGCTGAGATTTTTCAAACCACTTTACAGATAGAAGGAGTGAAGCAGCAGGGGTAAGTGCCCAGACAGCAGACTATGTTAGTGCTAAACAAGAGTTTCTTGCTCCTAGCTTGTGCTTAGATTACAGAACCCAAGTGGAGATGCTATTGACCTACCTCATAGTGGTGTAGTGAGGCTTAATTAACTGCAGATAAAGACTAAGTGACAAAACACATTACTTTAATTAAAGGGAAATCACATTTGTGATCACTATACAGCTGTGGCTCCCCAACCATTAGTACATGTACAAATATTAGTATTTCAAGCATTTGCTCTTGGTGCCTGACTAGCATTCTCCCTTCACCTGGTGGTCTCCATTGTAGGCCTCTTTCCTAGCAGCGGGATGAATAAAGGCCCTCCACTAAGGTGAGCCTAGCCTTTTGTTACGTGTGCTACTCTGCAGTGGAGCCAAGGAAGCTCAAAATTCAAGCACTTAAACTGCAAGAGACAAACATTTGGGGCAGTTCAAACTCTACCCTGACTGAGTGTGAACACTGAATGAAAGGTGTATAACTGTGTACTACCTGCTCCACAGTCATTATAATGGCCTTGATTCTGCAGCTGATCAATCCATGTGGACCTTGTACCCACAACTAAGTCCAAATGAAGTCAGTAAAACTCCATGCAGATGAAGGATTAGGAATTTAAAGCAGGGAAGGATTAGGAATTTAAGCCAGGGAAGGAAGGAAGTTAATGGTAGCATAGGAAGGTGATCACACATCTGTCTTGAAAACAAATTCTGCAGTCCCTACTTGAGCACAAGTCCCATTATATTCAGTTCCTTAGCCTAGAAAATTGGCACAGTTGCCCAAAAAGGTAGAAGTTACATGATAAAATCCCATTAGTGTTTCAATGGGAACCATTAAAAATACATTTAGGAATGACACTGACATTTAAGAATCAGTTCCTGTCACTCTGGAGTAACTTTTTTTCCAAAAAATTCCATAAGGAGTTTTAGCATGTGGACTATCTGGATATGTCTATACAGCAACTAGATACTCAAGCTGCAGAGCTGTTCATTGATGTTTAGACTTCTGGACTCTGGCTCTCAGATGATGTGAGGTGGTGGGTGCCCAAGCCCAGGTCCAATCTGAACCTGGAAGTCTACACAGCAATGAAACAGCCTTGCAGCCTGAGCCCAAGTTGGCTGGAAAGGGACAGCCACAAGTTTTAATTTGCTGTGTGGACACCCTCAGAAGATATGTCTACATTGCAATGTAAACCCAGCAGTAGTAGAACTCAAATTATCAAGCCCAGGTTTGTTAACCTAGGGCTTGAGCATTTACACACATCTGTGATTTCCTGGTAAGGGATTATAGAACCCTCAGTCCCAAACTGGGGCTCTATCATCTACACAGCATTATATGACCCTGACTCGAACCACCTATATCCCAGACTTCCTAGCATCATCCCAAAGCATGGTACCTTAGTCCTGGTGCAGTGAGGGAAAACTTGACTGTCCAGAGGACAAATAAATTTGGCCCATGAAATTGATGGACGCTTTTGGTGAACTCCAAGACTATGTGTCCAATGGGGCTGCTTCTTCTACACTGTAAACCAGTGTTTCTCAACTTTTAGTGGGCTGGGGATCACCTAAAGGCATTAATTACTTTACATAGACCACCTGATGAAAACATTCTCGAAAAAGCTGGTAACAGTGGTAGGAGATTTAAAATGCCCCAGACCCAGCAAAGTTTCCAGGTGTGCATCAAAGTCTGCCACCGTGTTCCTGGAAGCTTTGCTGCAGCTGGGGCAATAAACTGCTCCTTCTCCCTCCCCACTCAGCACCCCCAATGGGAAGGGGTCAGGGTCAGTCACAGAACACCTGCACTATGTCTGAGGAGCACCAGTGCTCCATGGAACACAGTTGAGAAACACTGCTGTAAAGCAAAGACTTGAATCCTGGGACCCAGCTTTACTCATGGTAAAGCTCTACCTCTACCTCCACCTCCTCCGAGTGTTGTAAGAATAAAAGCATTAAAAGTTGTGAGTTGTGCAGATACTATGGTAATAAGCACTGTATAAGTACCTTAGTCAGTTATTTCACATGCAGTTAGTTAGGGCCCACATACTCCTCTCTGTGAAATAGGATCAGGCACTTCCAGAGTCCAGATGGAAATCTGTTCCTGTCCATAGTATTTTATTTCCTTTTCTTGCCTTTGAATAACAACAGACGACTCTACTTGTGCAAACCCACTGAAAAATATATCCACAAAGAAGACAAATTATTATACTTGTTAAATTTCAAAGTCATTGAAAAGATGCAAAAAGTAACAAAAAATTCAGTCAAGAATCTGAGATTTAATGCTTTCTTCAGCAGTGTGATTCTCCTCATGCAGTAAAGGGTTGTTTGTGCTCATTCAAACATAGAACCTTACATCTTGTTCTGCTAGGAGATTAATTCTTGTTGACATGACAGGCAACATGATAAATCCTACAGATGAAGGAAGGGGATTTTTTTTTAATAATAGGACAGTGCCCAGACTAAACCAGGCAACGGCTGCAGATGCATTTCAAGAACTATTAACCACACCTGAGTAATCAAGAAGTACCTTAAATCTAAACTCCTTTGCCATAGTTTTAATCTGCCAGATCCAAACAAGCATAGTCTCCCTTCCTAAGGCCTGGTCTACATTGGCTGTGGATTCCAAGAGCAGTCAATGGGAGATACACAAGCTACGTACAATAACTTGCATATCTCCCATTGACTTCCTAACATCTACCTACTGTGGTGTCTCCACTGCGCTGCGCTGATGGGAAATGCCCTCCCTTCAGTGCAGCACTATGCTACTTGCAGGATGGATTAACACTCGGAGTCGATTTCCAAGTTCAATTGAGCAAGTCTTCACTGCCAATTAGTGTAGACACACCCTAAGTAAACAAAACCATTTCAAACCAGCTCAGTCATTCAGCTGTAGTTTCCACAGCCATGCTTAAGAGGGAATCTATAAAGGAGAATGTAGCCAGGTTCAGCCAGCTCTTGAGGTCATGGAGGATTTGCCTGGAGACAATGTGTTCAGTCTCAGGAAGAGGTCTAAGACTCCTTCCATTGTTCTTTTATTGTCCACCCTGCCAGCCACTCTGAGTTGCATCATTTCTATTAACTCCAGATGAATGTATGCAAAGATTTTAAGGGAGAAAGTATGCAATGTTTACAAGGAAAAGCAATTTAAAGGGGCTATGAAGTTGCCAAACAACTTCAGTGACAATTCCTCATACATGGATTCTTTTACTAGTGAAAGAGAGCACTTTTCCAAATAAAAATGGGCCTGTTGCATCAGAATAGATGCTTTGAAATTCCTGATTTCAGTTTTCACATTCTCAGTTGAAAAAATAACCAATCTCTATCAGAAATATTCAAACTAAGGGACACAAAACAGCCTGAAATGAAACCGCAAGGATATTTGTGCGAAATATAGAAATGTCACCAGTTTCCCTCAGCTCCTAGGTCTGTAGTAAAGATACTCGGAAAGAGGTTAAAATTAGGGATGAGCTTCATGATAAGAACTGATTCTCCCATTTTTTGTTTTTACACATCTCTGCATTTCTGGATCATCACTGAGATTCAAATCACAAGTTGCAACAAACCATAAACACAGCTGATTTCAGAGAATTCCCAGCACATCTAGAAGTAGGAAGTACCGGAAATCTCATGAACCAGTTACACATTTGTTTTGCAGACCCAGGATAATTCTCTAGCATATTCTAACCAAGGATCTCAAAACGCCCTATTGCAAATGATGAATTTAACTCATAGCTTTCCCATCAGGGGCGAGTTATCATTACCCTCATTTTATAGGTGTTGAAATGAAAAACAAGAGAGATTAAATGACATTCTCAAACATAAACAAAGACATCTGAAGAGTCAGACACAGACTCCCAGGTCAACCTACTCCTGGTCCTATCCCTCAAGCACAAAACCATCTGAACTCCTGGGTGCTTAACTGAACTGAATCACAAGACTTTTTGAGGTTCCCCCCTCACTAAGTAAACTGTAGGGAAGGGAAATAAAGTGGGGAGGAGAAAGACACTTTCTATTTCGTGACTGTGTATACACAGGGGTTTATCAGGTGCCAAACATCTCCGTTACCACTATATTCCACTGCTGGGACATTAGCTTTTGTAGCTACTGCTACACATGGCTGCAACAGAGACAGTAGTTAAGTAGTTGAATCTTTTCTCATAGATTGCTCTTCTTGCATCTGAAATTGTTTCTAACTTTAAATATTTGAGATAAGACAATACATGGGTGATTTTTGTTCCATTCATAGGCATTTAGATCCTGCAATCTGACCCAAGCAGATGGAGCCTTACACCTAATCCCAATGATGTTCGTGGGATTTACAGGTGTCTGCTGCATGGCTCAGACGTCAACCCTGCAATAAACTTTGTGCAGACTCTAGAGCCTAGGCAGAGCTTATTACAAGGTCAGGCATCTTACATTGTAATTTCCTCAGGGCATAGATGTGATTTTTTATATTTGGCTGGAAAGCATCATCCAAACCCATTGAGCTAGGACCACAAATGAGGGTAGTAATAAGTAACACTAAAAATACCTCCTTTTTACCCCATCTCCTGATGACATTTCTGAGACCCACCTTCTGGAAATGAAACAGTGCAAATCACAGTTTCTACTGAAGACATAGAATTTCCTAACAGTCAGTATGCAAAAAGGTGGCGTGCTCAGAAATACCAGAAATAGCAAATAAAACAACTACGCCACAGAAACATGATACTATATGTATGGAGCCTTCCATATGAGGATCTCAAAGCACTTTAGAAACATTGTATTAATCCTCATAACACCCCTGTGACCTTGATAAATATTTTTTAAGAAAGCATCTACTCAGCCAGGCTTCCTCTGTAGCATGTACTTCTTAGGCTGGTAGCAAAAGGCGTTTAGTCAATATGTGCTCATTCAAATCATGGGTCATTTATAGGTCATCCCTATATTAGTTGGGACTTGCATCATATCTATTTTTGAGTATCTTTACTTTGACAATGGCTTTAGAACAATTGGTGAACAGGTGCTGCATAGTTAACAGAGAGTGTGTGTGTGTGGTATTTCTGTATCTCTTGTCTACCATTGGTATCATTTCATTACCTGAATTCTTTTAATTAAAAAACATCTGACAACTCCTGTTGTCTGTCAGGATGCACCACTGCTGTTCCCTTTGTAGTGCCTTTTTATAACATTAGCAAACAGGTGGAAGAAAAACCTTGCCGTTATAATCTTTCAGTTTTATGAGTAGATGGGGCTGTTTAAACTACAGATTAACGTATGCTGGCCCTGTTTGTACAGTGAATCTTTGTTGTGGTGATATGCAGTATGCAAATCATTTCAGTAGCTGTGTAACAGAGAGGCCAGTTTCAGTCACACTAAAAACCTTTAAGGACGAATGAGTGTCTGCAATTTGTCTCTACATACCTTGACTATGTCTACACTTGTCAATTTAAGTCAACTTAGCAAAGTCGACTTAACAAAGTTGACTTTAAGTCGACTTTGTTAAGTCGACTTAGCATGTCCACACTTAAATTTTAAGTTGACTTAGAGGGGACTCTACAAAACTGACCTAGAGCATCCACACTAGATGCCTAGGTCAACTTCTAGGGGCTAGGTGGACCAGGAACAGGGTCACGGTGGCAGAGGGGCACCCCTTGCCAAGTGCCAGGAGGCTCAGCCTTTGCCCCATTGTACCTTGGTACAACAGGGCAAAGGAGGACAGGGACCCTGGCAGGGCATAGGGGCAAGGTGGGCATGCCTTTGGGGGGGCACGCCGGCTGTGGCTGTGCCAGCCACCCTGGCAGGGAAGGCAGTGGAGAAGCCCTGGAGCCCCCTAAGTCTACTTAAAGTTGACTTAGGGCTACTCCATGTCTACACTGGCTTAAGTCGACTTTCTAAAGTGGAAAGGAAAGTGTAGTGTAGATGCAGAGTAAATTAAGTCGACTTAAGCAAGCTTAAGTCAACTTAATTTACAAGTGTAGACGCATCCCTTGTGAGCTGTTTGGAGCAGGGACCTTGTTACGTATACGTATGGGATTTAACACTGTCCAATGTTATCCAATGTCAATTGGGGCCTTAGTTGCTTTCATAATATATATGGTTATTATTTTATCCGAAGTGCACCAAGGAGATGGTAGGTTCCACAAATTCAGAAAATGGGTTTTCATTTTGACTTCTATGTGTAAAAAACTTTTCCAAAGCCAAACTTAGTTGGTATGTCCCGAACTCTTTGGAAAACCAGTTATTCAGCTGTGAATACATTGTCTAGTACAAATGCTAATTACATGTCCAGCTTCTCTTTATACCATTATGTAATTACAATATAGCCTTGGGAAATTTTCAGGGAACCCAGAGGGACATCGTTGCTTGTGTTAAGTTTTTGTACTAGGCACATTGCATACACATGTTTGTTGGTTAGATTAGTGTTGGGGAGGGGTGACCCATGTCTAATATTTCCTAAACCTCCCAGCCCACAAAAGACTCTCTTAGGTTGGCTTCTTTTTTTCCCTGTTAACAAAGGTGCTTTTGTTATTGTCCTGCCTGAGAAATAGGTAGTGCATGAAAACTAAGGAGATAGACAAACGTTGCCAGACCTTTCCATTGCTTTATATTGTATTTTTTTAAAAGGCCATCCAAAGAGCTATGCGTAAGAACAGGCAGGAGCTGTTCTGCAAATGCTGATTTAGGTAATGTTCTACATTTCATGTCTTATATTCCTCCACACAAAGAGAGGTACTTCCAGGCTAAGGATACTTTCATTTTAAATTGCATAGAACGAAAACAAAAAAAGAGAGCACTGTGTGTGTGTCTTCTAGGTTGCAGTCTGAAAGTGACTCCACATAATGGATTCCTTTCCCCATTGCTCACTTATTTTCTCTTTCAGCCCAACCAAATGCTGCTCCTTGTTCTTGAGATCTCAGCATACCATTTCTCCATCCTCAACTTTTCTAACTCCCAACAGCCCCAAAACCCAGAGCTCAGCAATTTCTTTATCCTCCCAACTCCCTTACCATCATCTCCCTTTGCTTCCCCAAAAGTCTTCCTAGCTCAAATTCTTTTCTTTATTCCCAAAAGCCCTGCCACTCCCAAGCCGACTGCCCAAGCCACCAGTTCCCAATATGCCCTGTGATGATATTCCACTGAGGTCATGTTCTCACTATGCTCATCTTTCCCTGGTTGCTCCTTTAAATCCCATGTACTTTGTTAGGTTCTGGACATTCAAAGTCCCAGAATACATTTTTTATTGCTCACTGGAATTGAAGACAGCAGCAGATCTGCCTGAGATGGGTTTTGATAAAGGGTGAGGACGTGCTTCGTGGACAGAATGAAGTGCTTAGCCAAACATTTCTTAGACTAGAAAAAACACTCTGAGGCCAATCTAAAATGTACAGAAACTGAGTACAGAGGCAATTTTTATTTTCCCCAACCAATTCCCCCAGACCTAATAACATTTCTGATCTGAACATATTTACACTATTGGCTCTCTTCTTGGACGAAATAAGATAAGCTGTCAACATGCAATACAAAAGACACCCCTTGGCATTTGTGAAGAACAGCAAGTCCATGGATACTACAGAAAGAAGACGTTGCTGCATCAACCTTTTGTAAAGTGCTCTCAGCCTCACAGAACATCAGAAGTGTTTGAACTTGAGCAATTAGAACAAGTTGTCAGGGACACTAGAAGCTCTTCAGAAGAGCACAGGAGGAGCCCCATGTTATTCACCAACATCATACACTGTCAGCCTAGGAATTGTTGGAGCATAGGCAGCAGGGTATAAAATAAAAATCATCCATGCCATTCTGCAAACTGGGATTTTTTTCTCTTTTCCCTGAGGCTTTTCCTTTTGTCTCATCTTTGCTACTCTCTTCCCTCTCCATTTTTTCTGTTTCTTTCCAAGTCTTTTTCTTTACCCTCCTCTCTCCTTTCACTCCCTGCTTCCATTTTCCTCTCTATTTCTGTCCCTCTCACAGTCTCCTTTCTCACTGCTCATTCCCTGACCCTCTTTATCCATTCCTCCGTTCTCTCATCATTACACTTTTCCCTCTGACCTGACTTGAATTTTTGCAGATCTCTGAGAGTTATTTCACAAGTATGGGGTAAAATTCCTCCTTTCAGAACATGCTGCAGAGCACAGCATAAGACTCTGTTCCCAAGCTGCTAGACCAGGAACTCTCTTGGGGTCATAGAATACTGGTGGGTGGATACATCAAACTCTGACCCCAGCATAGGAGGAGGAGGAGCAGGAAATCATAGGAAGGTATTCTATACCCTTTGGTGTGACACTGGAAGAAAGATAAGCGAACAAGCTCCCTATGTCCCTGATCCCCCTCTAGCAAGCTACAGAATGCAGAATTTGGGCCAATGTCTTCAGTCAGTAGGTGCTATCTGAAAGTAAACCCTATGTCATTTCTTGGTCTAAAGTCCCAGACACAGTCATGCCTGTATTTGCATTAAAGGTACCATGGGTTGGCAGGAATAGGCCCAACAGCCAAAGAATCTCTGTGTAGAAAGGGGTGCTAGAACATGGAACAAACTATTGGGATCTGGAGTGGAAGAGAGAGCAGGACCATATTTTGGTAAAGGGAAGAATAAAAGGATAAAGTTGCTGTTCAAATATTTGAAGGAAAATATATGTATTTAGATTAATAGTTGAAAGGCTAAAAAGGAACATTTGTCTCTATGCTCTAGGTGTCTGACACAAAATATTATTGGTTCTGTATTTTTAAACTATGTGTAGCAGTACAATTTATTATATTCACCAGTTGTAAACAAGGTTACTTAAAAACTCAAATCTACCATAAATAATTTCTCGGCCTTTAAATTACCACCTCACCCCTTCCCCAAATCATTTTAAATGCCTGTTGCAGAGCAGGAAAGATAAGCTTTGCAACATGTCCTGAAGGTCAACAGGTTCAGGTCAACATGGACTGAGGAAGAAGCAATGGGATATTGCAATGGAAATCTCAATTAAAGTTTGCTAAGGAAGGGAGGAAAAGAAATATGAGAAGAGTCAAATGAATGGTAGAGATCAATAGATTGTCGTGGAAGGGAGAATTCAAAGTGCTGGTGCACACAAGGCCACTTGAGTTGGATACCTTTTCTAAACTTCTTTGGGTGGCTCTTTCAAAAGGTATGGGTGTGATTCATGGACAGACCTGACTGTGAGCCCAGTTCATTTTTCTGAACTACTTCAACCGACCTTAGCAAATAAATATAACAGTGAGTTTATCAATAGTTCTTGAACTTTTACAACAAAATTGTAAAGAATAATAAATAATACATAAAAATATTTAACTCTTAATTAGTGCTTGTCATCCATCTCAAATTATTTTCCAAAGGAAGGTAATTTTCCCCATTTTAGAGATAGGGAAACTGTAGCACAGAGTCTTCAACAAGATCAGAGCTGAGAAGGGAATCATGACTTTGGAACCAATGGTCAATCCAGTGGAACATAGTGCCTCAAAAATAAATATTGTTAGTGCCGCCTACTGTGGAAAATGTTGAATCGCAAAAAGTTCTTGCTGATTTGCATAATACCAAATAAGTGTATAAGTGGAATTAACTAGCAGGTATTTTTCTTTTGTTTGTTTTAATTATTTCAAATGTAGTGTTTGTAAATGAGATTGACACTAAACCTTTATTTAGACTGTGCTTTAAATAAATGTAGTGACATTAAAATTAGCCTCCATATCTATAAAGCAGTAGAAAGACTGAGTTAGGAATATTACAGGAGCTATATTAAGCTTCATCACGGAATGAATTTCTTGCTGCTGATGAATTTGAGAAGTTGTGGATTTCTAATACAAAATGAGCTAGACTGGTTGGCTTCTTTGCTTTTGTAATAGTTTTAAATTTCTGTGCATTGGCTTTTCCTACTGCTGACAGTGAAAGGAGACTTGACTTGGAAACAGAAGGTAACGAGTTATATTCCCATATCACATACAGGAGATTGGCAAACACAGGGTCAAATTTCAAAGGCACAAATGGCAAACAAGCATCTAACACCCCTTAATTTTCACTGAGACTTAGACACCTCATAGCTGTTTGTGCCTTTGTGACTACTACCGTTGTAGAGTCTTTGCTTGCAATTATACATATAATATGATAAAGGTATAGCTTAACTTCTAAGCATAACCACTGCATTATCAAAAAATAATAAGGCTATTCAGGTGAAAAAAGTTTATTTTTTTCTTCAGTAGTTTCAATTCAGATCCAGATCAAAAATAAAGATGAAACTTTCCCCAGATTAAAGATCTCTATATTGATCCTTTTAGTTGTTTGAATGGTTTATTTGTTGGACAGGAAAGATATCAGTAGGCATACACCATTATAGAATATATGAAGATTTTCTGAGATTGATGCATAAGCAAAGGATAAGTGTTTTGACAAATCTAGCTGTCCAAAAATCACGAGTAATGTTAACCAAGAAGTACATCCCTGTGATTCCATCAAAATGTTCTTTTATTTATTTAACTTTTCCATTTTCATTTTGTATTTGGGTAAGATAATTGCTTATGATAAGCTTTCTGTGTGTAGCCTTGAAGCATGCAGAACGGCAGCCTTTAGACTGTAACATGTACTCGGAGCTGAAGCATTAAAGATGTGTAATGGCCAAACCATATTTGCATATTGAAATGATCTCAATTAAAATTCTTTATCAGATTACTTCAGAGAGAGCACCTCTCAAAATGCCATATATTTTTCCATGAAACACAGGCTATTATGGAAGTAATGTGTTTATATGCATTTGTAAATACTGTAATTTTACTGTTGATTTCATAAAAGATACATGTCTTCTCTTGGGCTCTGCACCACAATATTCTTTTATCGTTCTTTATATTTCACCCACTGTACTCTGAACTACTTTAAAGGACAAAAATATAATATACCCCTGAGAACCTGAATTAAATAATACTTTGGACTTCTGTATGGTGCTTTTATTCCAAGAACTCAAAGCACATTACAGAGATGAATTATGCGTAATAACACCACAGAGAGATAAGTACAAAATATATATAGATCACTTCACTCATCATCGAAAGGCAACCACCTGTGAGATAGAACATAACAACTCTTAAACATCAACACCATACAACAGGGTTAAAAATGCAAGCGAAGAATACGAACAAGTGAAGAGCTGAAAACATTTAATTAAAGTAAGCAGAATGTAATTACTTGAGCTGTACATTAGCCAGTGCAATGGGTTTATATCACTACTCCAGTGGTACAGTAGGGAGGTTTTTCTGTCAATCAAATGCCCTAGTGAGATGATGAACTAGATTGGGCTACTTTTACTCACTAACAACACTGGAAGTGAATGGAGTATTTGTGAAATGATTCACCCTGGTAAATAAGAGTGTCACAGTGGCTATGTCTACACTTGTCAAAATAAGTTGACTTTGCTAAGTCAACTTAGCAAGTCTACACTATAAAAGTAAGTCGAATTAAAGTGGACCTTGCCAAATCGACTTAGAGCATCCACACTGGATGCCTAAGTCGACTTCTAGGGGCTAAGTGGACCTGGGACTGGTCCATGGTGGTGGGGGGGCACCCCTTCTGAAGTGCCAGGGGGTTCAGCATTTGCCCCATTGTACCCTGGTACAATGGGGGCTGAGCAGGACAGGGACAGGGGCAGGGTATGGGAGCGGGGTGGGCAGGCCTGTGTCCTGCATGTGGGTGGGCACATCAGGCTCTGGCTGTGCCAGCCACCTTGGCAGTGAGGTCAGTGGGGGAACCCTGGGGCCCTTTAAGTTGACTTAAAGTCGATTTAGGGCTAATCTGCGTCTACACTGGCTAAGTCGACTTAATAAAGGCGACTTAGCCAGTAAAATCAACTTTAAAGTAGGTTTAATAAAGTTGACTTAAAATTTCCTTAAGTCAACTTAAACAGCAGCTTAAGTTGATTTAAGGAAATTGTAGTGTAGATGCAGACTTAAGCAGGCTTAAGTCAACTTAATTCACAAGTGTAGATGCACCCAATCTGCGTCTCCCAGCTTACCCACTCTTCCACTGTACCAACTTTTCCACTGCACTGGTGATGCATACCTTAGTCACCCATTTGTCCACCTTGTCACAAGTGCCTTCATACTTTCTTTAATGCCACTCCTTATGCGTGTTGTCACAGAGCTAGTCCATAAAACACTACTCAGTCCTCCTTGAAATCCTTCCTCAAGACCCGCTTCTCTCAAATGCCATCTGATAATAGATAGGTAGATGTCCAGTAAAGATTGCTGATATCAAATCTTTGGGTTTTTGTATTATTTTAAATGAAATGACTTGATCCCATCTAACCATGCATGCAGCAAGTCTATGTAACACCACGTTCACATCACTGTTACCTTATTCCTCCCCCCTTCACCATCCCAAGTCCTTCTGCATCATTGTGGCCTGCAGACTTGTGCTTGATCTTCAGTTATATTGTAAAAACAACAAGACTTTTGTGTCACCTTAAAGACTAATACATTTCTTTGGGCGTAAGTTTTTGTGGGCTGCAACCCACTTCATCAGCTGCAACAAACATCTGACAAAGTGGGTTGCGGCCCACAAAAGCTTATGTCCAAAGAAATTTGTTAGTCTTTAAGGTGACACAGGACTCTCAGGGTGCCTCTACACTTGTAAATTAAGTCGACTTAAGCCTGCTTAATTTACTCTGCGTCCACACTGGAGTTTCCTTAAGTCGACTTAAGCTGTTGCTCAAGTCGACTTAAGGAAAAGTAAAGTCAACTTTGTAAAATCTAGTTTTACATCAACTTTACTGCTTAAGTCGACTTCTTAAGTCAACTTCACCAGTGTGAACACCCTAAGTCGACTTGGACCTCAGGGTCCTGGCTAGGAGGGAGCGTGAGGCTCCCTTCTCCCTGAGACCCGCGCTCCAGCTGCCAAGCAGCCAGCAGCTGGAGGGCAGGTCTCCCGCTCTCCCTCCTGGCTGGGACTGCAGGGTCCCAGCTAGGAGGGAGCATGGGGCTTCCTTCTCCTCGGGACTCAAGCGGTCCCAGCTAGGAGGGTTCCCTTCTGCCCGGGACCTGAGAAGTCCCAAGCAGAAGGGAGCCGAGTGGTCCAGGGCAGAAGGGAGTTCCACGCTCCCTTCTCCTCTGGACTATTCTGGGGCTTGCTGCCTGGGGAGATCCAGCCCCATGAGGGGCTGGATCTCCCCAGGACAAGGCCTCCTAGCCTGAGGAGCCGAGGCTCCAAAGAAGCCTCGCCTCCTCCTGGACATAACTAGTCGAATTAGAGAGTCTAGTGTAGACTCTCTAAGTCAACTTAGTATGGCCCACCTTCAGTCGACTTAGGAGTCCTGTATGGACTCTCTAAGTCGACTTAATAAGGTCAACTTAAAGTTGACTTATTAAAGTCGACTTGGTAAAGTCGACCTAAATTCCCCAGTGTAGACATAGCCTCATTGCTTTTTGCTGTACACAGACTAACACGGCTACTCCTCTGGAAGTTATACTGTAAACTCTTCAAGCTAGGTACCATCTCTATGCGTTTATGCAACATCTGATTCTATGGGACACTGATCCTGACAGAGTCATGGACTGCAACATTAATATAAATAATAAATCATTTTTTAAATTTATCTGAAATACTTGAAAACTGAGAAATGTTATTCCTCTTCTATTGATTAGTTTAATCTTACAAATAAAGAGCTCCATAATGCAAAGTCATAACGATTTGTGGGTCCTCAGTATCTTGTGAGATCAAGTCCATAAATGTATAGTGCCTAATAGTATTATTCCATTATTTCATGTTTACAACACATTTTCTTTTGGCACACTATAATAAAAACCCTTTCAAGTTAGTGTAATTAGTGGTGGAATACATGCTAAACAGCAGGTTGCGGTGAGTTGCTTTTGAATGTCGCTATGCACTGTCGTAAATCTCTTATCTGTCACTGGTAATAGCCCATTTGCGTGCACCAGATTCATGCCTGATAGCCTCAGCCAGCTGCAGTGACTAGAGGGCAACCTGAAGACACATTTGAATGGCCAAGTTACATTCCATCCAGTGGAGGACAATGGCACAATTCACACAGTAGGAGGAGAGAAGCATATAAATGTCACATGTTATACATATGTGATTGTGTATATGAAATCCACACTGGGCAGGAAGTGTTAATAAGCTGCAGTGGGCTCAGTCAGCTCCATGCTGCTTCACCTACAAGAGCTTCCAGGCTTGGAGGTAGGGAGGGAGGGGTGGTGTTAAAAGGAGAGATCAGCTCTGCTGGGGATTGTCAGGGGAAGGAGAGCAGATTAGCAGTTCTGATGTCAGGCAAGAAGTTTAGATGGGACATGGGACCAGCAGATGACCGAAAAGTGAGCTTTGCCAGGGTCTCCCTGTGGGAAGGTAAGACTAACGCAGCCTTTTAGTTTGATTTATTACCAGGAAGTATTGGCAAGCATAAAGGCAAGCCACTATACCTGGGATCCATCTGAAAGGAAGGGGGCTGAAAGCTGAGCCCAGTGGGATCAAACCTTCCTTTGGTTCGCCTTTACGCTGGTAATTGACTTGGGGTCTCTGCTTCCCTGGAAGGGATTGAACTCTTCCAGTGAGCTGGCCAGAAGGCTAAGCCACATCCATAACTAAAGGGTGCTGAATACGTCATTGGGGAAAGTGATGCAAAAATGTTGCAGTTTTGAACTCCGCCCTGAAGGGGGTAGCACCCCAGCAGAATCTGCTTGCAGTTGTTTTCTGTGGAGGGGCACGCTCAGCTGTTCTCTGTCTCACTATTAGAGCTGTGGGAAAATGCAAAAAAGATAATTCACTCATTTTTTTTTCTAAATATTTCTCTATTTTCTGCTGGAAAAAATGTGTTTGTTGAAAAGCGTTTTCCAACCAGATCTAATTATTTAACCACATCAATTAAAATAATTTAAAAAAAAAAAGTTTGTGTGTGTCCTTAAATAGAAATGGGATTGTTTGGAAGAGCTTTGAAGGACTTCTGGCAGTTTTGTGTTACCTGAGAAAACAAACTGAAAGTTAGTTTAGGTCCACATCTTCAAAGGTTTTCAGATGCCTTCCTCCCATTAATTCCAATGGGAGCTTGGTGCCTAACGATCTTTGAAGATCTGGATCTTAGGCTATGAATACATTTGAAAAGTTAAGTCGACTTAACAAATTGGCTACACTTTAAGTCGACCTTGTTAAATCGACTTAACAGCAGAGATAGCCGTTATACTGGCTTTAAGTCAACTTAATAAAGTCGACTTAGCACTAATACCTGTCTACACTGGCCTTAAGTCGAGTCAAGGAGTCGACTTAAGGCTTAAGTCGACCTAAAGAGCTGGTGTTATTAAGTCGACTTAAGCATTTCCTTAAGTCGACTTAAGGAAATGCTTAAGTCGACTTAATAAAAACCCAGTGTGGATGCAGCTTTGTTTAGGTCAACTTAAGCATCCTTAAGTCGACCTAACTTGCCATTGTAGATGCACCCTTAGTTAGGAAAGTTTTAAAATAACAAGGTCTCATGGGAGGATAATGCATTTCAAAGGTGAATGAATAGAAATGAGCATAAGGGAGCTACATGCACAAATGGAGAAACAATATGCCATGTAATGTCTGACACTCTAGGCCAGTAGTAATCAAACCCCAAAAGATTAGGGTACAGTAAAGATAAAGTTTGTTCATTACTATGGCTGGTATTCAAATAGTTTAGTATTTAAAAAAGAAAAAGGGCAGCAAGTATTTTATGATATTTGACACTCTAGTACTTGAGTAGTCATGTTATTCATAAGATCAAATGGGTAACTCTTTAAGACTGCATGTCTAAAAGCAAAAAGCAAAGTTAAACATCTACTGAGAGAACTTCTTCAAAAGCTTTGCAGCAAGTATGCACTAGCTTCTGATGAATTGGGACTAACGAGCAGCTTAAAACAGATAATGATGGTGTCATGATGTGTTACTTGCACCAGAGGTATCAATAGCTAATACAATGTTAGAAGTTGTGCACGAGATCTGCTATCTAGTATCAACTGTATTGGATAACTTATCTCTAGATGACAAGCTTAATTCTCACATCAGAAAAGCCACATTCAGCCAATGGACTAAGCATTTGTGGAATAACAAGAAACTGATATTGAACCCTAAATTGGGATCTACTAGACGTGCATTTTGAGAATGTTGTATGCTGGTGAGACCTGGACCACCTACAGTAAGCATGAAAGAAGGCTAAATACCTTCCACATCAGTTGTCTTTGTTGTATTGTAAATACTGAGTTGAAAACCAAAGTTCCTGACACCACAATACTTGAGAAAGCAAAACTGCCAAGTCTATTCACTGCCATCAAATACAAACATCTCAATTGACTTGATCATCTGCATCGGAAGGATAGTGGACACATCCCAAAGGATTTTCTGCACGCAGAACTTGTGGCTGCTCCAAGGCCATTGGTGTGGCCTCAGCTCAGACTCAAGGATATTTGCAGGAGGGCTTGAAAACTTTCAACATTTACACCACAAGCCTGCAAAAAGCAGCTAGCAATGGGCCACAATGAAGGGTTGGGCTGTGCCAGGAAGTGAAGAAGTCTGAAGAAAGATGGTTGTGAGACAAGAAAGTGAAGAGGAAAGCATAGCAGGCTTCAAGAGCTAGCAGTGCACTAGCTCCATCCTCTGCCCAGCACCTTATATCTGTACTATTTGTGGCAAGGACTGTCATTTGAGAATTGGACTTTTTAGCAACTCACAATACTGGAGTATGACATGCAGTAACAGCTGCTTTAGAACTTCTTCTCAGATTAATATTTTCCACAATTCTGGCCATTTACCTTGACACTAAGTTTGGCCCATTAATTGTAACTAATAGTCATACCAGTGCTTCTACACATTTTGGCCACCCTGAACTTCAAGATCATATAAAGGAAGAGGTTTCAGGTTTTTTCCTTGAGCTAAAAGAAAATCTCCCTGAGCTGTGGTAGTATCTGGACTTATGAAACATATGGAAGCAGGTGTGACATTCCACCCAGCAAACAGAGATAACAAGAAACACTATTCATGCCATTATAATAGGGTTCAGATTTCTCAGTCCTATTCTGCATCAGACTGTCAAAGTGGCCCTATCCTAATTATTAATAATTATTCTTCATTGTATTTAAGAAGCTTTAAAACAAATTGTCAGAATTTCCTCTGTCATAAATGGACACACAGATTAGAATGTCTTTTGTATTATATTTGATCTTTCCTTTGGGTGATACCTGTGCTAAAATAGAGAATTATTAATGCATTAAGACTGATATGTACAAACAATCTGTTTTCCTTCCCATTTTTTTAGGCTTTTTTTTTTTTTTTTTTCCTGTACTACAAGTTTCCAGAAGGTGGTAGAGGGAAAGATATCAACATGTAACAACTTAGAAAAGAGAGACTGAAGAGAAGGTTTCTCAGAAATATAGAGGATCCTGTAAAGAGAGGAATGGATTGTTGCCAAATAAGCTTTTTCAAAGACTAACATTCAAAACAATAGGTCACACAGACTGACATTGACGCGGGAACAACTGTAGAATGCAGTATATGGAATTCAGGCAGAATATCTGTAGACAAAGGACTGTCAGCATGCAGAATAAAGTGGAACGTGCTAAAGTCAGTAATACATGTAAACTGTGAACATCAGCTCAAGAGGAAGCTGGACATGTTTAGAGAGATGGAGCAAATATAGAGATTCAGCCACAAAAGAGGTAATTGGGCTAAAGATGGTGAGCTGCCATTTACAGTGATTTGTATTTCCTGAGTTGAGAGAGGCAGACCTTTGATGGACTGCATGGTTTTCTCCTGGCCACTATTATTCTTATGTCTCTAAAAAGTGCTCTGTGCTATCACAGCAGCCACAGTAATAAAATGTAAGTTAATAATATTATTTATCCTGTAACCATCACTCATGTTTACTGTGGAATTACCTTTATTCTCTCCGGCTGTACCTATTTGCATTTGAAGGTGAAAAACTCAAAGTTATTCAGTATATGGGCTTTTCTCGGCTCTTCCTGCATCTAGCAATTCACTGCAGCTTGCGCACACATCTGTACACTTCTATCCTGTCTTGCAAGCTTGCTCTGCACCCCCCTCCCATCCTCTACCCTTCAAAATTGTATTCCAGATGAGCCTAAGATTCAGTGATTTCATTTAAAATGTTCTCATTTGTTTCAACTGTTGTACTGCCTTTTTTGTGTGGAGCCACTGTATTTTCCACCTACAAAGGGACCTGCTTTTCTGATTTCTGCTAAACAACTCCTATACTGCCCAGCAAGCCAAGTACAATAGGCAAAACACATCGCTAATGGTAAACTGTGCCCTTGTCTTCACCAAAGAACTGAAGCTGCTTAAATAAATACAGAGCATTACTTTAAATACAAGGGGACTATTAATTTAGGGGGATTACTCACAGTGCATAAGCATTTGTGGGATCAGAGCTTAAGTGGTTTACTGTAGCTCATCAGGCAGTCTGTGGCACATCCAAGAACTGAATTCAGAGGTCCCAAGTCCCAGTCCAGCATATTAACCACAAGGCCATCCTTCCTCTCTGAGCATATCTCTACCACACACTATTTGTATTAGACATGTTTGGAGACCACTGTGTAATAACAAATAGTTTGAACCATCTTCTGACTTCTGCCTCATGCTGTGCCTGTTGCCTTGCAAACTTTCTGAGCATCCCCCACTTCTGGAAGCTGCTCCAAGAACAGTTGGGAAGGTAACCAAGGGACTGCAGAAACTGAAAGAGTAAGTTCCAAAGGGGTAGCCGTGTTAGTCTATCGTAGAAAGACAATAGAGCCCTTCAGAACATGAATCTCCATGGATGCACTGAAAAGCTGTATTCAAATGAATTTTATTTCAATGACACAGCTAGTGACAATATTTTAGTGAAGACTCAAACTTGAGTCCTAATACCTCTGTGAAACAAGTATGGTATTTATTACCCACATTTTATAGATGAGAAAACTAAAGGACAGAATGGTGTGAAGTGACTTGCCCAAAGTCAAACAGACTGTGCTTCAGAGCAAGGGCTAGAAGCCAGGAGCCTCATTCTGTTCACATTTACACCAATAACAGAAGTAAGTCTATAGTCACTTCCTGATTACACCTATAGCAGTGTCATCAAAATCAGGTGAAAGTATCCTAAGGTATGTCTACACTTTCAAGTTAGGATGCTTAAGTCAACTTAAAGAATACCGCATCCACACTGGGCTTTCATTAAGTCGATTTAATAACTTCCCCTCTTTAGGTCGACTTAGGCCTTAATTCAACCTAAAACTGGTGTGGACGCCCTAAGCTGATTTAATTCCCTAAGGCTGCGTCTACACTTGTAAATTAAGTTGACTTAAGCTTGCTTAAGTCGACATAATTTACCCTGCGTCTACACTACAGTTTCCTTAAGTCAACTTAAGCAACTTGCTTAAGTCGACTTAAGGAAAATAAAGTTGACTTAATGAAAATTAAGTTAACTTTATTAAACCTAGATTTAGTTCGACTTAGGGCTTAAGTCGACTCCCTAGAGTTGACTTAAGCCAGTGTAGACGTGGGCTAGCCCTAAGTCAACTTAGGGCTACCCCAGGACTGCACCAATGCCCTTCCTACTGGGGGGGGGGGCACAGAGGGAGCCTGTCATGCCCCCCCAAAGGGCAGGGCAGAGCTCTGCCCACCCTGCCCCTATGCCCTGCCAGGGTCCCTGTCCCCCTTTGCCCCATTGTACCTATGTACAATGGGGCAAAGGCTGAGCCCCCTGGCACTGGGCAAGGGGTGCCCCCCTGCCCTCTTGGACCTACCCTAGGTCCCCCTAGCCCCTAGAAATCGACCTAGGCATCCAGTGTGGATGCTCTAAGTCGACTTTGTAAGTTCCCCCCAAAGTCGACCTAAAATTTAAGTGTAGACTCACTAAGTCGACTTAAATAAGTCGACTTAAATCGACTTATTTAAGTCAACTTAAATTTCCAAGTGTAGACATAGCTTAAGTTGACCTAGGGCTGGGCAGAAGGGAGCCATGGCTCCCCCCAGGGACAAGAGAACTGCAGCTCCCCCCGGGGACAAGGGAGCCACATGCAGCTCCCTTCTCGCCAGGGAGCCAGGGCTCTCCACCCACCTGCATGTGTGGACGCAGGCAGTCCACTTTTTAGTGTAGACTCTAAGTCTACTTAACAAGGTCAAGTTGACTTAGCTTTTCTAGTGTAGACATACCTCTGATGCCTAATCCTGCCCTCTGTTCATCAGGACACACTTTCTCCACTCCCACAGCATTAGATGTTTTATTCTAAACATATTGGGGCCAGATCCTGTCAAAGTTGTCCTAAAGAGATAGACTCATAGACTTTAAGGTCAAAAGGGACCAGTACGATCATCTAGTCTGATCTCCTGCAAAATGCAGGCCTCAAGACCTCACCCACCCATTCCAGCAACAGGCCAACAACCTATGACTGAGTTATATACCTCCTTAAATCATGATTTAAGGACTTTAAGATACAGAGAATTCACCGGTAGGTGAGCCATGCCCTGTGCTACTGAGGAAGGCGAAAACCCCCCAGAGCCCAGGCCAATCAGCCCTGGGGGAAAATTCCTTCTTGATCCCAAATATGGCAATCAGTTAAACCCTGAGTATGTGGGCAAGTCTCAACAGCCAGTTACCCAAGAAACAATTCTCTGTAATAACTCAGAACCCACCCCACGTACTCTCCCCTCTTAGGCCACTTGTATATCCATTACATGTAGCCAAATATCAGTCAATTTCCAAAATAGGCTAATCTTACCATCCCCTCCATAAATTTATCAAGCTCAGTTTTGAAAGCAGTTATGATTTTTGCCCCCACAACTCCCCTTGGAAGGCTATTCCAGAACTTTATCCCTCTAATTGTTAGAAACCTGCATCTAATTTCAAGCCTAAATTTCTTGTTAGACAATTTATAACCATTTGTTCTGGTGTCCACATTGGTGCTGTACTGAAATAATTCCTCTACCTCCCTGATATTAATCCCTCTGATGTATTTATAGAGAGCAATCATATCCCCCCATAACCTTCTTTTGGTTAGGCTAAACAAGCCAAGCTTCTTGAGTCTCCACTCATAGGGCAGGTTTTCCACTCCACAGACCATCCTTGTAGCCCTTCTCTGCACCTGTTCCAATTTGAATTCATCCTTTTTAAACATGGGGGACCAGAACTGCACACAGTATTCCAGATGGGGTGTCACCAGTGCCTTGTACAGAGGCACTAACAGCTCCCTGTCTCTACTTGAAATACCTCTCCTGATACATCCTAGAACCGCATTAGCATTTTTCACAGCCACATCACATTGGCAGCTCATCGTCATCCTACGATCAACCAGTACTTCCAGATCCTTCTCCTCCTCAGTCCATTGCAACTGATGTGTCCCCAACTTATAGGAAAAATTCTTGTTATTTGTCCCTAAATGCATGACCTTGCATTTCCCATTATTAAATTTCATCCTATTCCTGATACTCCAGTTTACAAGGTCATCCAGATCTTTCTGTATGGTATCCCGATCCTTCTCTGTATTGGCAATACCTCCCAACTTGGTGTCATCTGCAAACTTTATTAGCACATTCCCGCTTTTTGTGCCAAGATCAGTAACAAAAAGGTTGAACAAGATTGGTCCCAAGACGTTTCCCTGAGGGACTCCATTGGTAACCTCCCTCCAGCTTGACAGTTCACCCTTCAGCATGATCTGCTGTAGTCTCCCTTTTAACCAGTTCCTTATCCACCTTACTATATTCATATTAATCCCCATCTTCTATAGCTTAACTAATAATTCCCTATGTGGAACTGTACCAAATGCCTTGCTGAAATCTAAGTAAATTAGAGCCACCACATTCCCTTTATCTAAAAAAATCTGTTATCCTTTCAAAAAAGGAGATCAAGTTGGTCTGGCACGATCTCCCTTTTGTAAAGCCATGTTGTATTTTATCACAGTTACCGTTATCCTCTATATATAGCCTTAAGTACTTTCTCCTTCAAAATTTTCTTCAAGACCTTGCATACTACTGAGGTCAAATACAGATAGAAGAGGATTTCCTCTGTGGGGACCATTTATAAATTTAGGGCAATCCTGGTAAGCCTGAGGTCTTGGAGGGTGAAAAAGAGAACATAAGAACGGTCATGCTTAGTCAGACCAATGGTCCATACAGACCAATATCCTGTCTTCTGACAGTGTCCAATGCCAGGTGCTTCAGAGGTAATGAATAGATCAGGTAATCATCAAGTGATCAATCCCGTCAGCCATTCCCAGCTCCTAGCAAACAGCAATCCCTGCCTATCCTGGCTAACAGCCATTGATAGACCTATGCCCCATCAACTTATCTAGTTCTTTTTTGAAGGCCATTGTAGAGGCCTCACTCACTCTAAAAGGTGCACTGAATGTTTACATGAGGGTGATGCACATGGAACACTGCATCGATCATGCATTACACATGTTACATTATTCATCTGGGGCGCATGTCCCACTTGTCTTTCACTGATTGCTCAGTACAGGTGTAGCACCGTGCAGTGGGGGTACAAAGGATAAGGAGGGATTTGGCATGCAGGGTTTTGGGCAGGAAAGGACAAGGAGGAGTTAAATTATATTATGTGAAAATCTATTTACATCTGAAAAACAAGAAGCATAATATTGAGGAAATACTTTTACTGTACAAACATCTATTGCCATGTTAATATTCTGAACCAAGAAGTTCTTTGCGCCCTTTAGGGAAGATTTTCTGTAACAGTGGAAACTTTATTCTTCCCTTTAAGAACAAAAGTATAGAAAGAAACTTCCTTAAAAAGAGGCAGATGGCTTTCCCTATGAAGAGACAAAAGCTCTTCTCTTCCATATATTATATCTATTTTTCAGTGTCTACCCTTTTAACTGCCTAGTTGCCTGGACTAAAATCCAGTAATTCATATCTACTTGTTCTCAGTTGCATATCTGGCTCTCTTCAGCACACTTCACTTTTTGCCATCCTCTCTTCCTAAAATAAAAGTAACTTCATTTCTTCTATAGAGACAGACCTGAAGCCACACCCCAAATCTAAAAACACTCTGCATATAGCTACACAGTGCTGGAGGTGTTGTTTCCAGCTTGGGTAGATATATCTGAGCTAGCTCTGATCAAGCTAATGCCCTTTGAAAAAAAAAATCTTAACCACAACAGCACAAGGGCATAGCCGCATGGAGTGTGCACCTAGGGTTCCAAACAAAATGTTACTCGGCGTGGCTGGCAGCACATCACAGACAAACTTCGATTTTAACACACTAGCTGAAGCAGGCTAAAGGCTGGGTTTTCATAGCTGCTTAGCACCACATATAACAGAGGAGAGAGAGAGATCCCAAAGAACTTTCTGCAAAAAGCCCCTTTCCCAGTATCTATACAAATTAGGGCTCTACAGACTTGAATAAAAGTATTACTGTACCTAAATCTAGCCAACAAAGAGAGAGACAAAAACTGATCTTGAAAACAGTAGAGCTGCAGGTATTAAAGGTCTTACTCTGAAGATTCTGCCATTCACTGGTTTAAATGAAGGAGGACCTCCGCCTACTGGATCTTTATTAGTGGTTGTCATGACTGAGACAAAAGGAACCCAGCTGGAGTTTTTTTAGATCTCAGGTTGAATTTGCAGCCATGAGTTAAGGAAAAAAAACAACTTTTTACCAGTAAACTAAGTCAATTTACTGGGAAGTACAGAGACACAAGCATGGAACTCTACCCTGCTATTTGAAAGGTCATTTTTCATCAGAATTGCACTTTAAGACACATGTTCCATGATCTTATTATATAAATGCCAGTCCTGTGTACTATAAACCTTTTCTTACTTTTGGTGTGAATCAGCTCCGCATCTAGTGCATGCTGTTCTCACAGTGGGTGTGCATGACTCTGACTGACAAGTAAGGATGAAACCACTCTAAGGGAGGTTGATGGGAGTCTAATTTATTTGAATGAAATTCTTAATCAGGGCCATTTTTTTTAAAGTGTCACTGTCTATATCCACAGCTGCCTTCTCCAGGGAGAAATGAGCTTCAGCACCTTCCAAATTTATAGAAACCTTAGTTGGTTCTGAAAACTTGTTTTCGCCTATTCTATGGGGGTGAAAAGGGGCAAAGAAGATGGAGATCACTTTAAAATCCTTCTCTCTGTCCCTTCCAACAACACTCCGCCTAATTCAATTAGGCCAAAATCTCAGTTGAAGGGAGTTAAAGTAGAAATGAAGGCGAGAGTACAATTAAATGGATGCCCATCCCCTTAACTCTGGGCATTTAAATTCAAGAAGGAGAGAGTTTTTTGATGTGCTTGTCTGGAAATCACACCTTCCACACCTATACTTTAATGCGCATTGTACATAATAGTTTGGCTGACTACGCTCATTGCCATCTGTTAGGATGGCATGGTGCCTGCTCACAAGTTGGACGATATATAGGTGGCAGGCAACAGTGCGTTTTGATGGGCAGACTATGCAATTCTGCTATTGCCATCTCTTGTGCATGATAGCCATACTCAGTGCCAGCAATGACACATTGGCACTTCATGCCTCCATACACTTGTTCACACCTGTTGAGACTTACGTGCCAAAAAAGGAATCCTTGAACAAGGAAGAAAAGGAAGACATTGAGTTTTCAGACTTTTGCGGTTTCCAAATAGGAAGCATCACCCTGAGTTCTATGCAACCTCTGGACCAGACACAAGACTATATCCTAAACAAACACTGGATCAGACACTGAAATAGTTCAGTGGGGATTGTCCTCTACAGCTGTGTGTTTCTTGGAGGAAACTGCTTGACCATTTCAGTAAACAACTGCATTGCAGAAGTCTTGGATAAGTCTGCTAAACTTCACAGGATCAATCCAGACATTTAAAACAAAAGTACATGGGGATCCTCCTAAAGTTCCTTGATATACCCCTGTAACCCTACCAGCTCCATCTCCAGCTCCATTATTTAATTCTACAATTTCCTGGGCAGACTCCTATCTGTTGACATGCCATTTCACCAACATTTCTACCTCTTTCACCAGTCCTGTCTTCAGTTTAGTTCCATCCCACAGTATCCCACATGGATGATGGTTTTTCAGAAAGGAGTTTCATGTGACAGTAAGCAGGAAGTTTGGGTAGCAACGGGCAGAGAATTACTAAGCTGCCGGATGCTCCAGTTGCCAAGGTAACTGTAGTGTCTGGCAGCTTATTTTCTCTGACCAGTCACTTCCTGAACTTTGCACTTCTGGTCACATGAGCAGAAGCAGGAAGTGGCCTAGGCCCAACCGACTCAGTGACAGGCCCTACCAGAAAATCACATCAGGCTATGCCCCTGGTGTCGAGTACATTTTTCCACAGGGAATTGGTCTGAGACACCTACTCATTTCTCCTAAACCACTGATTATCATAGAATAATAACTTCTGATCACTACCAACCTGACTTTGAACGGTCATCCTAGAGGTGAAAGGCTACATATCACCTGATAAGTCCTATCCACCACATTGTACTAACTTGAACAGAGGGAGTTCAATTAAATCCTCAAGTCTGTGTTCTAAAGAAACAATGCCATTCATTTCTGATTTCCCTGCACCAAGGTTAGGTTGCCTGGAACCCAACAACAGAAGCCTTGTACACCTTACATGCATACTTCATAGGAGACCTAGGTGCCTGACCAACCTGATTTCCTTCTATGATGAGATGACTGGATATGTGGGTGTGGGAAGAGCCGTTGACGTGGTATACCTTGACTTTAGAAAGGCTTTTGATATGGTTTCCCACAGCATTCTCGTTGGCAAGTTAAGGAAGTATGGGTTGGACGAGTGGACCGTAAGGTGGATCGAAAACTGGTTATATCAACGGGCTCAGAGGGTAGGAATCAATGGCTCGATGTCTGGTTGGCAACCGGTAATGAGTGGAGTGCCCCAGGGGTCGGTCCTGGGGCCGGTTCTATTCAACATCTTCATTAATGATCTTGATGATGGAATAGACTGCGTGCTTAGTAAGTTTGCGGATGACACCAAGTTGGGGGGAATGGTAGATACTCTGGAAGGCAGGGACAGGATCCAGGGAGACTTGGACAAATTGGAACACTGGGCCGAAAGAAACCTCATGAGGTTCAACAAAGACAAATGCAAAGTCCTGCACTTAGGACGGAAAAATCCCATGCACTGCTACAGGCTGGGGACCGATCGGCTAAGTAGCAGCACTGTAGAAAAGGACCTGGGGGTTATGGTGGATGGGAAGATGAATATGAGCCAACAGTGTGCCCTTGTTGCCAAAAAGGCCAATGGCATATTAGGCTGCATCAGTAGGAGTATTGCCAGTAGATCGAGGGATGTGATAATTCCCCTCTATTTGACACTGGTCAGGCCGCATCTGGAATACCATGTCCAGTTTTGGGCTCCCCACTACAGAAAGGATGTGGACAAATTAGAAAGAGTCCAGCGGAGGGCAACAAAAATGATTAGGGGGCTGGGGCACATGAATTATGAGGAGAGACTAAAGGAACTAGGCTTATTTAGTCTACAGAAGAGAAGACTGAGGGGAGATTTGATAGCAACCTTCAACTACTTGAAGGGTTGCTCCAAAGAGGAGGGAGCTAGGCTGTTCTCGAGGGTAACAGAGGACAGAACAAGGAGCAATGGTTTCAAATTACAGCTGGGCAGGTCAAGGTTGGATATTAGGAAAAACTT
Organism: Pelusios castaneus; assembly: GCA_007922175.1. Lineage (NCBI taxonomy): Eukaryota > Metazoa > Chordata > Testudines > Pelomedusidae > Pelusios > Pelusios castaneus. The sequence continues at coordinate 7,642,950 of ML685763.1, read as the reverse complement.
TCTCACTAGGAGGGTGGTGAAATATTGGAATGGGCTATCTAGGGAGGTGGTAGAATCTCCATCTTTGGAGATTTTTAAGGCCTGGTTAGACAAAACCCTGGCTGGGGTGATTTAGGGGGAGTGGTCCTGCTTTTTAGCAGGGGGTTGGACTAGATGACCTCGTGAGGTCCCTTCCAACCCTATTATTCTATGATTCTATGAAAAGCAATAATATGTGTTCCTGCATAGTTGAATCTAACAGTTACCAAGTAGCTGTTATTTCATTTCTATGAAATAGTTTAACTATGTAAATAACTCAATAACTATAAATGAATGGTTGTAATCGGAGGTGCGGGGAGGGCCAACCTATAACTGTTCATCTGCTACGGCTGTGAAAATTCAATCTTAAACAGCCAAACATTCATTTTACAATGCATGCCACTGATTACTTAATTATATCTAAAATATAAGTCAGACACACTAAAAACCCCAGGGAGCAAATTACATGCAGCTATGAAGTAATGTGTGTGCATACACTTTACCGTGACTTTTTAAAAAAACATTATCATTTTCCAATGCGTCTGAAAGATTTTTCTCTTCCTGTTCTGCAAAACATTATAATGTTACAAACAGGTAAACGTTTCTAAGTAATATTAGATGTGCGTGGGAGCATCCATCTTCAGCCTTACACTGTGGGCTCCTACTAAAGGTTCTTATCTTTATGTATATTTGAACAAGAAGATCTACATATGCTTGATCTCGGTATGAACCTCTGTATGACCTGATTTTGTTGCCATGGCCACCAATTAGACCAGCCTTGTTGACTGCAGAACAACAGTCAAAGCATCTCTATTAAGTTCTGAAAAAGGGTGTCATATTTTATCAACACACTACACAGCTTTTCTTCTATTATCTCTATATTTAAAGATTCATTATATTATAGATATTAAACAGAGGCCCTAATGCTATCCAGAATCTCACATTTTTACATTATTTTAAATCTCTCTCTTTATCTTCCAGGCTCCTTTCCTCCAGGAATACAGAGTGGAGAAAAAGGTAATGGTAGCATCTTCACTCCGTGAGAACCTTTAAGCTAGCATTAAACATTTATTCCATTCAAACTATTCCATCTGAAGACACTGTCAAGATTTCTTTTTCAACTAGGGAGATGTCGAACACATCTACCTTTTTGAAACAGTCTCCCTTCCAAATTCTAGCAAACAAGTAGAGAATTGCTGGGTAAGTCCACTTGTTAAGCTACTTGTGCCCACCAACAGGTGTGACTAAAAGGTACTTAGTATACTATTAAATTTAAAGGAAAGTCAGATTAATTATATAAATACTCTGTTTTGCTAATGCCTGATTTTAAAAATATATATTCTATATGCTCAATTAGTATGAAAAGTAATAGAGGTTTGAGGTATAGTTTTATGGCCAAATCTTTCATTTCTCAGGCTTTCTATTCAGAAAATAATTTTCTTTGCATTGTTTTCACAAAACCTTTCAAATCCCAAAATAATGCAGAGAAATTGGCTTTTATTTTGAACAGGCTTTCAGCATATCTATTATATTAACTGAAGCCTTAATGATACAATGGTTAAAAACAGAGTACGGATGTGTATAAATGAAAAATGTAATAGATTTTCCTCTTAATGTAATAGAATTGGCACAAGGTATTGGAAACAGGAGAGAAAGTAGTCACTCAAGCATTGTGTTTGCATGTTATTTAAATACAAGTGGTTGAGGTATAAGTACCTCTAAGTATACCTGAAAGAGATGGTGCCTTGTAATCATTGTTTCAGCAATTGACAGTTGTTTACACAACAGCAGCACATTCTCTACTGATTTGAATAATAAACATGTTTAAACACCAGCTGGATAATAGAAGGATAATTGAAACATAGTTTAAAGCTCTGATTTACAGGCATTGTGGCAACACTTTTATTTGTGGTACAATGCTATACTTCTGTGCAGTCTCTTGAAAAAATTAAATAGGCATTGTTTCAAACAAGTTTGGGATATATTTATTTAACTTAATTAATCTGCCATGCATGTGTGTGCATACACAGACAGATAGATAGACTGACGGGTCAAAAAGCATCACTATATATAGCTGAGATCTGTATAACTGTCTGCAGTGTATAAAAATATTTTGGATATATTAAAATGACTGATAAATACACACGGAACCAAACAGGCGTGCTGCTCAGATATGCTGAGTGGGCCATTATTTTCCGTATTCACTTCACAAGAAGCAAGTCCACAGGACAAAAGTAGCTGAAGGTTTTGGATAAGAAAATTGCTGAGCTCATTGAGAGAAATTTGGCAATGATAAAATACACATACAGAGAACGAGCCCATTCCCTCACATCACCAAGTGCTGATCAAACTGCACATGCGCCATCCTCACAGAGCTACTGAACATGCTCCAGCTCCTCAAAGCTCCTATGTGTGACAGGACCGAACATGTGTCACCTCCACAGAGAGACTGCTGCTCTGGCCAGAGAGGGACACCAGACCTGAGAGCAGGGAGCCTGTCTCTAAATGGGCTCTCAGCCTGGCTTCCAGCTGGCCCTGAAGCAGCGTGAAGGAGGAAGTTGCCAAAAGCGAGGCTGGGGTGGGGGAGGGAAAGGAGTAGATTGGGACAATAGGTGTGCTGAGACTGGGAAGACTGGGGCTGGGTGACAAGGAAACTGTGAGATGGGGGCAGGGGAGGTTGTGAGATGGTGAGGAAAATGGAAAGACTGAGAGCCATTGGAAGGGGAACAGTGACATTGTGTGAAAAGCTGGAGGAGGGAGAGTGGGACTGGATGAACAAAGAGACTGGGACTAGGATGCAGTGGGGCAGGAAGAGGCAGGGTGTGACAGTCCCCTCTTCAATCTGGCTTGGCATATCAGTGTGTCACCTCAGTCCCTCCAGGAGCCCATCTTGCACTAGCTCTGCTGTGTGAGCCCCACTTCTGGGTCAACCCATTCACAGCCTGCTGCACGCAAGCTGCTCCTTACTCAGTGGATGGCTTGCCAGAGGCACTCACTCATGAGATTATGCAATGGTATGACTCTGACCAACATCTCCAGTCACAGATGCAACCCTAGGAGCTGCCATTTTACAATATTCAGTGTTGCTTTTTGCATACTGCAAACTCATTGGTTTAACTATTTATCAAAGAAATTGACATGCACCAGCCTTATTACTTCAAATGGAGTCTCTAACACACCCTCCGCCACATGCATTGCTTTAGATAAAACAAGCAAACAAATTTATTAAGAACAGAAAGATTTTAAGTGACTATAAGCAAAGGAAAGCAGCTTAGATTTGATCAAAACTAAACAAAAAGCAAATCACACTTTAAACTAGGCTTAACACTTTTCAGCAACTTTATAATCTTAAAATGATTCTCATTTTAGGCTAGATGGTCTGTCTCCAATCAGGCCCTCCCCCTGTGATCAAGGCTTCAGTTGTTTGATGTTGTTTGTAGATGGGATTGGAAGAGAGAGAGAGCAATTGCAAAACAAACAAGGAGTCTTGTGGCACTTTTAAACTAACAAATTTAGTTATCGTGTGAGCTTTTGGGGGCAGGGGGAGCGCTTTTTCAAGCATCTGACAAAGTGGGATCTCTCCCACGAAAACTCATGCAATAAATAAATTTGTTAGTCTTTAAAAGTGCCATAAGAGTCCTTGTTTGTTTTGCTGAACTAGACTAACATGGCTACCCCTTTGGAACTTGTCAACCTCCTTTTTAAAATGTTCCTTCTCACCGCTGGGGCCTCACCCCCATCTTCAGGGCCAGGTGTTAAACAATGTTCATGTATGGATTCCTCCATGCTCTGAGTCATTAAGGTACCTTGTTAATCCCTGAGCCAGTCCTTTGTCTCTGGAATATTACTGAATTCCTTCTATGCAAGCCTAAATGAGACAGAAATTGCTTCTCTGCTCTTGGAGAGTTTTGCCTAGATCTTTCTCAAGCCATGGGATACATATTTAGGAATATTACATTGCAAAGCCTCAAAACGACACACATGATATTGCAACAGACATATTATTATATGCCATAAACATTACAAAAGTTCCTTATATGACATACATTACACAATATACAGTTACGCTATAAAGGTGCACACGAATGATACACAATCACACCATAACAGAGCACATGGGAGTGCAGTGTGTCACACAGAGGAAGAAGAGACAGACAGGCCAAGAAGCTGTTATGTGGGGGGAAACTGGAAGAAACAGCATGTGTTCATGTAATTGAAGTCTATATCATAGTGCACATATTCCAGGGGGCTGGACAAGCACACTTAATTCTGACCTTTTCTAACTTTGGAGTGCTTAATTTTTCAATCTTAATAATGTTCTTTTAACATTTTCTGTGTGCAATATTGTAAATATAGTAGCTTCCAGTCATCATTATTTGAAGAAAAGGACTGTACTTTTCCTTAGTATTTCTCTGTTGACTTATCTGGGTTAGAGTTACCATATGTCCTGGTTTCCCCAGACAGAGCCTTTTTTGTGAGTGTCCTTTCCCTGGTCAGGGTATTCAAATAATAGTAAATGTCTAGGTTTTGAAGAGCAGACAAGCTGCAGCTCTGAAAGAGCCCCTTTTGGTCTGCTTCCCAATTGATCACTCCACTAATTAGTCCATTCCCCTGCAAGCTACAGCTGCCAGACCTCACCAACCCAGCACCACCCTGGGCCTAGAGAGGGGGGTCCCACAGGGAGGCACTGACCGAGAGTTGTATTCCAAGCTTGTACCAGCCATGTTGCTACCATGACAGGAAGTGACACTGTCTTCTCCCTCGAGTGAGTACCTCCACCACAAGTACCCTCTCCAGCACTTCCAACTGTACACCCCCAGCTCCCTTTCCCTTCCCAGTTCCTCCAGCTGCGCACCCCAGCTCCTCCCTCGACATCCTCTTTTTGAGGATCTGAAATATGAGAACCCTAATCTGAGTACTTATTCATTGCAGAGTAAGGACAGAGATTGGAGCACTAGAGTAATTGCATGATGACCCATGTTGCTAAGCAGACACTGCTGTATTTCATATCAGGTGGAATTTTCCAGGATATGTGACTTCATTCCTAAATATAATAGCTTGGTATTTATTCTGAACTCTCAGAAAGATCAAGATGTTGTGACTTTCCTCGGTTAGTCAGACAAGACTGCACTCCTACATATATCAGTTTTAGTGAGTTATAAATCCAAGAGAATTTGGAACCAAATCATGCAAAAAAAATTTTTTTGTAATACAAATCTACATCCAAAAGAGATAGAAACCTTTCAGCTACTGGCATGAGGTTAGACAAACTAAGAGTCCTGTGGCACTTTAAAGCAGTGGTTTTCAAACGTAGGGTCGGGACCCAGTACTGTGTCGCAGACCCTCAGGCACTGGGTTGCAGCACCCTCTGCTGTTGCTGCCAAAAGACTGGAATGCATTGCTCAAAAATTGTTGGGTCATGGGCATAAATGATTTTTTTCAACTGGGTGCCAAGGAAAAAAGTTTGAAAACCACAGCTTTAAAGACTAACATATTTATTTATCCCATGAGCTTTCATAGGTACAATCCCACTTCATCAGATGCATGAAATGGAAACTCTAGTAGGTTAAGTGAATATATACATGCAGAGAAGGGTAAATCACAACGTCAGATAGGTCTTTTTCAGCCAACCAAATAAGTTGTTTTGACTCATATAGCGCGGAACAATAGATGAGAAGGTAAGAATATTAAAAGAGGAGGAAATTACGTTTAGTAATGAGTTAGCTATCCCGGTCCCTACTGAGATCTAATCTAACGGTGTCAGATTTGCATATGAATTCCAGCTCTGCAGTTTCACATTGAAATCTAGTAGGGTTTTTTGTTTGTTTTGTTTTGTTTTGTTTGTTTTTGTTTTTTGATGTGCCTCTAGCTGAATATTTGTTCTCATAGGCTATGCCTACACTTGTTCAAATAAGTCGACTTTGTTAAGTCAACTTAGCATGTCTACACTGTAAATTTAGGTCGACTTTAAGTCGACCTTGCCAAATCAACTTAGAGCGTCCACACTGGACGCCTAAGTCAACTTGTAGGGGCTAGGTGGACCGGGGAGTGGTGCATGGTGGGAAGAGGTGCCCCCCTTCCCTGGGCACCCCTCCAAAAGTGCCAGGGAGCTCAGCATCTTCCCCATTGTACCAGGGTACATAGGGGCTGAGCAGGACAGACACAGGGGCAGGGTACAGGAACAGGGTGGGCAGGGCTGTGTCCTGCCCTGTGGGTGGGCATGCCAGGCTCTGGCTGTGCCAGGCACCCTGGGAGGGAGGTCAGTGGGGGAGCCCTGTGGACCATTTCAGTCGACTTAGGGCTAAGCCACGTCTACACTGGCTTAAGTCAACTTAGTAAAGTCGATTTAACCAGTAAATCGACATAAAACTAGGTCTTAAGTCGACTTAAAATTTTCTTAAGTCAACTTAAGCAACAGCTTAAGTTGACTTAAGGAAACTGTAGTGTAGACACAGAGTAAATTAAGTTGACTTAAGCCTGCTTAAGTCGACTTAATTTACAAGTATAGACGCACCCATAAAGAGCTAAATTAGAGGTGCCAGTAATGCAGGCTGCTTGTGTCTAGAAACCCCACAGTAAGAATGCAAAGGATGTTCTGAATAGCACACTTGATTTTCTGTTGTATCAAGGCCCTCATGTAGCATAGCAGAGTCATAAAGGGGGTGGAATAATTCACTGAAAATTCCCACATGCAGAGGCCTCCTTGGCTTCTACACAAGTCACTCCCTGCATAAGAAGCCTGCTGGAGTGAGTTACACATGGAAGAGGAGAAGGAAAGAGCAGGCCAGAGATATGGAGGGGTTTGGTTGCAGTGCACTGCATTGCTGCTATTCTCTGCTTCCCAGAGGCCAGAGGGCTTGAGGGCTTGCAGGAATAGGCCCATTTATCATGCATATATCAAACTGATGTGGTAGTTGCTTCATTACAAAAGATTGTAATGTTGTTACAAGAGGTCAGATGGAGAAATTAGAACACTAAGAATAGTAGAGATATTAACAGAGAAGTGGAATGTTAGAAGATACCTTGTTACAGGTTCACATATCAGGCAGTCGGGCTAACCAGTGCTATTCTGATGTCTGCTGATGACCAATGCATTCCTTAATTCCTACATGGGGAACTAATAAAAGTTACCAACATGCTTCCTTCCAAAGTAACATTTGATTAACATTCACAAAATGAAAATATAATTAGAACCTGTAAACTAGAACAGAAAATCTCTCAACCAATTAGCCAGGCAGAATCAGAATAGAAATAATCTGTTAGTGATACCACTGCATAAGTGCACATGCACATGCACGCAAACATATTCTTTTGGTGTTTTGTAATGTACCTGGCACAAATCAGCCACAAGAGAAGGTGGTATAGCTATAAGATATTTCTGAATAGAAGAGACATTTTTAAATGCACTCTCCCGTTTAATAAGAGCGTCTTTCTGGTTTTGCTGTGAGGTGCAGAATAACAGAGCACTCAAGAAAGGCAGAGAAAAAAATACACAACCCATGATGATTATAGGAATCAGAGACAGACTCAACTGAAATAAGTAAGATATGACCTTTCTTCAAGCTTTGGAGTTGTACTCACTTCCTCCAGGGCTGAATTGGAAGGAGTAAATGAGAGGTAAAGCTATGAGAGAGAAAAAAGGGTAAAAACAAAAACTCAGTCATTGTGGAATAAGCAGGTACAACTCTCATTCAGGTTCATGGGGTTGTGGCCACTTAATCTGAGGCTGAATTTGACTGAGATAGAGAAACAATAACACAAAACAAGAAGCGCAGTCAATGGCTGCAACTAGAAACATTATTGCATTAATCAAAAGAAATTAATCCCTTAAGGGTATGAACCTGTGCCTTGTGTTGTTAAATGCTGTGCATGCATATAGTTTTATTTATGTAAAAGGAATCACAATGGGCAAGTCACATTACAAGATGATGGATGAATAGCCACAGATAGTCTTGGATGGGACATAAAAGAAGAAATGTGCCACATATGCCAATATAGGAAGAGACACAATAGCAGAGTGTGGATCAGACTTAGAGAGGCCTTTATCTAAGGAACTAACAAACAGAAGCTGCACACGATAACAATGTACAGCTGGATAAGACACATGGAAAAAATCACCACAAGCTTCCACAAGATATGATGTGCAGACAATGGTAAATTATACGAGAGAGTGCTTTCGGCAGTTTTACCAAGCTGTGTATAGAGAGCAATTATGGGCAAGATCCTGGCCCTGGTAATAGTTGCTTTGTGGTGGAACAGAGAACTGCCTTAACAAGATAGGTAGGTTTGCCTTGAAATAGGAGAATTGCCATGGAGAATACAGCCAGCATAGCTAGCTCTGTACCATCCATTCCTCCTCAGAAAAATGTAAGAATGGCCATACTGGGTCAGATCAATAGGCCATATAAACCAGTATGCTATCTTCTGACAATGGCCAATGTCAGATGTTTGAGGGAATGGATAGAACAGGTATCCATCCCATTAGCCATTCCCAGACTCTGGCAAAGAGCAATCTTTGTGTAACAGTGTTTGATGGATCATGAACTTATCTAGTTCTTTTATGAATCCCATTATAGTCTTGGCCGTCACAACATCCTCTGGCAAGTAGTTCCTCAGGTTAACTACATATTCTCTAAAGAAATACTTACTTTTGTTCATCTTAAACAACTGCTGCCTATTAATTTCATTTGGTGACTCCTACTTTTTGTGTTATGAGGAGTGATTTTTCCCCTTATTTGTTTTCTCCACACCAGTCATGTTTTATAGACCTCTATCCTGTCCCCGCTTAGGCATCTCTTTTCCAAGCTGAAAAGTCCGAGTCTTATTAATTTCTCCTTATATGGAAGCCTTTCCACATTCCTAAACATTTTACTTGCCCTTTTCTGTACCTTTTTCTATTCCATTATATCCTTTTTGAGATGGGGCATGCAATATTCAAGATGCAGAAGTACCATGAGTATATAAAGAGGCAGTATGATATTTTCTGTCTTATTTACCCATTTCCTAATGATTTCTAACTTTTTTTTTTTTTTTTTTTTTTTACTTCCACAGCACATCGAGTGGGTGTTTTCAGAGAACTATTCATCGGCGTTGCTGGAACTGGGCACACGGGGCACAAGCCCTAAGTCCCAGCACCAGCGCCAGGCCACTGGCAACAGGACCCTGATCCAACTTCTGGCTGGAGACCTGGGGCTGGCGGCAGCAGGATCCGAATCCAGCCCCTAACTGGTAACTCGGGGCCGGGCCGCCAGCTGGCCATGGCAGGATCTGGCCCCAACCTCAGCAGGGGTCCACTCTGGCCCTGGGGTCGGATTGGGGCTAGAGGGTGGGGCTCGGGTCAGGGCAATGACGCCCCTGGAACTATCCACAATGACTTCAATTCTTGAGTGGTAATGATTAATTTAGACCCATCGTTTTATATGTATAGGTGGGATCATGTTTTCCAATGGGCATTACTTTGCATTTATCAACATTGAATTTCATCTGCCATTTTGTTCCCTAGTCACCCAGTTTTGTGAGATCCCTTTGTAACTCTTCACAGTCTGCTTTGGACTAACTATCTTGACCAGTTTTATACCATCTGCAAATTTTGCCACCTCACTGTTTACCTCTTTTTCCAGATCATTTATGAACATGTTGAACAGTACAGGTCTCGGTACAGAGCTCCTCTGGACATCAATATTTACCTCTCTCCAGTGTGAAAAAGGACCATTTATTCCTCCCCTTTGTTTCCTATCTTTTAACCAGTTATGGATCCAGGAAAGGCCCTTCCCTTACCCCATGACCACTTACTCAGCTTAAGAGCCTTTTGTGAGGGACCTTGTAAAAGGCTTTCTGAAAAATCTAAGTAAACTATAGCTATTGGATTATCCTTGTCCATATGCTTGTTGAACCTCTCAAAGAATTCTTGTAGGTTGGTGAAGCATGAATTCCCTTTACAAAAAAACATGTTGACTCTTCCCCAACAAATTGCATTCATATATGTGTCTGATAATTCTGTTCTTTACTAAAGTTTCAATCATTTTGCCTGGTAATGTAGTTAGGTGTACTGGTCTGTAATTGTCAGGATTGCCTCTGGAGCCTTTTTTTAAAAAATTGGCATCACATTAGCTGTCTTCTAGTCATCAGGTATAGAAGCTGATTTGAATAATAAGTTACATATCACAGTTAGTAGTAGTAGCAATTTCAGATTTGAGTTTCTTCAGAACTCCTAGGTGGATACCATCTGGTCTGGGTAACTTCTTAATGCTTAATTTGTCAATTTGTTCTAAAATCTCCCCCAATGACACTTCAATCTGGGACAGTTCCTCAGATTTGTCACCTAAAAAGAATGGTTTAAGCTTGGGAATCTCCCTCACATCCTCAGCCATGAACACCAATGCAAAAAATTAATTTACTTTCTCCATAATTTCTTATCTTCCTTGAGTGCTCTTTTAGCACCTCAATTATCAGTGGCCCCACTGATTGTTGAACTGGTTTCCTACTTCTGATGTACTTTTTAAAAAAAATTATCATTACTTTTTGAGGCTTTTGCTAACTATTCTTCAAATTCCCTTTCGGCTTTCCTAATTAAGTGTTTAAAAAGGAGGACTCCTGGATGTACCAGGAGCCAGAGGGGATAGGGCAGGGTGCACTGTCTTCAGGAAATCTCAGGCCAGGGAAATAGTCCTACAGAACCATTCAAGTTGCCTTAATATAGAAAAAACCTTAGGCACAACTAGGGAATCTCACTTTTAACTTGTTATATATCGAGATACATGACCTGATTCTCCTCTTCCTTACGCTGCTTTTACATTGGCGTAACTTCATTGATTTCAAACAGACTCTGATGTGGGAAGAGACTCAAGTCCACAGTTGCTAAAGGCACTAGACTCATTAATTACAACACTGATAAAGCAGATTGCAGGTTCAATAATTTTCCGCAAAACAAGACTGACCATCCCTTTAACACACTCAGCAGCTACCAATGCAAAAAGATCAAAGAAAAGATCAATTGACTAAAGTGATATTATTGACTATAAGATATCTCACCAATAAAACATAACTCCTTGCTTTGGATTATGTACCTATCTATACTTCATGTGCAGTTTAATGTGTTTAATATTATATTGTTGGCTAAACCATTTCAATCTGGACAACTTGGTGCTAAAATATTTGTATCCAATCTCTAATACGGTGGAATATTCTCTATACCAAATCAACTATATTTCACAACTTGGTTACCCCACCATATTTGCCAGCAGCATTGTTATGCTGTGAATGACATGGTAAGGAGAAATGTGTTAACTACTTATGCTAAACAAACTGTTCCAACTTGTATGTAGCTGTGATATTTTTGGGTTAGTTTCCCAGACCTGAATAAGAGCTCTCTGTGACTCAAAAGCTTGTCTCTTTCACCAACAGATGCTAGTCCAATAACAGATATTACCTCACCCTCACCTTGGTAAGGAGAAATTCAGTTCTATTTTCTTTTCTCCAACAAAATTCAAGTTATTTTAAATCTGTTTTACCAGGCAAAAGCTTTCAGTCAAAACATCTTGTTTCTAAGAGTGTCTCAAGAGATCATAGCAACAGAGGGAAAATGACATTTCTTTATCAGTTACAATACATATAATGTGACATTCAAACACAACAAGTGCTATTCAATTGCTTGTAAGTCACAAAAGGTGAGTGAAAACACTTATCTCTTTTGTACAAAAAAAGGGAGGTGGAGGATCCTCAATGCAAGGATCCACTTTGACTTAAAATATAGGGTAAGCAGCACTACAAATTTATGAACACAAAGCCCATCTGTTAAGATTCTGAACAAATAGTAAGCATAGATACTAAGAAGCTTCCATGTTAATGTACAGTTAGTTATGTCAAGGACAGTAAATGAAGCTGCCTTTCAAATGCCAAATTGATCTAGTCAAATCAGTGTATGTATACTTCTACTGAGTCAAACTGTCACCACCAAAAACACATTTTAACAGTGTGTTATAGATGATCAAATGTAAACAGGTAAAGGAGAAGAATTTATAAATGTAACTTTCTACTCCATTAGTAGCTATTTAACTCATACACAAAGCTTATGCAGTATTCAGTCCACATGGACACTCTTGTAAACTAGTTCTCAGTTTAAAACTTTCAGAAGCTCAGTTTAAGGCAACTTTTAAAAAAAATTGTTCAGGTTGAAAAACTATTCCCACACAATTGTATCAGGCATTCCTGATTACCCAATTAAGCCTTGGTTCTTCAATCTGGAAGGTGAAGTCAGACAAATTCAAATTAAAAATAAGGCAATAAGTTTTTTTACAATGTAGGTGATTAACCACTAGAATGAGATACCAGAGGAAGTCTTGAAGTTTTCAAATCAAAAGAGGATAGATAGCTTGGAAGATATGAGTTAGCCAAACACATTCTTGGTCTTAATACAGGATTAATTCTATGTCTTGTGTTATACAGGAGGTAAATCTATTCACAAGAAGGCATACATCAGTGAGACTCCACATGGGCAAAAGGACAAGTCGACATGAATCAGAGGGCTGGTCTACACTACAAAGATAGGGTGATGCAAGGAAGCTTACATCAACCTAAGTCTGTAAGGCTGTATCTACACTTATAAAGCTAAGTCGACTTTCTTAAGACAACTTAAAGTCGACCTTGTTAAGTCAACTTGGAGAGTCCACACTAGAAATTTAATCAACTGCCTACGGCCACACTGACAGTTGATAGGTCGACTGAGAGACGTGGGTCGGGGGAGCCATGGTTCGGGGGAAGGGAGCCGGAGCTGGGGTTCCCCAGGAAGAGCTCCGACTCACCAGGACAAGGGAGCCGCGGCTGTCTTGTCCCAGGGAGCACGGGCTCCCCGCGCGCGTTGGCTCCCTTGTGCTGGGGAGCCGGGGCTCCCTTGTGCTGGGGAGCCGGGGCTCCCTTCTCCTCGGGAGCCGGGGCTCCCTTGTCCACAACCCATTCCCCAGCCTGGAGGCCAATTAGATCTACTGACAGCTACTCTGCGTCCACATTGGCTTAAGTCGACTTAAGTCTTAAGTCGACCTTCAGAGGTGGTGTTATTAAGTCGACTTAAGGAAGCACTTAAGTCAACTTAATAAAAGCCCAGTGTGGACACAGCTTTGTGTAGGTCGACTTAAGCCTCCTTAAGTAGACCTGAGTTGCCCATGTAGACGTGCCCTAAGTGTCTGCACTAAAATGTAGCTCCCACCGATGCAGCTCACCCACTTAATAACTCCACCTCTGTAACAGATGTGCTGCTTAGGTCAACATAGTTAGATCGATTCAGTGTCTATGTAGAAACTGAATTATTTATGTTGGCTTCTGTGGCCTCCAGGAAGTGTCCCACAATGACTGCTCTGGTCACCATTTTGAACTCTGCTTTCTGATCGCCAGGAGCCAGGTACATGGGTATACACCCCTCCTGCCTAAAGCCCCATGAATATTTGAAATTTCATTTCCTGTTTGCTCAGCACGGAGAACTCACCTAGCACCTGTCCAGCTGATCATGCCGGCTCCACACTCCACACACTGGCTTCTGCCTGTGAAGTACATAGGAGGCGGTGTATCTCCTCAGTCAGTTGGGAGGAGATATTCTGCAGACACAGCTCTGATCCAGATGTAAAAACATCAGTATCTACAAGCAGTTCATTCAAGCATGGGGAAGCAGGGCTACAAGAGGGATTCGCAGCAGTGCTCTGTGAAAGTCAAAAGAGTTGTGTCAGGCATTCCGGAAGGCAAAATTGGCTAACACTGACTCTGGTGCAGCACTGCAGATTTGCCAGTTTTACAAAGAGCTGCTTGCCATCCTTGGCAGAGATGGTCACCATTACACCTGAAAGCCACGTGGATACTTCAGAGGAGTCAGAGTCACAGGCCACCAGAGTGAACAGTGAGGAGAAGGTGATGGACAAGGGAGAGTATGAATATGGACGACAAATGACTGGGGGAATCCATTGGCAAGGTGAGCCAGGACCTGTTTGTGACTCCAGAGCAGTCAAGCCAGTTCTTACCATCCAGCACAGGAAAGACTGATGCAAGGGAAGGTATCTCAGGTAGGTATGAAGTTTGCTTTGTTACTGCAGGGAAACATCCATTCATTTACTGTTTTTTATAATGTAGAAGAGGTAGTGAAATAACTCAGAGATCACATTGCTATCTGCTTCTCATTCCCCTGTAGAGTTAGGCAGAAGGGGCTCTGCAAAATATCTTGTTTATATGCACTGGAATGGCCCGTGACTCCTCCATAGAGATCTCAAGGAAACTTTCCTTGAGGCAATCTGCAATCCTCTGCTGAAGGTTTCTGGGGAGGGCTGCTTTATTTCTTCCACCAAGATCTGGCACTTTCCTACATCACTCAGCAATTAATTCTGCAGGCACCATTATAGCACACTGACTAAGAGCACATGGACCCAGTCTGCAGCCAGATGAGAGCAGGAGCTGTTCCCATTCAGCCTTCATTACCCTCGGAAGTGAAATATCAGCTAAAATCATCTCCACTTGTTGAAAATGGTGCTAATATTCAATTCTATTGCCTTATACATACACACACATGCCCATGAACTACTCCCCATTTATTTTTCGAGCACGCCCCTCTCCTACCAGGCCATACTTGCCATGGCTGGGACAGCCGCCATACTCTATGAATCCTAAGCAGAAGTGAGAAGGTAGTGCTGGTAATTCGTGTGGATCTAGTGGAGTGAGTTCAGTATACCAAGTTTCCATTTGTCTTGTGAAAACACTCACAAGAGTACCTCTGTGCAATATATCTTCTGCAGCTGGAAATGTGGCCTTGAGGGTCTTTCCATCCACACCAGTGGAGCAGCTCAGCCAGATGAGGAGGAGAAGGAAGAGGACATGGGATGACTGTTCCAAGAGATCCTGCAAGCCTCTGGTGCTTTGGATACTGAGCACTGGGATTGGAGGATCACTCTCATGGACAGAATGGACAGGAATAGAGTTTCAAATTACAGCTGGGGAGGTCAAGGCTGGATATTAGGAAAAACTTTCTCACTAGGAGGGTGGTGAAGCATTGGAATGGGCTATCTAGGGAGGTGGTGGAATCTTCATCTTTGGAGATTTTTAAGGCTCGGTTAGACAAAACTCTGGCTGGGATAATTTAGGGGGAGTGGTCCTGCTTTTTAGCAGGGGGTTGGACTAGATGACCTCGTGAGGTCCCTTCCAACCCTATTATTCTATGATTCTATGATTCTATGACAAGACACAAGCACAGGGAAAGGAGAGAGGTGTGCAGTAGAATATGCTAGCTCTTCTCAAGCAGCAGACAGACATGCTTGAGATTCTTGTTGACCGTCAGGTTTAACAGGCCCATGCTCACCTCCCTGTATAGAGAACTGTATTCAGAACCTTCCTACACATACCTTCACACATTTCACTTGACATCAGAGGCTGCTACCCTACTCTATCAGTGAACTTTGGGTGACAGCAGAGACAATCACAACTGCCCATAAGCTGTGAGAGAGACATGGTTGGCGTACGTGTTTGTGAAATGAAAATAACTTTTCTTTCCCCTCCAAAGGTTCTTTTCCTTGTATTTATGACGTTTCAGTAAGTAACAAATATGTCTGTTTGCACGGATTTGGAATAAGAATCTATTTGTGGAAATTTTATCAACAACTATGCAGGATGGTCAGGAAAGGTGAATGATGCAGGCATCTTTAAGAGCACAGGCCTGTTGACAAAACTGCCCTAGGGACTTTCTTTGCAGTCCAGGGGATAACCACCAGGGATATTGAAATGCCAGTAGTGATCTTGGAAGACCCAGCCTACCCCTACTCCCATGACTCAGGAAGCTGTATATTGAGCATTCTCTGCATGCTCTCTGAAACAGAAACAAAACAAAAAACACATTGGGCTGGTTACATTTTACCTTTCCCCACTATCGTTTCCTTGGTGTGGACATAAGTCCTTTAACACCTCGATTTACAGTGCCTTGACACCTGCACCTTCCATGGGCCAAAACCTCCTGCATTTGCTAATGTTGCTGCCCTAGTCCTGACAGAATGAGTATTTAGCATACCCAGGTCAAAACTGAGATCCATTGGTACCTCCTCAGGAAGCTCCCATCCTGGTGTATGAACAGGGGAGTCCAGCTGCTGACCCCATTTTTAATGAGGCTTCTATTGTCTTTACTGGGCATGACATTCATCTGCACAGATCTGCACATTCCTTAAACACCACATAAGCCCCCTTCCTTTTCTGGTCTATTTTGGAGTACTGCATGGGCACTTCTCCTGTAGCCAGCAGTACATTTATTAAATTGAATGCATGCTTACTCACAGCTGCCAAAAGCACCAACTCATTCACTTTAAAAGCACCAAAGGCGGCAATAATGAACACCACTCTTAATAAAGGGGTCTCCCTCCTACAGCTGGATATCTGTGGTCACACCTTTAATAACTTGACAGGGTTTCCACTGTAGTGGATAATCTGTCTTCTCTCCAGTCCCTTCTCCTCCTGGAAAACCCTTCCAAGAGCTTATATATTACTAAATACCTTCATGGGTCTGACAAACCCACCAGCCTACCCCAATGGGACGGGCCCACTAGCTGGCCAGATATAGTGGAGGGATCCAACTGCTTGCAGTGGGCCAAAGACACCACATATTGCACCACCTGCACGCTATGCAGGTAGGGGGCCAACCATACTAAAAAGCCCAGGCTGTGCACTAAATCCTGTGAACTCTGAAAATCTGGACTTAGAGGCCCCCAGAGTCTGCAGGGCTACCAAGTCCTCAACTAGTACCTCGGCTGTCATGAGCCCAGGTTCCAGAGTTGTTGGGGCACCGCCCACAAATCCCTGCTGCCCAGTGGAGCAAGTTTCCAGAATCTCATATTGAAATTGAAAGAGCGCATCAGAAACGCCATTCCCAGGACCTACACTGCATTGAAAAGGATGCTAAAGAACCGGCAGTTTGAAATGAAGACCCTCACCAGCATCATTACCAGAGCTGTGTTAGCCAACTATGTATGGTGGTAAATCACTGATTTCTATGACTACAGATTGAGCTGAGCATTTGGCCTTTTCATAGACTTTAAGGTCAAAAGGGACCATCATCATAATTTTCTCCAGTATATTGCAGGCCACAGAATCTCACCTATCCACTCCCATAATAGACCCCTAACCTATATTTCCTGCTACAGTTGCAGATCACCTACATGCCTTTGCAGGCAGTTTCATCATACCGTCTGTGATGTTTCCCCCTGCAATCTGGATTGGTATGTCACTGTGTCACCCAGTCCCTGATTCTTGGAGCCCATCTTGCACTGGTCCTGCTGCATGAACCACCCATTCTTAGATCAGCTCACTCAGCCTCCTGCAAGCAAGCGGCTCATACCTTAGTAAGTGAGTGATTTTCGCCAACCACTCATAAGACTCTGCAGTGGAGTGACCCCCAACCAACACACCCAGTCCCAGATTCAACCCTAAGAACTGCTGTTTTATAGAGTTCAGGGCCGCTCCCTGGACTCTGCAAGCTCATTGGTTAGTCAATTTATCCACTGCTTTAGATAAAACAAACAAATAAGTTTATTAAGTACAGAAAGATTTTAAGTGATTGGAAGCCAGAATAATATTTCAGATTTGACCGTGAAGATATAAAAAAGCAAATCACATTCTAAACTAATCTTAACACTGCAGTGGCCTTACACTCTTTGATGTTATCTTACCACAAGCTAGCTAATTCCTTCAGCCAAGCTCCTCTCCTGCAGTCAGTCTTTCGGTTGCTGGATGTTGCTTCATAGATGGATTACAAGGGAGAATGCCAGAGACCAAAATGCCTCTCATTTTAACAGATTCTCCTGCTACGCCCCAGCGTTAGATGATCAGCAATGTCCTACTTGGCTTCCTTCATTTAAATCAAGTGCACATAACATTATCAGACGCTCAGGCCAGTCCATTGTCCCTGTATGCATGCCTCAATGAGGCATGAACTCTCACTTTGCTTTGTGTTTGCATCATGTGAGACATTTACTTGGGAATGTTACATATCAGAGCTTCATAACCATACATGTGACATTGCAGAAACATGCTACCATAACAACAATGTTCAATATGTCATCGGTATTGCAAAAATCCCTTATATGACACACTTTGCATTAAACAATACACAGTTACACCATAAGGGTGACCATGAATGATACACAAATCACACCCTAAGGGTGAACATGTGGTACAGCAAGTCACACCATCTGCTCCATAAACTTATCAAGCTCAGTCTTTAAGTCAATCAGTTTGTGTTTAAGTCAATTTTTGTCCCCACTGTTCCTCTAAGATTGTTCCAGAACTTCATTCCTCTGATGATTAGAAAACAATCTAATTTCAACCCTAAAATTGTTAATGGCAAGTTTATATCCATTTTGCATGCCAGAAACCATTTCTCTACACATCTGATCTACAAATTCCAAAGGGGTAGCTGTGTTAGTCTATTGTAGAAAGACAACAGAGTCCTGTGGCACTTTTAAAGACTAACAGATTTATTTATCGCATGAGCTTTCGTGGGAGAAAATCCCACTTTGTCAGACGCTTTGACACACACTCCTCTGCATTTAATTTCCTCCCATTCTGTAAGTTTCCTATCTTCAAATCGTCTGACGAAGTGGGATTTTCTCCCACGAAAGCTCATGTGATTAATAAATCTGTTAGTCTTTAAAAGTGCCACAGGACTCTGTTGTCTGATCTACAAAGTTCACTGTTTCATATAAGCGATCATTATTTAATATTCATCTATTCTGTCATATGTATTCATGGCATTTACAGAGAGAATGAACATGTAGCCAGCCCCAAGGAACTTGCAATCTAGAATTGTCATAACACAACGCATGTATGGATGAGAACAGGAAAGAGGAGAGAAGTAAATCTCAGCTATAGAGATCAGTGTGTGTGTATGCATAAAATGATCTTTGTAATGGAATTCCTTTGTATAAACACCTCCTTTATGGGGTGCTGGAGGATGCAAGATTGGATTGTAATATGTAATAATTCATACATTACATTTGTATTTAGTAAAATTAAAAAACATTTTGACAACTAAGGCATTGAAAGTCCAGATTCTCTGATCTGTTAAGACTCCTTTGAGCTGCTCTGACTGTGGAAAACATGCATAACATCAGGTTAAATGGCTCCTGAGGATTTCCCTGGCATGAAGAGAACCGTCAGAGCTGACAGATGGCTTTATCTAGGTATTAGAGCAGGGTCAAAAACATGAAAAAACAAGTTAATCAAAAATGTTGAAATTTCAATGTTGTTTTCTATATTGCAGGGGTCAGATGAAAAAAATATCATTTTTTACATGTTCATTAAACTCATATGTATTCTTGCAAAAAATCTTTGTTTTCCTTCCCTTTCTCTTCTGTGTTGCCACTGACTGCAATAAAACCAAAATTCTTTTTTTCATTTTTTACGTTCTGTTGCTTTGTGATTTTTTTCAAAGCTTTTTGAAAAGTTACACAGTGGGAAATGGAAAATGAAACACTAACTTTTCCATTCTGTAACCTTCCAAAGCTGAGAAAGTTTTGTAAAGTTGCAAAAAGGCAAAAGTGGAAAGAAGAAATGAAAAATGAAACACAGAGGGGAAAACACGAGTATTATTCACTTTATTGCATTCATTGTAAAAGGGGAAGATACAGAGAGGAAAATAGAAAAATTCAAAAGCTGAAAATCCAAGGTTTGATGAAAATACCAAAATATATCTTTTAAAGATGTTTCTGCTTCAAAAAATAGATAATTTTAAAATGTCCGTTTTAGCGGGTAATTATATAGTCCTCATCACTGTAAAATCTGAACACCACACGTGAAAAATTTATTTTCAGAACACCCCTGTGAAGATGGCTTAAATGACTTGCCAAGTCACATAGGAAGTTTGGCTGTCTACACTGGGGAATTTAGGTCGACTTTACTAAGTCGACTTTAAGTTGACCTTATTAAGTCGACTTAGAGAGTCCACACAGGACTCCTAAGTTGACATAAGGTGGGCCATACTAAGTCAACTTAGAGAGCCTACACTAGACTGTCTAAGTCGACTAGTTACGTCCAGGGGGAGGCAAGGCTCCTTTGGAGAAGGGAGCTCCCTTCTGCTCGGGACCAGCTTCCCGCCTCCCGGTCTCTCCAGCCAGGGTTCCAGCGGGGGATCCCCTCCCACTGGAGCCCTGGCTGGGGAGCCTTTCTCCCCAGGACAGCGGCTCCCCTGGCAGGAAGGCATGTGATGCTCCCTTCCCTCTCCCCCCCCTCCCCCCCCCCCCCCGCCCTAAGTCAACCAAGTCGACTTAGGGCATCCACACTGCTGAAGTCGACTTAAGAAGTTGACTTAAGCAGTAAAGTCGATGTAAAACTAGGTTTTACAAAGTCAACTTTACTTTTCCTTAAGTCGACTTAAGGAAACTCCAGTGTGGACGCAGAGTAAATTAAGTCGACTTAAGCAGGCTTAAGTCGACTTAATTTACAAGTGTAGATGCACCCTTTGGGACAGAGCTGGGAACTGAGTTCTGGTCTCCTGCCCTGAGCCTCAATCCAGTGTATTATCCATAGCATCATCCTCTACATCCTCTGCAGCCTCCACATTGTCCCTTTGTGACCCAGTTTAAGGATCATAGCTTGCACTGTGGCAATTCCCAGCTGCTGGAATGACCCGTGCTGTGGTAAATGAAATGTAGTTGCAATAAGGATTGATATGACCTCCATCAAATCTCAGGATTAAGGAATGCCACAGTGGCATAAAAACACCTTTGCCCCCCCTCATCCTCTTGGATCCTGAATTGAAACCACAACTGGACCTGAGACTCAAGCTGAACACTTCTAAACAAAGATACCCTTTAAGATATAGCCTGCATAAACATAAAAATGCTATTTAGATCACCCCTTTCTTAATGGGTGGTTTATTCCTTCTGATGTGGCTTTCTGGCATCTCCCATAACCTGCACATTCTATCGGTGTTGCAAACACAGTCCATTTTAGCATTGTGTAGTGTTTCTGAAATTCTTGCAAAGACTTGATAAATTTTGCAAATATTTAGAAAAAGAATTAATGTAATACATGTAAAGAGCTGCATATATTTGATAATCTTTAACCAGTTTAATAAATCCTGTCCCATTTTAACAAACATTGGATTAGGGCTACACTTATTATAAACAAATTAATGATGAAAATATGTAATATGTATAGTGTATATGCAGTTCCTGTTTTTATTTTTATTTTTCAATGTCCAGGAAAATAGCTATAGACCATGCTATGGATTAAAACTACTTCATTGTGATTCAGGAAAAACACATACTGCTCACACCATTAACAAGACAACCATTTAACTGCTAACATGCTGCTAAGAAAACACTTTTTGGTCTACATTTATCTAAAAATAACTATATCATGACACCACTGTTATATTGTAAAGTCAAAATCGCAGTGATCTAAGTGGTAGTGGGGACAATTCAGAAAAAAGCTTACCTGAATGTATGAATTAGTAATGAAAAAGAGCTGCTTGGAGTATGCCCTTAATCCATCTGTGTTTACACATACTCCGTCTTCTGAAGGGCAACATAACTGACATTTCCAATTTGTAGTGAAGCACAACATGTATATAACCTTGTGTGGGTCATGCTTTCTCATGTTCTAAACTTAAAACGTTAAAAAAAAAGTTCAAAATCAAACAAAAAACATTTCTTTTACAACTTTTCAATTTGCCAAAAAAAAAAAATCTGTATTTTTGGAATTGGAGTGGAGGAAGTAAGAGCAATAAGACAAGAAAATTATTTTAAGCAGCAGCAATTTGAGTAGTCATTTAGGGACCAAAGTTGCTGTAGTCAGTGCTACAAATGAGGAAGCTGTAGTAAAGATGTTAACTGATGAGAGTTGGGATGAGAGTTTTGACTGTGTGGACAGATGGGAAAGGACAGATTTTGGAGATATGTAAATAAATGGCAAGATCTAGACATAGAGTGAATATTTGGGTCCAGTGACAGGCTGAATCAGGGAGAACAGATTATGTGCCTAAGTGACAGGAGGATGGTGGTGTTGACCATGGTGATAAAATGGGGATAGAGAGGACTTGGGTGAGGAAAGGAGAAATCAAATGCTGATGGCTCTGGTAAATTTAAGATAGCATTTGGAGATCCCTAAATGGATGTTGGAGAGACAGGAAGAAGAGCAGATTGGATGAGGAAATAGCTCAGTCGGTAGAAAGACAAATGTGGGCCACGCAATCAAAAGAATACCTAAAGTCATGGTTGTGAATAAGAACATCTAGCATTTGGATGGTGAGAGAAGGGGGCAAAGGACAGAGTCTTGAGGGACACACCCAGGAAAGGTCCCAAGGTCCCCCTAGCCCCTAGAAGTCGACCTAGGCATCCAGTGTGGACGCTCTAGGTTGACTTTATAAGTTCCCCTTTAAATCGACTTTAATTTTAAGTGTAGACATACTAAGTCGACTTAACTTAGTTAAGTCGACTTAAAATTACAAGTGTAGACGTACCTGAGAGAGCAATGAAGTTAAGGATGGAATTAAGGCTGTGAGGTGAAACCTCTATAGATCAATTCCTGGCTATAAGTGAGAGCCATTTCAGTGGTGCATTGAGCACGGAAGTCAGACTTAAGAGGATCAAAGACTAGAATTAGTGAGAAAATTTAAAAAACAACCTCCAAAACTCCATGGTTGTAGATAACATGTTCGTTGAGTATGAAGACGAAAGAGAGAAGAAAGATTGGGAAATAGTTTGAAGCTGAAATAAGACCAAGGGTCGGATTTTAAAGATAGCTGAAGACCAAGACATATTTATTCTACAATGGAAATCCATCTAATTAAAGTGATATGTTGAGGAGAAAAGTAAGCGAGACAGGTGAGAGCAAGGATATGAGATAAAAATGGGATATGAGTATTTGTGCCAGCTGCCATAAGAGATTACAAGTATTCTATGATTTCTAAAGAAGGGTCTTTGATGAGAATTTTATAAAATTTAATGTATTATAAATTGTTTTAAAATTTCAGAATGTGGAAAAAACCCAAGTTTATAGACAACAGGGAGAGAGATTTTCAAATTAATCTCTGAAATCAAAATCAGTTGTCAATTGTTCTAAAGCATGAACCTCTACAGAGATGAAACTCAAATAAGCTTGCAGAAAATTTGCAGAAAATCAAATCAGTTGTCAATTGTTCTAAATCATTAACCTCTACAGAGATGGATCTCAAATAAGCTTGCAGAAAATTCCTAGCAAACTTAAAATTATCATTGATTTTCTCTATGCTAACTGCTGGGAAGGATATCTTGAACAAAAGTTACCTTTCTTGATGCTTCTGGTGGAATTACTCTATGATTTCTGAATGAATTTCTCATTGTGTCTATGGTCTCAAGTCAGCCTGCTGAGCCACTAGAAGAATCTTTGCTCACACATGATATTAACTGCAATAATGTATCCACTATAGTTTGGGGAAAGCCCACTCCTGCCATAGTGACAGAGCAGATGAAAAGGATGTGGTTCATTTCAGCTGCAGCAAGTTAACACTGCACCATCAGGACAAGTTGCAGGCTACTGTTGAGAGTCAGTCTTCATTTTACACATTCAGAGACAATTATTTCCTACAAGCTTGCAACCCAAACATTACAATAATCTTTTTTTAAAAAAATTCTTATTTTAATAGATATGCATAGTAAAACTATTCATATAATCTCATGGGCAGAGACTTGATCTCTTAGAATGTTCCGATTTGTTTAATAACATACAGACAGATCCTCAGTCCTGTTTCCTCTCCATTTCACTGTGAAAGGCATAGATAGTAAGTTGGCGGCATGCTGGAGGCCTGACTCAATAATCTCTTATTAAATAATTATTATAAACCAAGATTGGGGAAAAAAACCTCACAGCTCTTTCACAAACAAACAAAAAAGATACATTCTTCATTTGGCTTTGTTGATAACTCAACTTCACCTGTATGCTCTGAATAAGAGTTCAGAGGAACTGAAGGTTTGCATTAGTTTACTGAGAGATGGAGTTTCTCCGTATGTTAACAACTAATTTCTTTTTTTTTGGACAGGTCTAAGTATCTGAAAAAAAACTCAGTTGGAATCTTGATGCACTGAGAACAAGAAGTTTTCTGAGAAATGTAAAGAAGATTAACCAGAGAAATCCCTGTTGAAAGAATGCAGAGAAAGATTGTTGCAAACTTTCTGGCCCTGTCTATACCAAGATTTGAAAACCCCTAAGGCACTAGATCAAATCTCAAAGACAGAACCAAGAAGGGTTACATCAATCTTCTCCTGCATTTCTCCAACAGAGAGTTCTGAGCGTTGCATTTTTCAGAACGCTTCTTCATCTTTCTAAATCAAGATTTATAGAAACATAGGTCTGGAAAGCACCTCGATAGATTATCTAGTCCAAATGTTGCACTGAGGCAGAATTAAGTATTAACTAGACCATCCCCGACAGGTGTTTGTTTACTCTGTTCTTAGAAGCCTCCAGTGACAGAGATTCCACAACCTTTCTAATTAATTTGTTCCAGTGCTTAACTATCCTGACAGATAGGAAGTTTTTCCTAATCTAAATTTCCCTTGCTGCAATTTAAGCCCATTACTTATTGTCCTGTCCAGTGGATAAGGAGATCAATTTATCATTCACCTCTTTATAACAACCTTTTGCATAGTCAACAATTGTTATGTCCCCTTTCAGTCTTCTCTTCTCCAAATGAAACAAACTGCCTTGTTTCAGATACTTAGTCCTGCCATGAACATATTGGTTTTCTTGGTCCCTGTCACAGGATACATTCACTGCTCCAACAGCCCCTTGTGGTTGGGTTGGAGGACTCAGGAGGATTAGCTCTCACCTCATATTGTGCCCCCTTCCTCTGCTAACTTGTTCGCTCCATGGCCCCTCTGATTCTCTAGGACTGACGGTACTCTCTCTCTCTCTCTCTCTCTTCATGACTCAGTTATAGTCCCCCCTTCCAGAGTATCAATGTCTCACCAGACCAACTGTCCCGAGGCCCCCTTCACCAGTCCTATACCACTTCCAGTGATTGGTAGGGGAACCTAGCCTACCTGTTACTCCAGCTCCCAGCCCTGAGTCCCTATAATCATCAGCCAAGGTCTACAAAGTTTCAACCTTTATTGCTCTTTCCCTGGGCTTTTTCCTACTCCAACTTCCAGAGACTTTTGCCCCTGCAATGCCTCTGGGTAAAATCTTTCCACGGGCTAGGATCCTAGGGATTTTACTCCCCCTAGGTTTAGTGTTATGCACTTCTCTATGTAGACTCAGTCCCTATAGTCCCCTTCTGTTCTCAACATCCTGGCTTCTTACAAACCAGCCAGACTTCAATTAACACTTAGCACTTAAGCCTGACTCTCCTCCAGGTGTGGCCTATGACGGTAATTGTCCCTTTCTGAGCCACCTGTGTACCCCCCCATTATAGACCCCAAATAGTCTGTGCTGAGATTTGAAAATATAATAGCACTAAAAAGTGACAACATGATTTCCTACCTCACCATAGAGAGTGTTTTTACCGTATTTTTCGGACCATAAGATGCACTTTTTTT
>ML685763.1:7600897-7617309 GCA_007922175.1 Pelusios castaneus | reverse complement strand
TTCCTTTTCTCTTCTTCACCTTCCTTTCTCTTTCCTTCCTTTCTCTTCCCTTCCTCTTCTCTTCTTTGCCTTCCTTTCTCTTCCCTTCCTCTTCTCTTCTTTGCCTTCCTTTCTCTTCCCTTCCTTTTCTCTTCTATTTAGTTTACCGGTACTATTTGGTTCAGAATATTTTTTTCTTGTTTTCCTGCTCTAAAAACTGGGTGCGTCTTATGGTCAGGTGCATCTTATGGTCCGAAAAATACGGTATATTACTTGATGGCATAGACACTAAAGACAGGAGTTTCCAAAGGACCATTGCCCCCCACTTTTTCGATGGGGCAATATGCTCGCTCTCTCTCTCTCTCTCACACACACACACACCCCGGTAAGCTGAACTCAGCTAAAGTACTACAAGAGGGGTGGGGCCACGTGACCCCAGGCCCCCGACCTGAGCTGGCTGGCATAATGGTGGAGCCCCTTCCCTGCTGACATGACAGAGGGACAGCCAAATTTGAACAAGTGGCATGGTGACCATTATCTTTGCATCCCACACAAACACTTTTTCAGTCCTTCTGCCACCCCTGCTTGATGAACCTGTAGATCATTCCAGGCAAGAGCTTGGTAAAAGAGGAGAAATAATTACTGTGAGAAGTAGCCATATTACTGATCTACCATGTCAAAAAACATTTTGAAGCAATAAGGTAAAACGAAATAATCAAAATTCTGTATGGAATTTATACAATATGGGAGAAAAATGCATGCCTTTATTGCAACAATGAAGGTAGTTTCTATAGGAGTATGCTGGATATATCGAAACAGCTGCAGATATTATAGATATTATACAGCATTAATATTTGAAAGTTTGAATAGGTTTTCACTATATGGTCAATCCATCAGTCACAACTCATTTCTTTGGAAGCCCCTTCTCCTCAGACATCAGTAAGTACTTTGGAGTTCACCAACTCAAATGGATTGGCACTTATTTTAATTGGCAGCAACAGGGCTAATATTGTAAATTGTGATATGCCTTGATAACCAGCATGCATCAAACTTTATCAGGAAAGGAGATATACTCCAAACAGGAAGAGACACAGTGCTGCTGAGAATCCCTCATCAAATGCAATAGAATATGAAGGTACAGCTCCGTTTTTTTTAGTTCTGCCATCTAGTAACAATTCAGAACCCTGAGGACACTGTCTTAGCCAGAGATCTGAAATGCAAACAACAGTAACGTTGACAACCCAAGACCAGGCATAGAGACAGAGGACTTGAAAGCTTCCTGGAAAGTTTTGTGTGAACACATGGGTTTTATGTGAAGCAGAAACATATTTATATCTTAAATTTTACAAGGATAAGCTAGGTAACTCATTTTATTGATTGCTAGAATCCCCCAGAAGATTTCAGTGAAGAGAAAACCTGAGGTCATGATACAGAAAAACCATTTAACAGTAGAAGACTTTAACTAATGAAATCTCTCCAACAAGAAAAGTTTTAGGGTATGACTTAGCCCCAAGGAACTATCATTCAAATCACTCAAGTAGCAGAACACTCTCATGCCCTCTTTTTCTTGAAGACTCATTCCTTCAGATCCCTTCTGAGTGCCTCTGGTAATTTGTTATAAGATCCCTTAGCAGGAAGTGATAAGCCTCAATAAAATCAGATTCCTTTGATAACCACGATGTTAGTCATCCAACAAGATAACCAGAGATGCTTTGCAGAAACTCTCAACATGGGAACTTTAATCCATGCAGCACTTCCATTCCAGAATCTGTCATTTCATTCAGAAGGTACAACCAACCAATGGGACATCCACAGTCCAGGGGAAAGATCAGGACTCCACTTAGAAAAAAATAATAAAGGGATGATCAAGGTGTGCCAACCAACACAGAGCTGAGCAAAGTTTTCGTATTGAATCTTGAAAAGCAGGTAAAACTCTTGGTTTTAGCAAAACAAGTAAGGCGTTAAAGATTAACACATTTATTTTTTTCGTGAGCTTTCACGGATGAAGTCCCACTTCATCAGATGGTTTTAGGTTTTCCATTAGAAATGGAAAAGTTGCCCCACAATTACAATTCTTTCAGCTGAACCTTTGACTAATCTTTGTGACTGTGGGTTGAGTTATAGGCTGAATTCAACCCTCTCTAAAGGTACTGAAGGGAAGCAAAACTCAGTAGAAATCAATGTTGCACGTTTTAAGGTTGGAAATATGCAAAACTGCTGAGCTTCATAGAATTCCCACCTGAAAATGTAAGTCTCTTCTCAGCACTCTGGGGAGGGAAGCATTTTGTCAGCAACTCAGTCCAGGTTCACTCAATTTAGCCTACGTTCACCTGGAACTTAAAGCAAAACTCAAGAGCTGTATGCTTAGGTGTAGGCAACTCTAACTCCAGCATCCAAGCCTATGTGTGCTCATTTGTTTAGTGTTACATTAGCAGAAGCAGTAACTTTGTAGAAAGATGCCAAAGGGAAAAAAAACATGGAAAAGAGATGGTGTAGAGTTCCGCATCACTGGCGGGCTCGGAGGGCGCCCCCTTCGGGTGCCTCAGGGGAATTAGCAGGGGCGGGCGCCCTTCTCGGCACAGAGTCAATTGCCCTTGGCCCCTCAGGTGGGGCAGGGCAGGTACAGAGTCACAGACCTCCTCGTAGGGTTGCTAGGGGTTTGAGCACTCCAGGTGGTTAGGGAAAAGGGTGAGGGAGGGGATGCAGGCCCACCCATCTCCACTGCATCCCAGCCCAGGGCCCTATCCAGTAGCAGAGTGGTCTGCCACTGGGGTCAGCGGGGCTCCCGCCAAAACACACTGACCTCCGGCAGCTCCACCACCCACTATGTGGCAGCCAGCCACCCCTGGGCCACTTCCTCCCACCCTGGGGTTTGGGGTACCTGTATCCGCAGATTCTCCCTCTGGATCCTCAGGGTAGATTGCTCAGGGGATCCCAACCAGACTCTCGGTATCCATAGGCAGTAGGTCTGGGAACTCCTGTGGCTCCTCTGCAGAGGGCAGCTCCAGGTCATAGGGCCCAGCAGCGGGTGTCTGTTCCTTGGGGTCTTCAGCCAAGGGGGGTTCCTCGAGGTCACAGGGGATCAGCAGTTCCCCAGGTTCCTCCAGGGAGAGGGGCTCCGCACAGGGTTCCTGGGGGAGCCAGGGAGGCTTTCTCTGGACTCTAGGCTCAGGAATCCCCTCCCAGTCACTAGGACCCAGTAGGCTGGGTGGGCCATATTGCACTCCAGCCCAGGGTCTCCATAGTTGACCTTCAGCCAAGGCCTAGCCTAGTCCGTGGCCTCCCAGGCAGCACATCCTGCCTCCACGGCTGCTCCAGCCCTACTGAGCTGTCTGGCTTGGCTTTTATACCTCCCCTTCCTGCCTGGGCCCCGCCCCTCCACTTCTGGGGCTGCAGACCTGTAGTACTACTGTCTGGCCAGGAGGGGCGTTCAGGACTATCCTCCGGCCCAGGCTCAGAGGAAGGCCAGGGTCCTTTTCTACAGATGGTGAGAGGCTTACCTGTGCTATGGCCACGCTGTTTCTGCTCTTATTGTAGAATCCCTCAAGTTCATTATCTTGCCAAGAGTGCTGGGTGGCAAATCAAAAGATATCACATACTTGGCACATGCCTAGTGCAGGACTTGGCTATTCAGTTTGCACATGCACACACACACTCACCTCATCAGAAGACTCCATGAAGCTTTCCCCTCTCTCACCTTTTCCATCTTCTTCCTACTTAAAACAGAAAAATTCCCTTACTTCCACCCAGCCCCACAGATCTGGCTGCTGATGGGGCACCCCAACCAAACAGCTACCCCTATAACCATATTCTTCACACATCTTTTGCCAGTAATGTCCTTACACTTGGCAGGGTCAAAAGAAAGAAGTTTAAGCTATGAGTTGTTGTTGAGACTTCCGTGGCTCAAAAGAGAGCTAATCTGGCTTGTGCTTATGACTGGCACTTGCTGCTACTTGCACACTGTCCAAGGGACATTGGAAAACCAGACAAATACATGAAAAAATTTTTGCTGGATGTTTCTAATGAGGACTGACTGATCCCAATGATGCATTGTCTCAGCAGCAGTCAGGTCACTCTCATAAAGAGATTTTACCTGAAAACATTAAGTTTGCATCTGGATCCAGATATCTTGGATCATCATATATACGTGTGTCCAGGGTTGGAAGTGACATTTGGTTATCTGGAGTTTGTCTTTGATTTGTTATAGAGATAAGAGCCAGTGCAAAGTTCACAGCCAGATCTGAAATTCCCCATATTGAACTGATAGTCAGATCAGAGTTTTGGAAATGGGGACATGCCAAAACCCATAGTATCAGAGTGGGAAATAATACAAAAAGAAAGGAAACAAAAGAAGAGTGCAAATAAGAGAGAAAATCTAATTGCTGAATTACACTGTGGACTTGGCACACAACTCTTGCCTTTCACTATCCACTCAGTTTACCACAGTTCAGAATACTGATCAAGGTGTGATGCTATCTGGATCTAGGGGACCGTTTATGATATTATTTTGTATTAATATCTCATAATTGCTATAAATCATAGGAACTATGTCATGTTTGGTATTAATAGAAAGGTAGTAATTGGCTGGGAATGATTGTATGGTTTATGGGTAGGAATTGCATCTGTATTAGAAGTTAAGAGTATGTTTGCTATATCTATACTTCAACATGTATGATTCGGGGAAACTCCCCAAACAGGATGTCTACAGCCATTGTCCCCTTAATGGCCCATTAAGGGAGCTCCCAAGTACAATGGGCCCAGGGAGAAACCTGTTGAGCCACTAGGACTTGAACATGTGACTCAACTCCATTTTGATTGGAGAGAACTGCACACAGCATGGAGAAGACCAGAGGTGATAAAAGGCAGCAGCCCCGACTCCATCTTGTCTCAAGTCCCCAGTCTACAGCCAACACCTATCTCTGGAACTATTCCTCTGTGACCGGACAAAGGACTGAGGCCCACCCCGTTACTGGATGCTTACCAGAGGAACAAGCCTGCAAACTCCAGAGGAACAAGCCTGCAATCTGCTTTACATGAACTTGCAATCATTTGTATGTATGTGATTCACTGTGACCCTTTAACATCTCTCATACTTTGCTTCTTTTCATTTTATATTAAACCTTTAGTTGTAGATACTAAAGGATTGGCTACCAGTGTGGTATTTTGGGTAAGATCCAAACCTATATTGTTCTGTGTGATGTGGCTGGCCCTTTGCGGTCAGGAGAACCTATATCTTTAAGGGACTGTGTGGCTAGGTGGGAGCCAGAGGAGCTGGAGTGCAATAAAGGGAGCTGTTTCTATTTTGGGCAGATTTCTTGGTACCCAGTGTGGGGAGCCAGAAGCCTGGTTGTGACTGAGAGGGAGACTGGTTTAAGTACCACCCATCAGTGTTTGGGGAGTTTGGCTCCCGATTTTGCAGCTCGCCCTGATTTTTGCACATCCAGGAGGTTATCCCAGGAGGCCCTGGTCACACAAGGCACTTAGTTATAATTATGAAAATAGCTCAGGAATCCCAGTTTGTCAATAATTTCATTGAAAGGACTTATCTGGAACAGAAGAATAGCAATTCCTACAGGACTTTTTGTAGTCTTATATCTCATGATCATCTACTTCTATTTGTTCCAAGGGATAAATGAGTGTCCCTGATTCAGAATGAAACATCACAGTATTGCATCATACATATCTGTTTTTCTTTATTTGCCCTGCATGCTCATTTTCAAGGTCTGTCTGATGAATCTTAATAGTTAGAGATCCTATTGATACAGTTGGATTTAGAATTTAATAAGCCAAATTGTCAAATAGTCCTAATTTCTGTATGTGTTGAATTTTTTTTTATTAAAGTAGACATTTCCACACAAACTGGTTCATTTGCACACTTGGCTACCCAATTTGCATCTTTAAACACCCACAAGTGTGCATGAACAGCACACAAGCAAATAAATACAACTGCAAATCAAGTAATTAGAAAACTTGAGTGCGCAAATGTCAACTTCCATGTGCCAACAGATGCATGCATAACTGTGTGCCCAGAAATCAGAGGCCCTCTGAAAATATCCCTGTCTCTGAAAAATGCAACATAAGTTCATTCTCAGACAGGGGAGGAGAGAAAAAACTTCCCACAGACCTATTTAAAAACACACTTCAGCATTATAATATACAACTACACGGACCAGCAAGTTGGCTTGATAAATTTGTGGGAAAATTCCAAAATGCCTCTTTATTTTATGAATATATTTATTATTTTCCTTCAAATTTACACATTTTTACAAGATGGTACTATTTTATGCTACATTTTGCACTCTGCATATGTTTGTTTAATACTGCATGATTGGGATATTTTGAATAATGAGTTAGAAAGTGATGAATGGATTGCTCTCTGAGCCTGATTTTCAAAAAGCATCCAACTGCACACATAAATTACACAAACTACTTGATACATGATATTAGCATGACTGTTCATGCAATTATAGCGATAACTATATGAACAAACAGCCAAGTTCTCAGCATTTTGCACACACACTTACAAACATACGGAGAAGACTTTGCAAGTCTCAGATTATCTGAGATAGGCATCCATACGTGACTTGCTGTGGAAGCCATTTATCCATGCCAAACCTCCACCTCTGTGGAGATTTACCAGTCACTAGCATACAGTGCTTATATCACAACAAATAAGTCATAGTTAATTCAATATTGAGTTACAATGGACAAAATTTTACTCTCACTTCCACTGGTACTAATCTACGGAAATTCAATGGAAGAATTATACCAGTAAGAGATCAGAATTAGACCAAGTACCATTCACCTGGCCTGACAGCTTCGCATCACCTCCTTGATCTTCCAAGGTCAAAGACCTTTCCCAACTCCAAAGCAGATCATAATTCAAATACTATATTTACAGGCACAGGCTCCCTTTTTAATAGCACTACTTATGAATTCATTTTCCTTTTATGATAACCCCATTACCACTTGCAAATCTTAAAGTGGGCCAGGGGGCACTCATGTTTCTGGGAGAAAGGAACCTCCTAAGCAATTTCTGAGGCAATGTTACTACCACCATCATCATCATCTACTTATTTCTGCCCTTGATCACATCCTCTGAAAAGCTGGGAGATGTGAAACTTGAGCTACCCAGGGGCCTCTGAACATCCCATACTTGAAGGTCTCCAAAGTGGTGCAGACCATCTCCAATTTCTATGCTGATCATATATCTCCTTCTGAAAAGGGGAGGGAAGCGGGAGGAATGAATGCTAGAGAGTAACAGAGACTAGGCTAATCATATTTCTCCTTCATAAAAGAAGGTGAGTGTGTGTGAGAGAGGAAGAGATTACACACAGAGGAGCTACAGAATTTTAAACACATGGATATGTTAGCCATGTGCAAAAGTTTCCTAGCAAGAATATTTCCTTTTGGACAATTTCACAAATGTAATCTGGATCAAGTCTGTCTTACGCGAGAAAGGTTAGCTTTCTTCTATAGTCATGCACAAATGGCTAGGAGTAGCTGGATATGGTCCCATCCTATAATCTGAAAACAGAAATAAATTGAAAGATTTATAAATTGAAGGTCCAATTCTTCAGCTACATTGGTTCAAAGATGGTGAAATAAATGACTAAAGCATTCACACAAAATGCTTTATGAAGCAGATCTAATGTGCAGGTTTTGTGACCTGCAGTGACTTTAACTTCTCAGTAAATCAAAAAGCTTAACAAATATTAAGATGGCAAAGATTACCTGTGTGTGCCAGATTTTATCTTTTATCTGTTATCATTTAGGAAATGAAAAGCTTGACTCAGAAATCAGTCAGTCAGTCATGTGACTCAGGCAAGCTGGCAGCCTCACAATTCAAGGATCTGCAGCAGGAGACAGAAATTCCACTTTTATTGATTAGTTTTCAATCCTTAAGAAAATTGTGTGTGTGGGGGTGGTGGTATTGGTGATCAAATGAGTTTTTTAATCAGTGCAATGTTTTCTAAGTTGCATTGCATGAAAAAATAAATGATGACCTACAGAAGACAGCCAAACCTGGTTCAGATAGTGGGAGAGTTCAGGGTCATCACCCTATTTGATCTAGTGAGGCCTTGAGTTTTTGGGGAGGCACTGACTTGACAAATCACAGGCCGCTGTATTCTACCTCACCAGCCATTGGATTAGATAAGAAACTTGTTTCCAGATCAGATTTCCTTGCCAGAGGCTGAACCAAAATTTTAATGGCTCACAGCTCACAAGACAAGTCATAGTTCGGGCAGAGCAATCCCATGATTTCAACAGATTTGGGTAACATTGCTTTGCCCTCCCTTTCAGGATCTCTAGAGGGTGTGGGAGGCAGCATGCCC
Source organism: Pelusios castaneus (assembly GCA_007922175.1). NCBI lineage: Eukaryota > Metazoa > Chordata > Testudines > Pelomedusidae > Pelusios > Pelusios castaneus. The sequence continues at coordinate 7,608,994 of ML685763.1, read as the reverse complement.
TGCTTACAAGAGGTGGGTGATTTTCATCCCTGGAGCCTTAAAGCACACCAGAGAACTTAAGGGGCAGTTTATAGGTGGGATATTGGGAGAGAGAGGATAAGTGACCTGCCTAAAGCTACACAGTGACCAAGTGGCAAAGCCTCAATTAACTCTCACGGGTTTTTGACTTCTAATCTTACACTCATATCATCAGGAACTCACCCATTTTCTCCATTAACATAGTCATAGTGCTGCTCCTTTTTCTGTGCAGGAATCAGAAGGCTCCCTGATGCCTATGGAATGCCCAGCACAAAATCAAATAATTTGAAAAGTATTACAAATAAACCCTGATAGTACAAACACCAGTTGATATTAGGCATCCACAGACTGAAAATCATGTACCTAGCCCAAAGGGAAGAAAATATGAGCATATGCATGCTCTGACCTGCCATCTTTTAAACTTACTTTGACTACCTTGGTTTAAACAATTCTAAAGCGGATGCCTTCCCCCTGAATGAATTTTGAAAAGATGTTTGATGGCTTCCACACTGCCCTTTCAAGGCTCACAAATGATCCATTGTGGAACAGCATCAGGACCTATCGCAACTGACTGTAGACTTCTACCAACAGAGCTAATGTAGTGACTGCATTAAAAGTGGTAGGTTTCCACTTCCATATGGACCAGTCACTAGATAGGGGCAGGACACACTCAACCAACCTATTACAACAAAATATAAAGGAGTCAAATTCTTGCAAGCTCCAGGGTGATTCACATCAATTATGAAAGCTCGGCTACATAATGGGTAAATGCATTCCTTGTCTTCGGTTCTTAATAAGGTTTCATTTACCTATTCATTTTTCTGTCCTTCAGGTTCTTACTAAAATGAATAGCTACCATCTCTCAGGCCCTTCCCTTTCACATTCTTCCCAATAGGATGGCATCACAGCATTTTGCAGTAATGCTGTTTGTGATAGAAAGTGTCAAGTGCCTCTTTATATACAGTTTTAATATTTTACTCTCCATTGTTTACAATACCTCCAAGAAAGTTGAAAATAATGTTATTTTCCTAACAAGTTTGGCCTTTTATTCTTTACAGCCAGCAAATAATTTTCTTTGGGGCCTATTTCCTGCTGTTAAAGAATACAAGTAATTTGCAATGAAGTTTCACTACTCAGATATCCTGAGCCAAGGGAAGAATCAAAGCTTTGGCTTTTTACTAGCACCTGAGCAGTTGTGGCTACCTCTTGCTTACACCCTAATTTGGGGACATGCAGGAAAGGAGGAAGACACACAGCAAACTCAAGAGATCTGGGGTCAGTTCCTAACTTTGCCAGAAACTTCCATTTGAACTTGGCCAAAATCACTTAATCTCTCAATTCTCCAACTCTAAAATTGGGATGATGCTAATACTGCCTTCCCTCACAATGGTATTGTGAGATAAACCATTGACATTTTAAAGAATTCACATACCAGAGTTAAAGGAGACATATCCATATAGAGAGGAAAATGGCAGCAAAACCTACTGAGCACTGAAAAAAACACAATCAAAGCTTCTAAATCAAGAATCGATTGATTGACAATATCATCATCCCTCAGCACCCAGTCTGGGAAACTTTCCCCAACCACTAACACTTGAGGAAGTCCATAACATAATTAAGCAAATAACGAACAATAAAACATCAAGTCCTGATCACACACCAGCTGAAATAATGAAAGTGGGGGGGGGGGGGGGCAGAGACACACTAACAAACAAGCTCCCACTTGCTCTTCCTCAAAATCTGGCACACTGAAGAAATCCCTTTTGACATCACACAACACTAACATCCTCACCATTTTTAAAAAGAGAGGTAGGGTCAACTGTGCTAACTACGGAGGCATAGCCCTTCTCTCCATCACTGAGAAGATTCTTACATGGATATTACTGAATTGTCTGCTTCCTCTCACAGTGAAAGTAATCCCAGAGTCTCAGTGTGGCTTCAGACCCTCAGAAGGCACCACTGACATAATTTTGGCAGTTAAGCAGATCCAGGAAAAATGCCAAGAACAACATCAGGAACTGTATATGGCCTTTATCATTCTGACCAAAGCTTTCAGTTCTGTCAGCTGTGAAACTCTGTGGAAAATCATGTCAAAGTTTGGTTCCCAAGTAAATTTATCACCACTGTAAGACTCCTCCGCGACCAGATGACTGCCTCCATCCTGTGCAGTGGCTCTACCTCTTAGCCCTTTGCCATCCAGACTGGTGTAAACCAAGGTACTTGTATCCGCTCTCCTTTCCATTTTCCTAGCAGCTATGAAAACAGTAACTCTAGACCATCTGCCACCAGGCATTGGCATCCAATATCAGATCAACGGCAATCTCTTTTATCTCTCTCACCTCCAGGCCAGAACTAAATATCGACAATAATAACTGAACTCCAGTATGCAGATGACTGTGCTGTATTTGCACACTCATTGAAGGATAGACAAACAGCCCTTAATTACTTCTCTGAAGCTTACAAAATCTAGGACTAACTCTGAAGATGACAAAACAAAAGTCTTCCACCAGCCTGCTCCCAGTCAATGATCAGACCAAGCAAGGAAGATCTACTTTGACAGACTGGAACTGGAAAATTTAGAACACTTTGCCTACCTTGGTAGCTGCCAATCACAAAGGGCAGATACAGATGCTGAAATTCAACACAAAATCCATTGTGCCAGTGTGTCTTTGGCAGACTGTCTTGCCAGGTTCTCAAAAGCCATATCAGAACACACACTAGACTCTTAATTTACAAATCAATGGAAATTCCAACTCTCCCTAGATTATGTCTAATATTTCCAAAGGGGTCCACATTTCCAGTTCTTCAGTACAGACAACAAGTATGTAGGCATATAGGTGTGCATGAAAGGTTTATGATCTGGAGGACATTCCCCACCTTATTAAAAATACAAGACAAACAATTTATTATAGGATGCAAACTATTTAACAAAGCCCTTGCAAAAAATTATGAGACCTTTGTAAACTCAGCTCACATCCTACAAAACTCACATGACGTATATATGTGGTATAAGGAGAAACATGGGAAATGAGTTGTTCTGATGACCTTAAGTGTATGTTCAGGCTTTTTTTATAGTATTATGTATAAACTGTAACTTTCTATAGTGATGCTAGCCTTTGTGGTTTTCTTTCATTCTCAAGGATTTTTAATTGAACTAAGTTTTTTAAAGAACAAGTTGAAAAAGAGCTTTACCTGGAAACTTCTTTACAGCTTAGGAGTTGGTTGGTTGGTTTTTAATGTACTCTTCAGTGGCCAGGGTCTTGGCAGGGATAAAATTCCCTGAATTGGGATTATACAGGTGACATTTGCTAGTCTAGGACCATAATTTGGCATGCATCATTTGAAAGCTCCATACTAGGGCCATGAGGGGCTGAAAGCCTAGTCACTGGGCCAATAAGAAATTACAATACCTGTACAGGAGCAGTTCCATAGAAAATTCATTTCCCAGCTTTTCAGCCTCCCCTGTTTTTAATGTCACTTAACCTTGCACAGAATTCAAGGAACTCAAATCCTCAGTTCCCCTGTCTCCAACTTGTGGTAGAGACTCTCCAGCCTTATGGAAGATACATTCCATTCATAAGCCTTTCCTTCGTTGTTGTCTCCCATGCCTTGAGAGAAGACTAAATTAGTGAGCATACGAATTCAGAGACTCAGCTGAGATACCCACTTCTGCATCCTGGCTTAAAAACCTCTGTATTGATGAAATTTTGTGCAATGCGCGTGCGCGCACACACACACACACACACACACACACACACACACACACACACACACAGTGACTATTTAGAAATCTGGGTATCTAAAAACATTTTTTAAACACCCCAAACCCTGAAGTTCCTAGAGACACTGCTCTTGCCTCTTTCAGATACAGTAATTTTTTTATTATTATTTGTTTCATTTTCAATCTTCCTGTTAGTTGAGTCATGTAATTGAATATTGCTAGCGTGCATGCAAAATATCTGGTAGAGTAGCTGTATGGGAAGAGGTACACAGAACAGAACCCTGTTCTGACTACATGGGGATCTACTGGTTTGCTTCAAATGCTGCTAAGTAAAGAAAGGACATGGGATAAGTAACTCATCCAATAGGCCAAGAGAGTCACAATGGCTACTTAATTATGAAACTCTTCTAGGCACTTATATATTAATTCATGGTCTAATGTAGTGTCAAGCAGAGGAGAATAAAGGTTAACATATTCTATTAGTCCCAATTGTCGCAAGAATTTCATCGCACAATACGGTTCATTAAATGTGGAATCTAATAATTATGTTCACCATAATAGAAATTATTCACATGAACATGATCTGAATAGTTGTGATTTATTAATTTAGACATAAATTTAATTAACAATTGATTCCATTTGAGTCTCACATTGAACAATAAGTTTTGTTGTAAGCCATATAGTGGAAACAATATCAAATGAAAAATATGACATGATAGGAAGCAGGAGGTCACTCTGTTTTTAATATTTCTATTACTGCCTTCTGCTTTATAAAAACAGTTGTTTGTGGTGGTGGTGTAGCCATGTTGATCTCAGGATATGAGAGACACAAGATGGGTGAGGCTTGTCCCCTCTACCAACAAAAGCTAGTCCAGTAAAAGATATTACCTTACCCACCTTATCTCTCTCATAAAAAGATTAGCACTTCAGTGAAGCATGAAAGCTAATTATATATCTCAGGGTTTTTCCCACATTGGTAAGAGACCTAGGTGAAATTCCTGGTTGCCAAATCAAACCAATAAACCTGATTAAAGATGCATTTTAATGCTGAATCTTCAAAAGTACCACTTAATTTGCTCCCACATTTTGATACCCACAATCAATTCTCCCACATATAACAGAAAACTGTGTGCACGAACTGGATTCACACATGGAAATAGAATGGAAGTAAATTACTTGATTTGCACTATATAAATGCTATTTGAGAGATACAAACGACTATAAGAGCAAGTGACTGGACAAGGAAAACTGTTGGTACAAATGATAGTCTATGCAATTCAGTGGGCCCAAACTTCAACATCAGGTTGGGGTCTGTAAGAGGGTCAACTCACCACTCTGGCACCTTCTGCTGGCCATTTTGAGGTTTATCTCCGCTGGCCATTGCACCCTCTTCTGCTGGTGTTTCACCCATTCTCTCATTTGTTCCTGGGACTTGCCTCTCTCAGGATTGTGGCATCCTGTTCATGACCCTCTGGCTCTTTCATGATCAGTGTTCACCTCTTCTGGGGCTATCTCTGCAGTCCTTGTCCTGCCACTTCCCTCAGTGGTGACTGCCGTCTAGTGTCTGACCACTGGTAATTGGGAGAAGGGAAACCAGGGCTTACTAATTACTCTAGATCCCTGCTCAGAGACTCTATAGAAGGCAACTACTTGCTGTATCCCCCCAAATTACCCATTCCATTTCCCTGTACTACTTCCCCACAGATCCCAGCATCTTCTCTACTCTTGTTTCAGGACCTCAGCCTGCAAAATCCAGCAGCCACCCTGGAGTTGTCCTTAATTTCCTCAACCCCTGCCTGTAGCACTGTCCCAGGTGCTAGCTGTCTCCGGGCTGCAAATCATCTAGTCCTCCCTTCTCAAGGACCAAAGAGTGACAGCTCTTCTTATATGGGCTTGCTGAGCCCTGATTGGCCAATCCTTTAGCCCATCTCTACTTGGTTGGGTCCTGCACAGCCTCTCTAGAGATCTGTTAACTCCTTAGAGGCCAGTGTGGGCGAGGCACCCCATCACAGGACATCTTTGAAAATACGGTCTTAAGTGTACTAGCCAAAGGTCTGGTGACACAGCAGGGTCTTCAAAAATATTTATTCTTCATTTTGTATACAAAATTATTCCTGCAGCTAGAGCGCAATCCTGATCAACTGAACCCAATGATAAAAAACATGTCCCCATTGAAGCAATAGTAAGAGAACTGTAATGAATACATCAGTTTTAACAATACTTTGGGATCCTGCACAGTGTAAAACTTTTTACACTGAAGTCAATGGGGTTCTTTCAGGACACAAGGCTGCATAAAACAGCATATAGGGTTGAGGCCTAAGGACTAGATTCACAAAAGTACCTTAAGTGTCGAAACCCCAGATTTGGGCTCTTAAAACTGGCTGTAGCCACCTAAATAACAGTTTTCCTCCACTGTGATTCACAGAACTTCTGCTGAACACGATAGATAACTAAACTTACTGAGCAACTCAGTGTTTAAAGATCCCTAGGCACCTACGTTTCTGGACATGCGTACTGCTGCCTCACTCCAGGTATCTGGATGCCTATTTTCCACCTACCGGGGAAGAAAGGCATTCAGCTGCCTAAATCTCAAGTGGGGCCTGATCCAGTTGGCAGCCTCAGGGGCAAAACAACAACTTCCTTCACAACTTTTAATCCAGTATTCATCTGCTTCAAGTTCCCCCTCCACCGAAGGGGGGGAAGGGATATGGAGATCAATCTGCCACCTCTCAAGTGAGTACTCTTGTCACTGGGCTCAAGGCTATGTCTACACTTGTTAATTTAGGTCGACTTTAGCTAAGTTAAGTTTGTTAAGTCAACTTAGCATACCCACACCTAAATTTTAAGTCGACTTAGGGGGGAACTTACACACCGGACGCCTAGGTCAACTTCTAGGGGCTAGGTGGACCTGGGAGAGGTCCACAGTGGCGGAGGGGCACCCCTTGCCAAGTGCCAGGGGGCTCAGCCTTTGCCCCACTGTACCTGGGTACAATGGGACAAAGAGGGACAGGGACCCTGGCAGGGCATAGGGGGTGGGTGGGCATGCCAGGCTCCCCCTGTGCCACCCCCCCAGGCACGGAGGGCAGTGGGGGAGTCCTGGAGAGCCCTAAGTTGACTTAGTGTCAACTTAGGGCTATTCTGCATCCACATTGGCTTAAGTCGACTTTAGAAAGTCGACTTAAGCCTAAAGTCAACTTTAAACTAGGTTTAACAAAGTCGACTTAATTTTCCTTAAGTCGACTTAAGCAGCTTGCTTAAGTCGACTTAAGGAAAGTGTAGTGTAGACGCAGAGTAAATTAAGTCGATTTAAGCAAGCTTAAGTCAACTTAATTTGTAAGTGTAGATGCACCCTAAAATATTCTGATATGGGACCCCCTCAGCCACAAGCCTGAGTCAGCTGACACAGGCCAGCAATGGATCTTTTGTTGCAATGTAGGCCTCTGTCTCTCCCCATTCATTGTCTAGGAGCTAGATGCCTTACTTGGGCTTTGTGAATTGCAGAGCGTGCCTGTGATTTTCTAGGCACCTAAGTGTCTGATGAATATCACAAGGAATTTCTGGTTTTGGAGGGAAAAGGGTCCCTACATGAAACTAAACAAAAGAGCTAATTTTTAGCAGCCAGACAAGCGAGCCAGATCAATACTTCCAATAATCCACTTCCTTCTATTCCCTCTTCCATTCTGATGGCTTGTTTACTTCTGAACTGTCATTTTAGGGTTTCTTTCTTCACATCCATACTTCGCTGGGTTGAGCACTCATGGTGTAACTCTTTCCTGTTATTGAATGCTACTCAAAGCTCTGCCACCTGTTTGCTTAATCACTCTGTGACTCAGTTTCACCATCTGTAGAGAAGGAATAACAATTCAAGCTTCCCAGGGAGTTCTGTGAAACTTAACTCATTAATGTTTTTCAAGCACTTTGACGATCTCGTGTGGAAGAGATGCACATGTAAAAATGCAACGTATTTTTGATTCAAACTGACCTTCCCCTTGAAATATCACCATTTGAGCTATAATTCCAAATCCTGACTATGACCAAGTGCTACACAGTGGGATCAACTACATTAATGTTTAAAGCTGTTGCTTTCCCTTCCCCCCAGTCCAATGTTCACAAATTGATGCTTGTGTGGATCTAATCTTGGACAATTCCTTAATGATACAGATTTTTATTTGAAAATTACTATTACATTTTCCTGGCTTCTAGCAGATTTTATTCTCAATGCATCTAAACTGTCAGTTTCCATTAACTATAAATACATCACTCTCAGTATAAATCTTCACAATTTGTGTGTGTTCGTACATACACAGTGATTAGATAGATAGATAGATAGATAGATAGATAGATAGATAGATAGATAG